>JAFIDM010000001.1:93993658-94117652 GCA_023159025.1 Thereuonema tuberculata
AAAAAATCGGCTTTTTCTTTTTTCTTTTTTTTTAATTTTCTCTGGGTATTATTTTTTTTTTCTTTTTTCGGAATTCATTGGATTCAGTACAAGCTTTATTTATAATTTCAAAAAATGGCAATTTAATAAATAAGTTTAGTAATACAACTTTAAAAATAATAAAATATCACACTATAAATCAATTTTAATTTTATAAATCGCAGAACGTTTTCTACAATCTGAATTCAATGTAAATTCAATTCAATAAATTTAAATTTAAACAATAAGGGAAACGTGAAACTTTCTCTCACTTAAGAAAGCTTGAATAATTTGTTAGCCAAAATATTATTTTTAATATTATTGAAAAAGAAAATTTTCATATCTGAAAGGGATTGGTAAAAAAAAGACACTTTTTACATGTAACTTTTTTTTTATAACTGAATTTATACACTTTCCCGAATTAAATAATTTCCAAACATGATTATGGATTTAAGTTTCGGGTCTCAAGCTATGTTAAATTTTAAATATTGTTTCTAAAATAATTATTATTTTATTTTAATTTTTACCAGTCTTATTAGATATACTTACAAAAGGTATATCTGTAGGTTAGGTACTGTTAGATTTTTTTTTTTTTTTTTTTACATGGTAAAAAATTAAAATTAAAACTAATTAAAATATTAAACTTAATAAAAGATTTAAGGTTTTTTGTCAATCAATTATATCTGATATTAGTTGAGTTTTAATGGCTTTTTAATTTATCTGAATTGCAATTTTCCCGTTTTTATTGATTAAAAAGTTTATAATTAATTAAATTATCCAATCGCAGACCAATATTATTTTTTGGATCTTACAACATCAAAAATTCTTCGCCAACTTTTTCTAATACTTAATCCTCCATTGTAATTTTTCTTTGCATTTTTAACATAAAAAAGGTTATTTAAAATAATTTTAATGAAACAGATTCAGGCTTGACCTAATTGTCGTCCTGCGTATTGTATGAATTTTAACAGCTCATAATTTTCACTGCCACAAAAAAATCATTATCTTTTGTCAAATAACATCAGAATGTCACAAATCATTATCTTTAAATATCGAAAAGAAAGAATTAAAACGAATAGGCCTATTTCCTGACTTTTCGGTTACTTGTTAATTTTGTTAATTAAAGAAAAAAGAAAATAAATTCAAAGATCATGAGTCGTGAATAGTAAATTGCTTTTACTTCTGTGATCCAAATATTCCATTCTAGAATTTTCTTTCAAAGATAACTTGATGTTAGTTCATTTTCTCAGTTTTAGGTGGTGATCATTCAATACGGATTATTATTAGTTTTATTATTAAAAGTTAATAGTCTTAATTTTTTTAACGAATTAACCATTATTATTTACATTAAACTATTCTTCAGGTGTACTACAAAATAGTTTTCTTTTCTTCCGTCCAAAAAGCTTAAAATTAGCTTTATTTCATTTTATTACATGAGGTTTTTTTTTTATATTAAAAAAACAAATCTCATTTTGTTGCACTTTTGTTCTTAATCGTGATTTCTTATCTTTTTATGATACTAAAGTTGAAGCAGTAAAGATCCGAAACGAGTTTGTACTGAAATATTTGCAAAATAGCAACTATAAACACAACTTTCTACTGCCGAGATTATCTTATGTTGAAGATATCATCACTGTTGAAGATTTCGCAGCTATTAAGTTATTATCACTTAACACCCACACAGACACAAACTTATTTTTATCTTGATTTCAATCAATTCCCTAAGGATTTAAAACAAAAATCTGTATTTTATCATCTTTTTTTTTTTTGTGAAATTATAAGTTAGCTTTTATTTCTTTCATAAAAATTTTAATTGAAGAATAAGAAAACAATAATTATAATTTTTTAATGAATATTAGGTAGCCTTAAAAATTATTCAATGTTTTTAAATGAATAATTTAATTTCAACTCTAACTTAAATATTAATTGCAGTGATTTCTGACAATATTTTACTTTTCAAAAATTGCTGTATTTGCTAAGAATATATTTAAGATAATTTCTCAGCTGAAGTTATCAGGAATCTAAGTCGTAAAATAATAATTTGTTATTGTATTGTAATAATGTAAATTTAAATTGTAAGTAATGTTATTTTACATTTATTTGTTTTAACAGGTAAGCTTATTTGTAAGATTTTTTTTACAAGTATTTTTGTTTTTATTCATTCAAATTACGGTAATCTATATTCATACAAATTAAATAACTGTGATAATTTATGGCTGTTATAAATATTAACACTGTTGATAATTATGTTCATAATAACGACAATGGCTGCCATGTTTAATAATGTCCTGAAAACGAGTGAAGATAGAAAGAAAATCGGTTTTTTTCTAAAAAATTAACAGAATTGCAATAAGTTCTGTTATCATATCCAAACAGTTCAACATGTCCTGAAAAAGGCAATCCTTTATGAGAATTTAAGTATAGGCCTATCTAATAAAATGTAATTTCTAATTTCGTAATGTGTAATTTTTATTACAATACATCTTTAATCAGCAAATATTTGTAAGAAATATTTGACATTTTTGTTAATTAATAATAGAAATGTATTTCGAAATTATTTTAAACTGATTTTTTTTCTTCTATTATTTCATAAGGAAAACTCGCAGGATTCTTAGCTATTAATGAATACTTATAAAATATCTACAAAGACATTTCAAAGTTAAAAATTTTACAAAGTATTCTTATTTTATTACAGTAATAAAATAAACATCTCAAAGATAAAATAACATCTGATGTCATGAAACAGCAAAAATCATTTTTATTAGTGTTGTACTAATGTTATATTGGATGTTATATTGCTATTATTGGATGAAGGTAAATAATCATGAATAAGAAAGTTAGCAAGTAGAATATACTGTAGTTGTTTTTTATTGAACCCATATTAGTATAATATTAGTAAGAGAAGTATTGATTTGAAATTCAGCTGTTTCAACATATTTTTGCTGGTATAAACTTTCAAAAGTTTTGAAACTCGATGATAAGTAGCCCTGGCTTAATATACTGAGGGATTGTGTTTTAAGGGCAGTTGTTGTTGATTTTATTACTTTCTACCCAACAAAATCGCCCAAGGTTGCTATTATTAATGAAGCTTAAAATTCGGCAATAAATATTTCATCTTAAAATGAATTATTTTAGTACGGTATCCTGAAGGTCAGATATTGGCAAATAAAGAACTAAAAGAGACAGTGAGCGATAAATCACCATAAAAAACATTCATCTGGACATGAATTTATTTACGAAACTTTTGACGTACAAAAGAAGTTTTAGAGGAATTTCTTTACTGAATTTTTAAAAAGTTTGACTTTTCATTAGAAATACCAGAAAAATAAGTTTACAGAGTGCTTTTAGTTGAAGATAAGTACATGCAAAGGTGCTACAAGATCAAAATCAATAATAGAAAAGAGTGAAAATAAAAGCACTTTTCCTTGTTTAACTGTTTACATTTTAAGAATATTTGAAATCAATATCAAATCAATAGACCTATCAATTTCAAATCTCAGGCATCTTAAGTTTTCTTCAATAACATTAAAAAAAGCCTTTGGTGGCTTTATTTTTTTAAAAAATTAACCTAATGTAACTAATAATTGGTTTTGGATTGTTTCTTTTCTTTAAAGAAAAAGTAAAATTGAAATTGACTTTTTGAATAAAAGTAAATAATTTGGAAGTTGATACTACATTTATAAAGTAGAAAACACCTTCAAAAAGCAAATACTGTAGGCCTACTGTTTTTAATTGCTTAAATGGGAGAGGAAAAATAATAATTAGTCGTATTTTTAAAGCTCAAAAATTATTACATATAATGTTATGAATTTATTATATGAATAGTCCTTTGTAAATAATACTTTCACTTTAATTATTAATTTATCTATTGACAATGATCAAAATTTATTATCGACAGTTTTATAACACTATTTAATTGAATATTCATAAAGTTTTATAAACAATTATAAAAAAAATAAATTCTGAGGATTTTTTTTAGAATATGAAAGTATAATTTCTAAAACCCGACAAGTAAGAACATTTAACTACATTTTCACGCTATCAAGGTTTCAAATTTTTAAGTTTATATAGTCTTCTTCATATGTTTGTTTGTTTTTGTATACGTCATCAATAAAACACAATTATTTGAAGTTAAACAAATGTACGAATGTTACATCTCTAATATCTAATTCAAAAATAAAAGCTCGTCAGATATTCTTCTTATTATTTTTAATGAAATTATCTTTAGTGAAAAAAAAGCTTCAGATCAATTGAAATAACAGTCAGCTTTTATTTCAATTTTATAAACTAGATTAAAATTTTAAAAAAATATTTCTTTCTTTCTTTTATGTTTTGGCTTAAAACTTACGGTACTGAATATGTAAGTATATTTAGCAGGCACATCTTTAACATTTAAAATTCTGAATTACCTACATTTTGTACTTTTTTTTATAAATTATATAAATTATTACAAATGTCATCATACTGTATACATTAAATTCTAACGATAAAAGATAGAATAAAAGAATTTGTTTACGTTAGCAAATGACTTTCAAAATCTATAGTAAAGCACTGTAGAATAGGATTGTATAGGATTAATAATGTCAAGAAAGTAAGTTTTTTGTTGGTTTTATGTTTAATTGAACAATTTCACGTTTTATAAAATAAACAAATTAGTAAATTCCGTAAAATTATTGAAAATTCTTTGTTTTATGTTGCAATTTTTTTACCTTGCATAACCCTTGAGCATTTCTCAATAAATAAATAAACATTACTGATATTTTCATTTATATTTATATTGTAATTAATTATTTCTAAATAAAACAAACGAAGGAAGAACAATGAAAGCTGAATTCAACTCTAGTCTATTGATGAACTAGCATTAATATTGATTTATATGGAGTAGAAAGTATTATTTTTGATGTAGAGATGTTAAATATCTACATATATACTAGTAATTATAGTATAGGCCTTTATAATAGTAGTATTTATATTATTTCAAAACCGGTGCGTTAATATGAAGAAACTTGAAAAACAGTGTAATGCCCTTTTCTCTCTCTCTCACCCCCTCACAAAAACAGACAATATGTTATCTTCAGTTCGGTAACTGCCTTGTTATTGCATCACCATAAACTGTAGGCCTAAGAAGAATGGGATTTTTTTTTTCCTGATTATCAATATATTCTTTACCTTTACCAAATGCTAATTATTTTATTTGGGAGTAAGATTACATTAAATATGCATTGGATTGTTTTTGAAGACTTATTTTGGATTATGTCAGTAATAAAAGTCAATGTTGAAGTGAGTCCATGATTAATGACTTGTTTTTATTTCGAAAATAGGCCTAAAACATTGAACGAAAAGCAGTTCAAAACTCAACTGCTCCAGTAGTGGATTTCTTATTTCAAAAGAGCAGTCCATAACGTACATTCGTAATGACAAGTTTCTATGTTGCTATACGTTGAAAGGCGGGAAGAAAGCCTCTTACCTGGTCGGCGGCGTCAGTCTCCCATCGGTTGTCGGGAGGACTCTCGTCGGCACGCGGGGACTCGCCGTCCCCGACGGTTCCCATGGTCATTCGTCACTGGCACGACAGCCCAAAGGGCGATGTCATGATTCCTTGCCGACCTTCTGGCAATCGGACGCCGTAACAGTACAATCCACCACCGTCCAAATCCGCAGGTAAACTAGATCCCCGATCGAGAGGGGGAGGAGTGTCATGCACAACAAACCGCCCACCACCTGTAGAGACTGTCGCCAAAATCCGAATCTAAACACAAGCTTCCGAACTGCCTACACCGATACGTAGCTTGTTTTTCCGCCAATCGACTCGGCTCTTTGCCGACTCAATAATTTCTCTTTATTCGCCTCCACCGACCCCAACCGCCTCCTGCGTTCGTGGTGATGTTTTTTTTTTTTTTTCGTATATTCTTTCTTCCTTTTACTTCTATCCGTCCTGTATTTCTCTTTCGTATCCCACGTGAGAAGGCTTAGTTTCGTCACGCGAGCAGCATAATTATAGACACCGATGAGATGTGTTGTTCTTCGGCATTCGACTACGGAAAGGACCGAACTACGGCGTTGTCTGCCTTTTCTAGAATTAAATACCAAGTTCTGAAGTTCTTATCGAGAACGAAAAATATTATTATTAAAATCTAGTCGCTACTGATGCATAACTTTATTAAAATCTTCAGAATTTTTTTTTTTTTTTTACATTCCCGAAGAAGATCTAGACCTGGCTTTAAATTACCAGAAATTCTAAGTAAATAACTGACTTCAAAGGGGTAGTTGTTTCAAGAATATTAATTTATTTCCTTCTGCTGCTGAGTTTGAATTTGTTCTAAAAGCCATGAGGATATCCAGCTAATGTCACATTGTTATTAACTTTGTTTTGTTGATTACTGGATGTGTAATTGTCTGCACTTCAGCTGTTATTGGAAAAATTTGCTGTACGGTTATTACGGAATATTTAAAGACTAGAGGGAGAAGTTTTCCAATCGTTTCAAAAACAAGCCACACTATCACTATTCTATCCAAATGTCCTTTACAAAATCTTATAGATCCTTCATAGATGATTCCCGAGCCCCAACAACCAATTAAAAACAAGTATCTACGTATAGATTACAAAATGTTAACCCTATTATTATTATTTTGTTTTTTAATTAATTTTTTTACATCGTTATAGAAATTTACCTTTTAATTTAATCATTTTTGAACATATTAACATATTACCTGTAGCAATAAAGAATTCTTTTATTAATTTATTAACTAAATGAACTATCTCAAAAATTTTGTGTATGCGCAATCTATTATAAAAAATTTAAAGAAAGATTTTAAAATTTTAATATTTAAAATTTTTAATGAATTCTTGTATTTATATTAAAAAAAAAAAAATCAGTAATGCACAAGGTTAACAGATTTGCACTCTGAGCTATCATGGACAAGTTAGCTTTGTGCATTTTGGTTTTTTAGTTAATAATATGCACGTTAAACTTTATATCTATTGTATTTACATAGTTACAAACTTTTAAAATTTATACTTTTGCAATTAATTATATCAGAATTACGAAGTCAATAATATTCGTAATATAATTTAGGAACTAAACAATAATATTAAATAATAATACCAGGACCCCATAAATTGTTTTTAAAGTAAAAAACAATAATAACAACAATAATAATGATTTAATTCATTTTAAAACAATATATCTCAAGACATGTCCATCACACTATCAATAGATGTTCTTCCTATTTCATTATTGGAAATGTTCAGAGAACGAAAGATAATTCAAAATCATATCACCCTTGTTTTGTTTTGTTTTTTCATACTTTTTACAATTCTTTCATAAAATATTAAACTGGATCCTCCATCCGTGTCATTAACTTTTGTCTTTCCAACACATCTTGATGTAGCTCCGGATTTTGCCACTGTGGGCGCCATAATCTTTCTACGTCCATTCTACGATTACATAGATAAAATTCTACGATTACGAAGATTAAATAAATAAATGTATTTATTTATTAGACATGAACTAACTTATCTCCCCGACTCCAATGTGTTTTTTTCCTGTTATATAGCCTAATAATTTTCGAGTGTTGTCGGTGTCTGTTTGTGTTTTTATAATTTTTACTTTAAAAAAAAAAATTAAGAAGTTCGTAGTATCATACAGACATTCTTATAGGAGGTGAATGACTTACATAGTGACAACTAGCCTTCATTTCTGATACAATCAACATTATTGGATTTTTTTTTCTTTTCTTGATTTGATGCCAAAAACGTTTTGCTAAATAGTAGCGAAGTAATTCTTTCATATTTTCGTAAATTGGTATTTGGAGAAAAAAAAATTACGAAGTTAGGCTTTGAAGGACAAGTTATTCTAAATATTAGAATTTAGTTTAATCTAACATTATTGCATTACAAACTTTAAAAAATAATTATTATATTAGTAGATATTGAATCAGAGGTAATATAATAATTAAAAGTAAGATATTTTTGATATTTTAAAAATTTAAATTTAAAGAAAAAACAATTAAGCAAAAATATTAATTTTATAAAAACTCTGAATGTTAAATTTGTGAGGATTAATTTTGTTTAATAATGCGATTTTTTTTTTTATTTTTATCTTTTTTTCTTTTTATTTGTGGACCTATTTATATTATAATTTTTTGTAATGTTTATAAGCTTTTTTTATCACTACTAGAATATTTTGTTTTATTAATTCTTGGATATATATAAAATATCTAAAGAAAGATTGAAAATTTATAGAAAATATACAGTTGTTTGGAAACAGTTTCATATAAAGTGATATAAGATTCGTTATTCAGCATATATACATCAAAAATATAATCTATTGATGATCTAAGAATCTATTTTTATTGTTCTTCGTTTGTTTTTAGAAAGGAAAAAAAAAAAGCTTTATGTAATGGTATTTAATGATATTAAACCAACGTCCTTTTTTTTTTTTTTATTACATTAAATTTAAACTGGCATCATGGTTCAAATTTCAAAGTCTATTTTGTTTAGAAAATACAAACTCCACCAAATAGATAACGATTGAATTTGTTTTAGTGGAGTATACATTGTTATTATTAATTATTTTACTTATTTGTTTTTTTATATACTTTTATATCTTTCTTTTCGTTTAGGTATTTTTGTTGATTTCTTTCTTTTGGGATGTACTTCCAAATATCTTATCACAAATCTCTCTAAAACCGTTACCAGAACACACTGACTCTCTATTCCCGTCCTCATCCACCCCCGCGTGAAATTTTACCCGGACCATTTGGAGGGGTAAGGGGAAGCGAGGAGATGGGGTGGTGGGGGAGATTCGCAGGCGAGAAGAGATCTCGCCTCCGTTCATTCCGGGCCACGAAATTAGGGCCTTCTTTGCATACCAATTTGGATGTGTAGGACGCATGCGCAAAGGCGGCAGGGGAGGGGAAAGGTGGAGCTCGTTATCTCGTTAACGTTCGCGCCAAACGAGAGATGCGTGAGATGCGGTAATTGTTACCTTAGACGCCTCTTTTCTCACTCTACTGTAGAGGGGGTGCATCCCCAATTGCACCCCCCCTCTCTTCCTTAATTTACATTTTAAAACCGATCCTAAAGAACCGAAAGACAATTAGGTCCGATTTGCGGAGTGCTCGCGATCGCTTACATTTGATTGGTAATAATGGGGGGTCGGAGGGCGACGGGGCCCACCGTTTCCTGACTCCGCAGCATCACCTCTCTCCAATTTCGGTGGAAATTATTTCGACTTTCCGCTACAGTTGGCGTTGTCCCAATCTTCGCACCCTTTCCAGGGACTCAATTGACTTTTACAAGTTTAGGCTTGGAATTTGTTAGAGAAAAGAAAAAAAAAAAAATTTGTAGGATCCTAAAACCTCAAAAAAAAATGCTAACTTTAAAGGGCAGCTATAACTTTGAATTGTCATCTTTCTTTGATTAACAACAAGAAACTTCTTTTCTGTTAGTTCGAATGAAAAGAATAAAAAATGCACTTGAACACATTTGAATCGATTGTTTTTATGTTCATTTGCAACAGCCCCTCATCGTCACCCTGTCTGTATGTGTCCACGAAATTACCGGACCTCTACCGATTGATTTTAATAAATGTTTAATTTTTTTAAGAATTTTCGTCAATGAATATCCAAATTTAATCTAAATTTTTCAATTAGTTTAACAGTTTTTTTTTGTTTTTTTTAACTAACAACTTCTGGACAAAAAATTAAAAATATGTGATTTGGTATCATGAGAGAACATCGAAAAAAAAAATAAAAAAAAAAAAAAAAAACGAAGTCTTTTCATTTACTTATTATTTATACGTAATTATTTATATTATTTATTTATTCTCTATTTATTATATAGTTTTTTTTTATTATTTTTCATTCATTTCATAAACACGAAAAGTGTTTTAAATTCAAATTCGGCAGAATAGCAAAAATCGATGTCCAAAATATCTTGGCTAATTACTAGTAATAGTCAACGTATGTAAAGACAACAATAATTTACATCCTTTAATAATAAAAGATTTTAGATAATTATCTCAAGGTAGGTAAAAAATTCTTGATTGAAATTCCGCCTGATAATGTAGGTTATCTTGCAAAGGAAATGACAATCCCTCTATTCTTCTCTGTTGAAAGTTTTTTGTAAGGAGAAAACAATGATTTTATTTTAAATGTCTGTTGGAATCAATTTCCATAAGTTGCTTGACAAGCTAATGAAAAATTATTTTACTGCTTTCAAAATTTATAATAAATGTTTTTGAGACTGATCAAAACAGTTAGATGGAGGATTTTAAAAGGAAGATCTCTATTGGTTTTTTGTGTGGATAAAATGGGAAAGTGTGTGAAAAGAGTATAAGTAAGCTACGGATGGTAAACAAGGGGAAAAAAAAAGTTATCAAATGGAATAAACGCACTACTTCATTAAGATAGAGTTTACTTCCCTGCAGACTTTCTTACATTCTTGCCCTCAGTTGATCCTTCGTAGTTTATGGAAACTTACATTAGCATTTGCTACTTCCTGTTTTTATCACTCGACACCCGTTACAACCTTCAAACGATTTTGCCATTTACTTTTATCAAAATTTGTTTATTTATTATCATTGAACATTCTTTCGGTTTCATTCGGTTTTTCTATTCGTTTTGAACAATCATTTGTTTGAATCTTGCCAGGTAGCTATCCAGAAATTAACATGCCAGCTATATCTAAGATACTACTAGTAATAATAATAATTAAATGTTGTGAAAATGATTACCAAATGATTACCAAACTGGGATAGCTGTTTCGTCCTTATTAGGACTCATCAGCCAGATTTAGCTACGATGATGAAGCTCAGAACGCATGAATACCTATGGTTCCTTCTCCCGCTCTCGGAAGTGGGACCCGGCAGAAAGCAAACAACAATAGAAAAATCACTGTAACAAGGAAAAATTACCTTGGCCCGCTGAGCGCTGGGCACAAAAGGCATTTAATAAAAGGATAAGCCAAACGCAAAGGTGAAAAATTAATAAGTAAGAAGGTTTAACGTGCATTAAATGTAATATGAAAACGGGAAAAAACAAGGGAATGCACAAATTCGTAAATTTGTTTGCTTTCACGCATTGAGCCATCATCATAGGTATTCAGGCGTTCTGAGCTTGATCATCGAAGCTAAATCTGGCTGATGAGTCCTAATAAGCACGAAACAGCTGTCCCAGATTGCTGTCGATGATGGCTCAATGCGTGAAAGCAAACAAATTTACGAATTTGTGCTTTCCCTTGTTTTTTTCCGTTTTCATATTACATTTAATGCTCGTTAAACCTTCTCACTTGAAATTATTCGTAAGCTATTTATCCATTTTTATATGATTTAACGTATTTACGATTTATTTTTGGTGAAAGAAAGGAAAAGGAATTTAGTTTATATCATAGATTTATAATTTTGTATTTTTTTAAAGGAGAATAATTTATAATTTTCATTACTTGTTAAGAAAGTTCAGATTTTATTAAATCAGTTGAGGAAAGTTGTACCGAATCTTTCTTGCCATTGGTCAAAATTAGCACAAACTAGTAGAATTTTGACAAAGAAAGTGCCAATTAAAATGAAGGAAGGACCTTAAATAAAGCAATTGCAATGCATCAATTTATTTTTTGCAAAAAAAAAAAAAAAAAAAATCTTATAATTATGTATTTTTATAATCAGAAGGAATGACGAAACCGTAAATGTACTTTCCTACTTCCTGTTATTTAAATAAAACATTTTGGCCTTCGACTCGTCAAAACTAAACAGAAACTCAACAACTAATTGATGAAACTTGACATCTGTAAGTTTATGTTCCGTATTATTTTAATAGTTCCTGTATTACATAAACACCTACATAATGTTTTTATTTTATTAATTATAAAAATAAGTAGATTTACAATTACATTCCTACTGTATAAATAATTAACATTATTAATAATTAACATTCTCTACTATATGTTTAGACATTTTATAATAATGTAATATATAATGTACATTTTATTATAATGTTTGTAATGATCTACGAAGTAGAACTTCCTGTAATGAATATAAGAAGTGAATTTATAAGTGGCAAAGTGAGCGCTTAGGTCCCACATTTACGAAAAAGCCCCTAACTAAACTGTTCCTTCTTTATCACAAAGGGCATTAACTTAAATCCCAAAGATTCGAATGTGAATGTAGATATTGATTTTTAATTTTCTGAAGTTCTACTTAAAACAGTTTCTCAACTAATTATGACTAGTTATCTACTAATTATAAAAATACAAATATTAGTTAATGTTATATCAACACAATTTCAATTTGAAAAACATTTTACGTTATTGAAAAAGCTGTTTATAAATTAATATTTGTTTCATTAATAGCTTTAAGTTAGATATACAATTACAATACAATTACAATATACAATAATAAATCCTGGGATTTATTAAATTGGGATTTATTTAATTGATTTAAATAATAATAACAATAAAAAAAATGTTAAGATTGATCTCAATAGATCAGTTTTAAAAGGGCAACGCCATTTAGTAATTGGCAATCACTTGCTTCACCATCTGTGCCAAAGGAGGGGTGGGATAAGGCCTTATTGCTAAAAAATGAGACCATACATAAATCGTATTCAAATGTAAAAAGAGAATGACAAAAAAAAAAAATGAAAAGAAAATCCCTTGAAGGGGCTCAAATGATTCATCTGCTAATAAATTCCTTTGGGACAACATCTTTCAAACCAGTATTCAAATTTCATGATCATTCCAATTATTATGCATCGTTAATAAGATCAGCTTTTTTTTTTTTTTTTTTAAATCACAGATCTATAAAAAATTTCCGCGTTCACCTGATATCCTTATCTGATTTTAGGATGGTGACTATCCGTTGTCATGGTTACAACTTTATTAGTCTATCTGTCTTCAAGGTCATTGTGTATAGCTAAACAATTTGTATCTTAAAAAAAAATTTCGGAACGTAATCAACAATTTTTAAATATTTATCTTTTAATTTTGTTCATATTTTTAAGGAATGTTATTCCTTTTTTTAAAAAAAATGTCGAATAGTATCTATAATTTTTAAATTGTGCTAGCAATTTTATTAAATTTAGTTTTTTTAAATTGCATTTATCTAAAATTTTTCCATTTGATTATTATAAAATAGCATTAAAATGTAGAAAAATTATTCATTGTAATCAGAATTTCTATCTTTCTATAAATAAGGAATATAACTTCATAACCTCAAGATTTTGTTCCAATTTCACAACATTGACATTTGATAAATTCTTTGTCAGAAGTAGATGAAAGCATTTCTATGGCAGAAATAAAACAAAATTAAAAAAAAAAAAATCAGTTAAATTAAAAATATTATTGATGTTTAAATTTAAATTTAAAAATAAATTGCTGTTTTATTAAAAGAAGCAGAACATTATCCTCATCATCATCCCAACAACTTTTGAACCACTGAATGGATTTTCATGAAACTTGATAGTCATACTTCTAAATATAATGTTTATAAAGAAGTTACAGCAAGAACTTGAAATCTACTTTACTTAATTGATGCGTATGCAGGCTTTGAGGATATCTTTTTATACTAATTATTACAGAAAATATACATAAATAATTATTTTATAATTATGTTGTTTTTATGATGTAATGCTAGCATAATATAATTATTACTTGAAGAGTTATGATGTTTGGTGAAAAGATTATTAATTTAAATATAAAACAATCATTATAATCAAATATATAGTGACAAGTAATGTAGTTATCATTACATGTGTATATTAAAATTTTATATAATCGTATAGTCATATGCAAAATTACTATATTATAAAGGTTTGCTAATTATCGTAATAAAGCATGGCACAGATGAAAGTGGATAAAAAAAATGCAGCAAATAAAAAAAGTAAAAAAATATTGTTAAATATTAATTGTTCGCTTCTAAAGCTTTTTTTTTTTTGCTTTTTTTTATTAATGTGGATTTTTATCCCAGTTCTGGCGCAAAAACTAATTTTCAATTAATAAAAAAATTAAAAGCAGATATTAATTGTACTCAGCAGTTATTATAATTTCCAAATACGAGGAAACTCTTTTTGTGTTGTTTAAAAAATAAAACACATACACACATAACATGTTAAGAGCAGTAGATTTCATATTTTTGCAATAAATCTTGTTTACAATATTAGGTTGGAAGTAATTTACAAATTCGGTAATAAATTTAGCTTTAAATAAAAAATGGGACAAAACACAATTGTCCTAAAAAAAAAAAAAAAAATCAAGTCATTCTATGATGTCCGCTCCCACCCATGCAATTGTGATGTCTTGCCGAATACGCCTCAAAAAGCCTATGCTAAAAAGGAAAGGGAAAAAATAATAATCTGAGGAATGGTTCTTATAAGGAAGTATTAGCCGCTTGCCAAACCATCGGAAAAAAAATTCATTATACGTGTATCTATATCCGAAGAGCAATTATCATAAGTAAGGTAGATAACCAATCGTAAACATAATTACAGTCAGAGTGGAGAATCTGATTATAGGCAATTATTAAACGTGTACCAGACGTGGTCTGCAATGATAAGCCCGTCCGTAGAAGAAGGTTTGGTAAGGGCGGGAAATAATTACAACGGCTGGCGGGTGTGAGAATCCTCATATTTTAGGGATTTAAGTGAGAGGTTCGGAAATGAGACGCTGTTTTTGTCTCTTATTTGTAGAGATATATTAAAAATTAAATAGAATGGGCGTAGTTTCAGTTACATTAGTGTCAACTTCATTAAAATAGTGTTTGTTGGTTTAAAAAAGAAGTTCGGATGTGAATAATTGGAGCTTTTAAGAAACATTTCAAGCACTTATTGAATCATTAAAAACATTAACGCCTGCAGATATTTCATTTCAGTGGCTGCAACATTTTTTTTTTTTTCTTAACTGTATTAAAACAAGAAATGAAAAGCATTTTGAGGTTTTCTCATCAATAATTTAGTGCAATCTGTTGAAAATGCATAAATATATTTTTCTCTTTTGCATTAAAAGCAAAACTCAATTGACGAAATCTTATAAAATTCTTTCATCAATAAAAATTGACCTTTTTTTTTTTTAATTTATTCTGAGAGTACAAAATGTAAGAAGTTTCATTTCAAATGTATTTTTTCTATTTACATTTAAAGAATTTAATATTTACTTTTTGATAAGGCTATTTGAACTAATAATAAACTGTTAATAATAGTGAAAGTTTTTGTTTTTTTATTTTGCTAAATCCTTTCTAATTCATTCGAAGTGTTTTGGAGCTTATATTTCTTATTATATATCTTCAAAAACTGTAAGAGGTTTTCGACTTATGAACAAATCTTGAATTCTCGTAACTCGAAAACAAGATTCTTTTTTGAACTTTTTCGTGGAACTCAGGTCAAGTTTTGTTTTATTAATGAAATTTCCTTAACAGTCCAGTAAAATATTCCGGGTTAAAAACTTCACGAGCTAAATTTCTCTGGAATACACTTATAGAAATGTTCACATAATGTTAAGATCGCATCTTGTCCATAAATGTGCCTAACAGGAAGACCGTTGACTGTTTCGGAAATAATCAGAATAAAGATACTGCTATGCAGACTTAGTGATTTTATGAGAACTTTCCTTAAGAAACAAAGGTTATAATCTCAAGTTACATTAATATTAAGTTAATATTTTAAGTTACACGAATATTCGTATATAGGATAAAAACATATCCACCTTTTTTTTTTTAGGCAAAAAAGCTTCTGCCTTTCATATTATTATCATGTAACTTTAGGAGCTCAAGTTTCAAATTTACATATTTTCTTATTATGTCCAATTTATGTTACTTTTGCAACTTTACATTAACTTGAGAATAGGTTTTGTTAAAGGTCACCAAAAAATATTAATGTTTTTTGTTTTGTTTCATGATAAGGAAACTATGTAGCCTATTTAAACTTTTTGCTTAGAGCTTTTGATATGAGGGCTCCATCTAAAACATCAAATAGTCAAATTATGCGGTTGCATCAAATAATTAGGTTAGTGATACCTGTATACGTAAAACGCTTGAGACCGACCCATTACTTAAATTGCATTTCACGCAAATAACTATGACCTTGAGTTTGATTACTAAGACGATTACTTTTGACAAAAACAATAGCAATTACAATAATGCCTTTGAAATTGTTTAAAAAACTTTAGAAATCATTTCTGAATTTTTATTTTATAACTGCAAAATTAAAAAAAAGAAAAAAAAAAGACAAGAATAAATGGGTTATTTCTTTCTGTATTAAAAACAATGTATTCATGATAGATTCTGTACACACGTATCAAAATAAAAAAGAAATAAAACTGCTATTTAAAGATTGTTGCATTTTTAGGAAAAAATGTCGAATCAATTGAAATTTATTTTTTAAGAGATTATGTAGATAAAACTTAGGTTGACTGTATTATAAATAACAATACATTTCCTTTGTATGTTCTATTTTACTTTTTTTACGATGTAAGATTGAACATATATCGGAATTATCGACCCCAAAACAGACAAATATTGCTAATAAGTTGGAACATTTGCGCTCAAATCTCTCCTAAATAAAAATGTCAGAAGTAGAGGCATAGACTTTATGCTAACGCTATCTGAAGACCTTTTATATAATTTCTATCTTTTAAGTGTAATATATAGTTTCAAATATATATGAGCTAAGAAATTAAAAAGGAATTTATAATTGTAAAAGTTACTGAAGTTTACTATTTTTTTCTTGGTTCTCCTAAAACTTCTGCTAGTTCTATAATTTACTGGGAAAAGTAATCAATAAGTCATATGGCACGAACAAGTGTTTGCTTTGGGAAAACTGTTACAAACTTTCTGTTATTATGTAAGGCAACATTTGGATAAGATTCGGCAATATACCTTTGTCCCTAGTTAGAAAGTGAAAGGCTACCAAATGAAAAGAAACCAGTGGAATGGTTATCTGCGTGTGTCCAGAGTTTGTCCATTGCCTCTCTCACGAGCCGTGGCCTTCCAGTACGTAATGGCTTCGTTCGACTTGGCCCACTCTGTTTGACAGAGGAACGTGACAGGAAAATTAGCCAACGAAAAGTGGAGGGAATAGAAATAGGTGCTCGGCGCCAATGCCCAGACTGCGGCCGTGTAAAATGGACTCGCCCGCACAACTCTCACCAGCCACCAGAACTACCCGACCCCTGCAAAGCGCAGGGAAAATGCTGCAACTACTCCACCCTGCTTTTTTTTTTTTTTTCACCTGCGGGAAAAAATATTAGGTTAAAAAAGGGAACGATCCCCCTCTTTCCGTTGAGGACAACATTTTTTTTTATACCCTACACCCCCTTCGTTAATTCTCTTTATTTATTTATTTATTTTATTTATTTATTGCTCCAAAGCAAACTCCTTTTTCAAATATCAATTTAAAATAGTACTTCGTAAACTTCAAAAACTAAGCTAAGCTTAGAAAACACCTTGTTCTTTTCTAGATAATATAAACAAACAAATGCATCTTTGAATGAACTTTGCTAATATTTAAGAAAGAAAAATACAAAACAAAGTAACAAACAAAACTACAAACAAATATATCATTAAACTTATTATTTCATTTACAAAAATACCTTGAAGTATTATAACAGTGAAAGAGTAATCTTTTCAATAACCACTTAAAAAAATAAATTCAGATAGTCAAAAATATTTTATATTGTTTGTTTGTTTTTTTTTTTCTTGAATTTTTCACAATAGTTAACAGACTTGGGACCATTCGTGACAGGAAATTCTTGTAAAGTGCTGCCATCTGATGGAATATCATTTAGGGACTATCTTCTACACATTAAAGTTTTAGAACTGTACTGCATGTCAATTGAAATTACAATAAGATAATAAAAATCTTATACGAAAGATAATTATAAGTAGTGCTCAGTTTTAGTCTAAAGAATTGGTTCAAATTTTATATTTCCATCGGGGACAGAATAGCTTCCGTTTTGTTGTTTGTTTTTGTTATTACTGCCTAAATGCATTTCATCTGTATAACATGACTTGAATGTCTACAAATAATCTATGCAAATAAGACTATGCAAGACCCAAATATATTAAATTCCCAAAATAAAGTTTTTAAAACTCTTCTCTGTAAATCAGACCATTATTGTACAAAGAAGAAATATTACTGTTACTATAAATAAAGAAATATTAAGAAATGTACAGAATAGTAACTGATGAGAACATATTTACTTCAAAGGCTTTGACTTACTAGGCCTTCATTATTGTTTATTATAATATCAAATAAATTACAAAACATTTTTAATGGTTTTGTAATATAAGCTTTGACTTATTTATTTACGGTAAAATATATAACATAAATAAACAAGTAAATAAATGGAAGTGTTCATCTCTATTTTTTTTATATTAATTGCTTTCTACAAATGAGCTCATATTTCATAAGGGTTTCTGTACAAAAGTAAGAAATGTAATATAAAATTTTAATGTGCGCCTAAGATGTAATAAAGGACATAATAATAAAAGAAGGACATAATAGACAATTAATGCCGAACACACAATTGGTCTAAAAAAGTAAATGTAATATAAAACATTAAAAATATACTACTGTACAGGAAAGCTTTTGAAGCCTACATAGCTTCCTTGTCAATCGATTAATAACGATCAATAACGATTAATCAATTGACATTGAAGCCATGTAGACTTCGAAAGCTTTCCTGTACAGTAGTATATTTTTAATGTTTTTAATTACACTTACTTTTTAAACCAATTGTGTGTTCAGCATTAATCGTCTATTATATCTTTTTAAGTAAGAAATGTAAGGTTTAATTACTTTCTACTTAAAAACTCTCAATTCAAATGAAGTGATTATATTGAGTTTCTAAGTAGCAGTCAGTATCTAGTAATTTAACAACAGACATAATACAAATTGTTAGTATATTTACGGGTAACTTTAGATGAATAATAGTAGGTTTATTATTTCAGTAAGATTAATGCTAAATACAGTGGCGAGAAAATAATTTAAATATAAAAAGGAATTTTTTTCAACTCCCAATCCGAGACATGAAACAGACTGTGGTAATTCTTGCAATAAAGGCTTAGCAGTAATGATATCTGGAAGGGAATGGAATAACAGATACATGTCGTCTACTAATAAAATATAAATTGGTAATTTATCTTTTCTAGATGTTTTATTAATTTCTCTGGTTTGCCATTTAAAGATATTTTTTTTTAAAAAAAACTCTTAGAAAAATCGAAACAGGAAACTCAGTGACTTATCTGTAAAACATTCCAGAATTTACCTTTACTCCACAATTGAGTTTTTTTTCCTTATAATCCATAATGACAGTGCAAACATCCCTACGGACATGAGTCTAAATATTTTGAGATATTGAAAAAAAAAACAATCTATGTTGTGACGGCAGCATGTTGTTTCTTCATTCCAAGCAGTTTATTGTACCGAGAAATTTAACTCATTTTCTTGTGATAAGTATTTATTAACTTCATTCTAACAGTCAGTCTGTCTTATAAGTAAGATTTGATTAATATTCATAAAATTTTGTAACTAACTTTTTATTTAGAAATTCTTCGACAAAAGATCGATTAACCAATTTTGTTTTTTGTTGTTGTTTTTTTAAAAAAAAATCCGGCTAATTTAACTGATATTTTCTACTGAAGTTTGTATTTTAACTTCAACTTTTTCATAACATGTTTAATTTTATAAAATATCGAAGAAAGACTCAAAAGGAAACTCAAGCCCGGTTTGCTGAAATTATATTTAACGTAAAAATCTTTTTCAGATTGTTGATTTGACTGGTACCGTACATTGGCGTATCAAGGGGAGCTTGATAAGAGGTTAGAACCCCCGTCCCCCCATTGCATCCGATACCGTACGAAATCTAGGATTTGGGACTTAATTTATTTTGGTTGGATAGTCCCCCCCCCCCACACACACACACAATCTGGGAAAGAACACTACTTTTTGTTTAATAACTACGACCTCATAACCCCTTCCCTTTCCAAAATCTGGGTACGCCTACGGTACCATATATTTACTGCAAAATTCCTTAATTCGACGACAAAAAATTTAAAATATTTTATTTCTTAATCTGTTCTTCTGAAAGATACTGGGATAAGATACTTCATTTAATATCTAAAAAACAATATTCGAAGTATCATTTTCTTGTTTGCCATTATCTTGTTTACTTTTGTTTTCTTAAATGTTTCTTGGGATAAATGTTTCTTTACTGTAAGATACTGGGCGAGTCCAGCTGATGAAGGTTAGGAAACCTTAAACAGCTGTTCTGGATTCCTGGTATCGAAATATCTAAAAACAGATCAGTGATTCCTTATTGATGTGCGAGTATGCTTTTCATTGTATTGTCAATATTATATTCCGCACGTTAAACTTGTTGTTAAATATTCCAAGTACTTTGTCTTTTATTTTTAAATTTTATGAAAAAAATAAGCTGAGATAAATAAATAAATAAATAAATAAATATTAAAAAAACTTCCATCTGAAAAATTTATCTCTGTAAACACTTGAAATACTTTCTGATGAAGACAAACTGTGTAGATCTTCATTTTAAACTTCATTTCTAGCTTTTTTTTAAAGTTCTTTTTAAAATTAAAGAAAAACCTGAAGCTCTCATCTGTTGATAATCTGTTATTCTGTTCGCTGCACAAAGCAAATTTTCTACCCTGCGAATATTGTTGCAAGATAGAGGTGTTAGTGCAGAAGAGTTTTCCCCCCTTCTTCCAATTCAAAAGATCAAAGATGCCGATACCGGAACCGGAAGTACTGTTGACCTAATCCGATTCTGTGCTTTTATTGGGTGCCTTGTAAGCAAACATGGCGGAAAAAATACAATGAAAATAAATGCAAGGGGGAATAGATAAAATCGCTCAGCTTTCCCTTCTTTTGAAGCGATTTTTAACGAAGGGTAATCCTTAAAAAACAGTTTTATTACTACTTCGTTTCGTTCAATGGATTTAATAAGATTTTTTTTTTTACTCTTTATTGTTATCAGCTATTTTCAATCGATCAAACCCAAATACTTATGCAAAAAAAAGAGATGAAATTAAATAATAAATCCAAAAATAACTTTAAAATTTCAGTGCGATCTTAAAAATGCCCTTACTTTTTAAAATTATACAGTTTTAAATGATGACAAAACATTACATGATTTTAAGTTTTTAATGTTTTATTATGCCAAGGGATTTAGTAATTTTAATCTCTTGATTAAAATTATTCATTTGGTAAATTTGTAATTCGAATTTGTTTGTTTACAGATTATTTTTTTATAGTTGCAAAACGTGTAACTAAAATCTTCATTTTCTCTTTTCAATCATTAATGCACTTCAGTAAAACTTAACTTTCAATCAAAGATATATTCTTGTTACATTACATGCAGATAAATATGTACTTTTTTTTCTTAAGATCTTTAACGATTTCGATTTTCACTTAAAGATTCTTTGAATCATATGAGAAATGGGTTGATATCACAATGGTCTAACAGTTAATATAAAAAGAACTATCTTTCGACACTGAGACTTTTGTAATTGGAAAACTTAACTGGGAAACAGTAGTTAATATATTTCTTGTAATGAATAAGTCAAATATTACAATTTCGAATTAAATAATACATAATCTAAAATCAAAAAGATTCTTGAAGAATTTTACTTTATTATGGAACATATGTAATTTATCGATCATTAAAAACAAAATGAAGGGCAGTATAAACTATTAACTTTAAAGACAACAAAATTGAAAGAATGTTTCATCAGTTAATGCCCAGCATTGTTGGCAATTCAAGGAATTTTCGACCTTTTATTTGGACTTTCAAAGTTCTTAGACACAGAATAAATAAAAAGAAAAGTGTTCACAACCTGAGTCTGTGTTTTCTGTTTTTTAGTTATATTGGAATCTTAGAAGAGATTATATAGTAAGCTTGTAGTTTTTGTAATAGGTCTAGTCAGTTCTTCTTATTTTCTAAGTAAAGTAGATGTAATTTGCTGAACTAAAAATAAATTCTGAATCTACGAAAGAGATGATCAGGACAAGAAGTAGATGTAAAAAAAAGGCACTAATCCAAATACTCTAATTTATTGCCGACTTTTAATGCAATTCAGCTACAGAAAGGAGGACAGAGTGACTTTCACCTAACTCTTGTCACCTCTAACTTATTAAATGGCATAGCCTATGTACTTTTTATTCGCAGAATCCTATAATATTATAAGTAAAAGGATTTTCTATTTCAAAGAAAAAGATCTCTTTGACTTTTTATTATTATTATTATTATTATTATTATTAGACTATTAATCAGACTAAACGAATCTTGACTACATTGACTGCAATTAGTCAATCAGATTTTTCCTACTTCATTAGCTTCCTTGAAAAAAAAAAAAAAAAAACTCAAATGAAATCAGAAATAGGCTACTTATTGTCTAATTAAAACGATTGTTTTGTGGTTCATCTGATATCCATCTGTTAATGATAGTGAATTGAGTAGAATTATAAGTTTGTTTTTGATCGCTGATTAATTAATAGATTACTATGTAATACCGTACATTAATTCAGTTTTGATAAATTATAAGTTTGTGTTCGTATCCATAGATATTTCGACAGTAACGGGTATAGATTCCATATTGTTATCTATAATTAGATAAAGCTTTTTTTTAAAAAAAATAGCATTATGGTAAAAGTTTGTAGACTTGCAAGTTGCTCAGTAGGTTGAGATCGTTTCAATTTCTGAATTTAGGAAGAACAAAAGACTTATTCTTAATCAAATTGACATTATTCGAGATCAATATTCTTGGAATAAGCTTTGTGATAAGCAGAAATTTGGAAATTTTATTTAAATAATTTTTGTTATTTATAATTAAATTTTATACAAAAACCATCGGTTTATCCCCTTGATCAGTTGATAAATAAAGGAAAATTCATTAAAAAAAAAAGATGTGAGTAAAATCCAGGTAAAATAAGCATACAAACGCACACATTTAAAGGATTCAATGAGTTATTTTTGGAAATTTCATACCTGGAATCCAAGACAGACTGTTTCACGCTTTCTAGCGATCATCAGTTGGACTTGTCCAGAAGTTTTATTATTAACTTGTTTTTTGATTTTTTTTTTAATTCAAGGGCCATTGTTTTGTATAATTTTGTCTTTTTTTTCTGTTTCTTTGGATTCCATTGAGCTACGTATGAGTATTAGGTAAATCCAACTGACGAGAGGTATGAACCTCGAAACAGTGTGTTTTGTTTTCCCATTACGAAATTTCCAAAATAGCTCAGTGAATTCTTTAAATGTTGCGTTTTTTATGCTTATTTTTCTTGTCATATAAGTATTACGGACATAAAATTTTGCTATTAAAAATCCAGATTCATCGTTTGCTGCCGTGGTTGATCACTGAGTAAAATGATAACTCCAAGTCAGTTACCACCTATTCCAGAAGAGTAATCACTCTTTAGTGTTTTGCAAAATAAAACTAGATTTCTTATTTATAGATAAATAAGCCTGCTCTTCTAGCTTATCATTTTTAAAATCATTTCTAGCGATTTCTCTAATGGGACTGAAGGCTTTGCCGAAGAACAAGCTGCAGGCTTATAAAATATATGAGTTGTTGTAAAAAAGGTTAAAGAAGAGGAACATTTATTTATTTCATAAGATAAAATTGCTATAAGTATATCCAACAATTGTTTAGCGATACTTTTTGCAAATATTAAATCTGTAAATATTTAATTAAAAAAAAACAAAAAAAAACTAAAGGAACAAAGTGTGACTAGAAAAAGATTGCCAGTCAGGCTTGAATTTGCATTTCAATGATAGACACATTACCATCATCATCGTTCACTTCAGGTTAAAATACCTTTCTAAGCTACAAGAATAACTAAGGTCCACACTTTCCATATCTTCTACCAATTGAACTGAATGTTGAGTTAGATATGTCTGTCCTTGACTGTGTTCCCGAGATGCACTGCGGCCGTTCTGCGCGTTGACTACAGCTGTTCCAGTAGAAGGAAGAGCTGTTCCAATTGTCTCTCCCCTCCCTGCTATCGTTAAGCCTCGGCGTACTTTAATTGTCTTGCATTCCCTCCAATTAAATTGTCAATTAAATAATTTAATTGTCATTCGATTCGCAGAATCGCCTCCAAGATGGCCGTCCAGGTAAATGTGCTCTCCCCTCGACTGTCTCGCTTCCTTCTTAGACTCGCCCAGGCTATACAAAAATTAACACAAATATTAACTTTATTTACAAAGCTTCCCGCGATTCTGTTCTCAAATATTCTTCCAGTCTGAATACGTTCTTTCCTGATTTTGTTTGGGATTTCTCACTTTTTGACATGTTACGGGATAAGTAGTCTTCAATTTTACTACTGGGCATCTCATTACATCTGAGATCTAAACACTTTACCTTGTTAATATTAATGAAATTTAAAGTATACAGTGGATGAAATACGTGAATTAACATTGCATGTAATAAAGTAAAAATATTAAAATGGTATTATATTGGTTTACGGTATTTTATTGAATAGGACTATCTTAATTTTTTTTTAAAACTTCCTCAAATGTAATCAAACTATTATTCTAGAGCAAAAAATCGCATTTTCGAGTACTTCATTCAAACGCCTAAGCCCTTTTTGTGCTAATGCAATATATTACACGAAATCCACCTTAAGTATTAACTCGTAAGAATCAATGTTTGTATCTCGTTTCTTTTTTTCTTTCATCTAAACGCATCGACTTTGATCCAATGAAAATACGTTGCTTGTGGCAGAAAGAAAAATAAAAAAAGGATAAATATTTTTTTTTATTTTTTTTGCATTTCTTACCACAATAAAATTTAAAAAACTTTCTGTGACCAGAAAAGGCAAAAGTAATCTTAAAAAATCAACTCTTGATATCTTTCTTTAATTTACATATTAATTAAATTCCTTTGTAGGCGCTGCTGCCAAAGAATTTAATGTAGTGATTTTTAAGTATTTGCTCTTTGATGACATTGTTATCATTATTTTGTATCTATAGAATTATTCGCATCTGTTTCATCGACCAGATTTTATTCTGTGAACAGTTCCACGAAACGGATAGTCACAGTCTAGCATTTTCTAACAAGAACAATAATTATTATCTAAGGTAAAATAATGCACAATTTAAATTCAGATGTTAAATAAATGTACAGTATGATGTAAACTTCAAAATTTCGACTCTTATCTCAAATGTCCTTTTAAGACATACAAAGACCATACATGACATGATAAGGGAAAAACACTTCCTTCCTATTTTTTTTTTTTTTTAACTTTTGTAAATTTCATGTAGGCCTATGTCCTTTATAATTTTTGAAAGCTAAAACTTTTGGACTATAGGCTACATTATTTCTTTCAATTTTTACACAATTAATTTTGTGCATTTTTTTTTGTACTTTTACGATCATTTAACTCTATACGTTAAATTTTTTTAACATTTTTATTTATTTATTTTGCTTTTAATAAAGAAATTTTTTCTTAATAGAAACATAAATGATTTTTCCTATTGAGTCACTGATGGCCTTGGTAAGATTCACATACAAGATTTTCTCACAAAATTGTTTTGTTTATGAATGTTTTCCTGTCGAGATGCTCCGAGTCTTAGTTTTTACCCCTTTGGTGAGATGCTGCCTCCCTTCATGGATTGGAAATCCATTCCTTCCGACCACACTGCAACTACTTGGAGTGTTTTCTTTCTTTTTTTTTTATTTCGATGCTTCTGCTATCGACATTCCCATAAATCAAAGCTCTAATTGCTCCGACACCAGCAGGGGTCGCCAAAGGCCCAAAATCGTTGGCGAGGTACAGGGGGTCAGTATGAATATCGAATTACGACATCCCTCTTTTAACTCCTTCTCACCGCAGCACCTTCCCCCCTTCAGATTGACGTCATAACAAAAGGTTGAAAGTAACTGAAACTATTATTATAAGAAGATTATTGTAATTTTATTTTGATTAAATATTGCTCTTTTTAAATGAAGCATTAAATAGAAGTGAGTTAAGATTTAAGATTTCCTGAACATTCTTATTTCATGTTGGAGGTGTAGTAACATTACCGGTATATCAAAATAAAGAAGAAACTAGAAGCTAATTTAGAGTTCTTCCCTCCAAAGGCTTCTGACCTCTTTTAATGTTTCAAATGTAAATATAAGGGAAACAGAAACATTTTAACAGGTATTCCAAAGAATTATTAAAGATTAAGATTTTACAAATATTGACAAAGGATGAGACCAAGTGTTAAATAAGTGACATTTTAGAACAGCTGTTTCACTCTCTTTGGCGATCATCAGCTAGGAGCAGTAAACAGCGAAGTCTCGGTACAGAGACTGATAGGAATAACGGCGACTCCGACTGATAAATATATTTTAATTATATTTGATTATGTTTGTTTTGAGGAACAAAGGAATGTAAATGTAAAATGTATTATGTCGAGATAAAGACCATTGAAGTTAATTTGCCGCCGTTGGTTCCAGCTAACTCGTCTAACATACAGTTGTTAAGGAAGAATTGTTTCATTTATTTCTTTTACCTTTTAAACACATCTAAAATGTATTTACATTTAAACCTGACACTTAATAATTATCCATTTTTTTTTCAAAAAAACAAAACAAAACAAAAATAACATACGTTGTTTAGTTTCTAACCACGTCTTAAAATAATGTATATAAATTATTATTAAGGTGATATTTATTTCTGTATTCTCAGAGAACTTTTATCTTTATTTGAATTACAATATTTTTTTTTCTGCAAGTTGATGTTAAACCCATTGGTAGATTACTTTTTGCGCTTTTAAATTTGCTACATTTGATTGACAGATCATATTGTTTTTATTTGATTAGTACAGCATTATTGACTTACAGTATAAGATTGTCCTGCGTCATAAATAAATATTGTAAATATGGTTTTACAGAATTGTATGAATCTCGAGATCTCTGGGTACTCGACTCGACGCTCATATTCTGTTCTAGGACTTAATGTTATTATTTTTTTTTAAAAGATAAAACTGGACTTAGCGCAAGGTACGGTAGTGGACACTATCTTACAAAATCAAACACAAAACAGAACGCGCTTTCCGATTCGCTGTTGAGTTACAAATTTAACTTTGCCAAGATATTCTTCTTCTCATATCTCCATAATACTATTATCTTCTGAATTAATTCTGAATTAAATTTTATCATTACCGTAAAGATTTCTCCCTATTGAAACAATGCGGATAAATTTTCAAATAGAAGCACAAATCTGCTTTTACCTGTAAATTTGCATAGAAGATTTCAACATCTATTCTAAGTCAGATAAACTTAGACATCCAGACGTAGTGATTTTTTGAACCTAAATTTCGTTAGGAAATTAGGCTAACAGAAGTAAGAGAACTTTGATTTTTATTTTTTGTATTTTACAAAACATAAAATTTATTATCCGTGTCTATATTGAGTCACTGAGATTCTAAATCTCAATGAACGACAACAGTTACTATGATTTCTCTGTGTTACATTTAGGCTTTCCGATGTCTTATTTATGTTATTGTTTCCTGAGATTGATTTTGAGTATGATTTGCTGTTTCTTTTGAGTGATGGTGGGTCACTTACAAATGGCCTGATTGAATTGGAGACAAATGGGTGGTGAGGGAGGCGGAAGGTTGATTAATATTCGAGTTAGAGCACGCGTCGGAGGGAAGATGCTGGTCCTTTTTTTAAAGAGGGCACGTGCCGATCTGCTTAGCATGAGAATGCCGCGAGTTTCAGAGACCCGTGTAATTTGGCGCCATCATCATCAGATGCAATGTGATTGGCGATGCCATGGTCCCAACTTTTCCCCTCTTCCCCCATCATCCCCTATCCTTCTCTATCCGTTCCACAAGTCGGTGATGGTGGCGACTGCTTTCTTAGAAATTGGAGAGAGAAGGAAGAAATAATTTTATGTTTAGAATTTCGTAGAACCACATTAAAAATAGCATTTTACAATAGAACTACGGAAACATGTCTTGAAATTCTTTTAAAATATGTTTTGGAATTTAATTTTTTTCTTGGGAATTTTTAGAAAGCAATCCTAAACAATAAATACCTATTATTTCCAAAAATCATCTTCCCGTTTTTTTTTTTAGAAATTGTCAGTTCCTATAATTAAATTCCAGAAATAACGAAGGAAAAAAAATCTATTTTCAGATTTAATTGACAGAATTATTCAGCTCTTTCATTTTCAACTGCAAAATTATTTACAAGAATAAAACCTGTAGACGCTTTAAGCATTTTTTAATTTTGTCAAATCTCAGCATTTTAGTCAAAATGTTGTTTAATTATACGTAAAACGCATTCGTTAAGAAAGAGGATTTGTAGGAGATTTATTTTTTAAATATCGTTGGATTACGACAAAGGTGTTAGAATTGTGTGAGGCAGCGAAGGAATACAATGTACTCCTCTTGAGTTGTGAATTCATTGTTTCACTGAGGCTGTCTCGCAGTCCCCTACTTGTCATCGGCAGTTAATATATGATCAATCCCATTCTCAATGCAGATGCGTCGCCAGGGGTTTAATGGGATCCGCCCACTCCTCGATCCCGGCATTCCCTTCTGAACCCTCGCTATAAAGACGACAAGAGGGATCGTTGACTATTGAGAGAATCTGCTGTTGTTGTTGTTGTTTTCATTGCTTTTCTACTTTCAATCCATAGGATCTTCTCAGTACACGGAAGGAGCAAATCTCCATCTTAATCTTATGTCATGTTTTCAGAAGCATTCAATCTATCAATAACTCATTAAAAATCTTAATGTTTGCCTTCCAAAATAGAGACATACCTTCCTATAACGCAGTGGTTCCCAAATTTGCCTACCGTCTCAATTCTGACCTTCAAACAAGCACCTCTTCCCATTTCGTTAAAAAAATAAATAAATAAATAAATTAGACTGAATAAGACATTTAGCTTAGTTTTCTAATTTCTGATTTCGAATTTTTAATAGTAACATATATTTCTGCTGTATTGACCAACAATATCGCAAAATACGTTCAATACGTTTTGATGACTAACCAAAATTTTTAAATTTTTCCTATAAATATTGAAAAATAATTTGAATGAGATTGCAAATGTACAAGACTGCAGATATAAAAACTTTAGATATGAAAAATATAAATTTAGTTTTGAAGAGTTCCTTGTTTCTAGAATGAAAAATAATTTCGAGCTGAGGGGGAGGGAATGGAATTCTTTTACTACTCTCTCCCAGACTGGACCAATGAGATGTAGTAATAGTTTCACCATAAATTATCTTCTCTACAAACAAATCAACCGTTAAACTAACATCGATTTCTTGTAGTCATTATTGTACAACATTATCTACATTTATGGTCTACGTAAATCAGAGGCAAGTGAGAAGATTTTTACCGAAAATTAGACAAACAGAGTAACATGAAGTTATGGTAATCAATTGTCTTACGAGGGATAAGAGATCACACTTTTTGATGACTGTGAACCATTCTTATTTAAATTCATCAAAATGCACAACATTGTCATTAAAATCTACTTCTGGACAACAGTGCCCGCAAAGGAGCATTTACACATCCCCTCTTCACAGTCATTACCCTTTCACCCTTCTCTGAAGCAAATGAAGAGGATATTTATGCAAAGTCCTCAAGAGTGACCAAAAAACAAAACAGCTTAAAGAGGGTTGTTCTAGAAAGGTCATTGCGTAGAAACAACAGTGTAATGAATATTGAAAAGGAGAACCCTCAGCATTTTAAGTCAAAATACTGGTGAAAGAAAATAGTTTCCTCCAAAAAGAGTTGGAAAGTTCGCAGAATTCAATCTAGAGGACATAACGTAAGTTATGTTAAAAATAATATTAATATTAATTATAAATGAATTTTTACACAAAGTGATTGATATAATAGCAAAACAGAACAAGAGGACCTGAAGAATACCCAGCCTTCTATCTAATGTCTTTAATATACATGAAAGAAAATTGGAATACATGTTTATCTTTCCTTAAAATAGTAGCATACTTAGGTACTTGGTTTTTAGATTATGACGATTCTTTGAAACATATCAGTAACGTCACAGTAAGTTGATTTTTTTAAGCTACACTTGACTTCACTGTCATCAAATACGAATATTAAAGGAATCCCTAAGAGCTATTTCATTCAATCATGAACAAATTAATAAATTATGTGGAAAATATCTTTGGTTATTTTTACTCAGAACGTATTACATGAATATGTTTGGAGCGGAAATGCTAAGATCTTTGAGGTAAAGTCCGTACTGAAGGTCAGAAGCACAGCAAAAGCATCAATTTTTCTAAGAACTACTGTTTGGCAATATCTTGTAAACGACCAAATCTTCCTTCTAGGTGAAGGGAAAGTTCCTGCAAATAAAGTTTGTTTTCTTATTATTATTATTATTATTATTCTTACAGCTGTTGGAGGTGTATCAATATAAACTAAGATTTTGAAAAGACTTAAAATCTTCAGATTTAGAGAGATATTACAAAAATTCACTTATATGTTTAAGTCATTGCATCTATTGATCTCGTGGAACTGACTGATAAACCATAGAGATTAATACAGTTCATTTGAGCAGAAAGAGATGACGTTGGCAATGAAGACGTTATCTCTGTTTTCCTAAGTAAGACAAGAAGATGAAGTGTCCTATATCTTTCATTGGCAATAACCTCTTTCACATTTTGTAAATGGAATGTTGCAAAAAACTTAATTTTTTCAACGAATTAATTTCGAGAATCTATAATTCTGTGCTTTCATTTGAGTTGGTTTTTACATTTTAGAAATAAATAATTTGAATAATGAATTTATTTGGCAAAATAATAGAGGATAATGTCGCAGCCTTTGTTTGAAATCAATATGTTTTACTTATTTCGGTTGAAGTTCATCGTTTTGCATTTTTCAGACTAAAGAAATAGACCTACTTTCATCTTGTGCAATTTTTTCCTTTGTTTCATTTCTACATTTATCATCGATTTATTCAAAATTTCAAATGGCCTGTGTTTACAAGTAATTTATTTCTTCATATATTTAACAATAAATAAAAGAACTGAAAATCTAAAGTGGAATAACAATGCTACTAAGCTCTTAAAACAATCTCGCGAACAGCTGATATGTAAGGATTTTCTAGGCAATGTCAAAAGAAAAACTAAAATTTATATTCAAAAACAAACATTGCTACTGCAAAATGTCCATCCAGAAAAATTTCAGCAATGAGTACTTAATAATTTCTATTTTAAGCTTAACTTAGACTATTATGAAATGTTCAGTTGCTTTTGAGATTAGTATTAGTACGATTAAAGCCAGATCTGCCGAGGCCTTTCCGATCGTCAGTTACAGGCACATTTTCAATATAAATTATCCCGCATTGAAAAGTGAAGTAGGGGTTGATGATTTTTTTTTTTTTTTCTATATTGGGGAAGTGCAGTGGTTGCGGCCCCTGTCGGAATATGACGCAATAATGCCTGGAAGGAAGAGAACCCGGCCTCGCTTTTCTCGAAACATTAACCCCACTCGGATACTTCATTAAGTCCATCTGAATCCCTCTCTAACAACGTCCACCACCCCCCTGCCCCATCGGAACCCCGATGCAGCACCATGATTCCACGCACCAGTTTTCGGGGTCATCTCCTATTATTCCACCCCATCCCTGATTGAATGCCTAAAGGCTAACGTTATTACATCATTACATTTGGCTTTTGAGTTGCATTGCCACTGACAGAATTGTTATAATGGAAGAGCAAATTATCGGATATTAATGTTACGTCATTATTCATATTTAGGGGCTCTGCCCGCTCCCTCTCACGACCAAAGTAATATCAACTACACTTTCCTTAAATGGCGGTTCATCTGAGATAATTTACAATAATTAAAGGAAAAGTGAAAGTGGGTTTATTATAAAAAAAAAATATAATAAAATAAAAAAATAGAATAAAATAAAACCTTAAAAAAATTGCTTATATTCTGATGAAATGCCGTAAAATTCAACTAATTTAGCCATAATAGTTTTTATTAAATCGCAACCAGGGTTTCATTAGAAGTGAAATCACTGAGGATGTTGATCTCCATCGAGGAACTTTTCCAAAACGATTACTGAAATAATTGAAATTTATACAAAATTTCATCTAAATCTAAAAGTTGAGGTTTCTGATTTGGTCTTAACAGTAACCGTAAGTGCTGATCGTGATTCCTCACGATTGTGCCTAATACAGGCAGTACCCGAGTTACGGACGACCCGATTTATAGCCTTCCGTACTTACGAACAGGCTCCCCATAAGGATAATTTATAATTAAATAATTAAATTAATAATTCGGGAACTAGTTTCTACCGCTTATGTAAACAAATCCACTGGCGCAGCATCTTCATCTGAGGGGCTAGTCTATTGTTTATACGGTCGCTTACGCACAACATCGCTCTAAGTTAACCGTTAATATTCTTTTTTCAAAATTGTCCCATCTAAACTTTTTTGTATGAGTTTCTTTTTTATGTTCTGTTTGTTTGAATTAAAAGAAAGAGCACAAGGGTTTCTGTAACTTACTATTACAGTACAAGGATATTATTATTATTATTATTATTACAGTACTACATTGTATTATTATAATGGCAAATGCTATTACAATATTATTATTATTATTATTATTAAGCACTGTTCATCAGGGATTCGAGTTACATACAAATTCGACTTAGAGACATTTTCAGGAACGTATCTCGTCCGTAACCCGGGGACGGCCTTTATTTTGATCTAAATTTTACAAGACTGATCACTATTCTAAATCTTTGATTTTCTACGCTCTTTTACCTAAGTGCATTCTAGTAATAAATTCGTAAAGGATCAATTGATGGAATGAAAAAAAAAAAGTTTGGGAGCCTCTGGTTTAATTATTTTTGTTGCCTAAACAGAAATGCATAAGAAAAAAAAAAACTAGCAAAACAAATGATTAATTTCCATGGTTTTTAAAGTATCTCCGAGAAAAAGAACTGCTGGGCCGTAGAGCTCATCCGTTTGGTACAACGTACACATTTCCCTTTTACCTAATGTTTGTTGCATAAGGCCCGGTACATAAATTACTCTATTTCTAAGGCAAGTGTCTATTGCTCACGTTTCCACTTACAAATCAGCAAATAAATTAAAATTATAAAAGAGGCATCGTCATTTAAAACGAACAAAACTTAATTTATTTCTCCCGAACAAGCTACAGCAGTTTGTGTTCGCTACAGCGAAGCGACCATTGACACACCTCGTTTTGGCTGCTTCGTTGTAGCGGAGTCGAAGCAGGGAGCCGTACGCAGGCTTATGGGCCCAAGGTCTGAAGCCATTAGAAGACCTTAATAACAGTAATTTTAAATAAATGCGGTGTTTAATTATATTAAATATTACACCGAATCAAAACACGCTCTCAGCGTCGGGATAAAGTATGGCCGTTGCTGCCGACCCAGCGGCATCCCTACGCTGCTAATTCATGATCGGCGGCGGTTAAAAGCCAGTCCGAAAGAATATCAGACCCGAAATCCTTGGTACAATTTTCGAAACTGGAAAGGACTCCCCACCTTCATATGAGCCCACTTAGCATTCGAATTAGAAAGGCTATCAGGCGAACAAAATATTTCGAAAAAGTTAAAAAAAAAATTAAAATATCTTAAAAAAAGAGAAAATTGTAATATTTATACAAATAATGTGATAATGTTTAGATTTGTATCCTGAAATTTTTGATTTGTAAACCAAATTCTAAAGTTTGGCCTCAATTGTAGTTTCATTAAATTAATTTTTGTAAACTGTTAGTATCATAATAAAAACTGTCCTAGCTTACGCATAAAACTCAAAAATACATTAAATGCACTCAGTCAGTTCTCAACTGAACGTCCAGAAATTTGGAATAAGAGAGGATGTGATGATCCTCGCCATTCATCCAAAAAAAAAAAAAAAAACTATGGATCCTTTTTCTGGATAGAGTGACGTCACAAACAAAATCATGATTTTCCAACCAAAAAAAAAAAAATCCAAAATTTTTCGAATCCAATTGTAGGAAGGGGGGGGGGGGGAAAAGGATTACAAACTCTGAAACATCTCCCTGCTTGGCATTCCATTGGGATGAATGTAAATACTGTATAGAGGTAATAAATTTTTCCTGTAAATATATAAAGATGGTTGTGGCTAATCCAAAGTTGAAAAAAAAACAAAAAACCGCATAATTTGTAATCAAAATTTATGATTTAAATATTTCAAATCATTCGTCAAAAGTCTTATAGATTCAAAAAAGTAAAAAATAAATTTAAACTTACAAGCCTATCGATTAGATTTTATTTTTCAAAAAATAAAATTAAAAAAAAAATCACTTCTGGCTGAAATAAAATCTGATTTTTGGATCGAAAAGTACGAATTAGAACTATCTGTAAACAAAAACAAAAACAATTAATTTTTAATTAAAATAAGGCGTAAAGGGAAAAGGACTATTGGTGGCCACTATTACATCATCAGACTTTCCAATTAGAATCTTGTAATCAGAATTTTAATTACAAAAGTCATTAATTTGTTGGATAAATTACTGCAGTGATATAGTATAATTAGTATTGTATTGACAGTCTCAACAATTTCGTAAAATATTTTATTTTTGTTGCAGATCTTCGATTAGAACGAGTTTCTGCGCTACACTGTTAATGTATTCGTAAACAAATACAAAGGACAACGCTTGGGATCCTTCTGAATAGACGAGGTAATTTATTCTTTGTGTAGCGTTGACTTATATGGCACGTATTCTTACACCATGAAGCGCCCAATAAAGTTTAACGTCGCATTTAAGCAATTTCTAGGGATGGAACATGAGGAACAGCCAGGATGGGAAAAGGACGTAATAAATAAGCGATGGACGGGCGGGGAAGGATGTTTAAGGCGTCTTTTTCAAAGTGAGAAATGAAGGCGTCAAGAATGCCATCTCCCTACATTCCTAACCCACCTCCGCACTCGGAAAGAGAACCACTCTCATTCCGGATCCTTCAACTTTACCCCATACGTAAAGCAATATTTGCAAGACTCCCACATGTCATTCTATCATGCGTGACCTCGGTCTGGGGGCCTTTAAAACCCCATTCGTATTTCACCCATATATTTCTCAATAGCAACTTCAAAAAAAAAAAAAAAAGAGTTTGAAATCTTTCGGTTTTAAAATGCATTGGTTTTATTTAATAAATTAATTTACAAGAAAAGCATTGTTATTTATAAAATCTTTTATTTACAACATCACTGCAGCAAAAATGTTCTTATAGTATACAATTTTAAGTCTCTTCGTCTTTCTTAGAAAAGAAAAGAAACTTAGCAACCAGTTATCCTAGTCGGCTGCAATTTACCTATCCGCACCTGGTTCAGTTTGTTTTTAGATTAGGACTATTTTTTTTTTACGTGGTACGATAAATAGTAGTATGTCCTGGTAATGCTGTTATATAAGTAGATGTGAACTACAGTACATCACTATAAGTAAAGGAAGATGACAGAACAGGCTATTGAGCATAGTCTTATATTAAAATATTTAATGCCTGAGAACTAATGTAATTAAATTAATAAAATACCAACACACAATTAAGTTATAAAATTTTTAAAATACTTAGCATGGAGCTTTCGGGCGGCAACCCTCATCAACAAGACAACTCGAAGGACGAAGGACTGCAGCACAGGAGCCCGAAAGCTCCATGCTAAGTATTTTAACATTTTATAAATTTAATTTCTATCTTATAATTGTGTGCTGGTATTTTATTAATTTAGAGCACAGTCTTTACTTAATCCAGTTCGTTTCAAATATAATGATCAAATTTCCATCTTTTAAGATCGCCCCCTTAAAGATTAAGTTCTATAGTGTAGATATCATGACACAATGATATTTCAACGGATTTAACAACAGTTTGACCCAGGGTTATTTCGAAGAGTCGCATTTCCAATAAAAATCAATATCAGGACCATTCAAAAATCAATATCATTTCCACATCATAAACCTACTTTAAAATTTCAGCTTCCTAGTTACTGCAATCGCAGACGGATCAGGAGCATACGTAGAGACGAATTATTTACTTAAATTTTTTACTGCATTTTTTAGGGATGTAGCAACTATTTGAGAACATGTACAGAATCTTTAGGTTTAAGTATACAGTGAAAGATATATTACTCAAGTAGTCCAAAGAATTTTGTATGCTTAAGGACATAATGAGTTTACAAAATCGTTCGACTGTAGGACTATACGGAATGTTTTTGGTATTAGTAAGGTCTCTTCTTTTTGGATGTTTCTTTTCATCATGCTCTTTACAGAAAGAAAAAAAAATCTACTCGGATCGCTTACATATCCGGGTTGTGCTTTAACAACGGTCACCCAACCCCCGTTTCCCATTGTTTCCTCTTCAATGACGCGATGAGCGATGGACGATTCACCCGGAAGCGACTCGTCTCGATCGGTTCGCCCGCTTTCCGAGAGGGTGCGCTGTCTCTCCGTTTGCTTCCGGTTGTTCATCTGCTTTACCGGGGTGCGTAGGCGGCAAATTCTATTAGGATTCCTGTAACAAACCCCCTCTCGGTTGAGGGTAAATTGGGTTTTGTGGCAGCGAAAGACTCCCTGTGGTGCGTCTAATTCAGTTAGGCAACCCCCAAACCCAAACCAAAGAGTGACGAGGCTTAAAACGAAAACGACCCCACAAACATAACAGCTGCCATGTTTAGGATGATCAGCGTCATTGTAACAGATTGTCGTCGGCTATTTCCCCTATCCCCGATTCCCAGACGAAATCGTCTTACGAAAAAAAAAGTATCACAAATACGCAATCGTCATACTTCTTCAATCACTGCATTTATTTGTTAAAAAAAGACACCGGAAAATTTTCAAATGCTTTAATCAAATCTCCGAAATAATTCCGATATTGTAATAATAATAAATTCATCGGGAATCTCTAAGATGATAGTGAAACCAAAGAGAAAACTAGAAAAAGTTGTCTTTAGTCTGCTCTAGCTCTATTGCAAAGATCGGAATATGTATCTAAATAACGTCAAGACTAATTAACTGTAATGTTTATGCAATAAATGCAGTCCTGACTTGTAGATCTACAAGGCTAGATCGTTAGGAATAAGTAGCTGGGTAAACGACTTGCTGGTAGCATTCAACAAAAAGTTATATCACTTTCAAAAATACAAGTTTCTGGACATCTATTCGCAAAGACTTGAATGAATGTTACTGTAATTCAACATAATGTAAAGGTGCAGCTAGTGCTAAAGAGCTACTTTTCTTCTTCCTCCAGTCTTCATTTGCGGAGGAGTTATAGCACATGAGTTTTCTATATTTTACTTTTAATTTGTATTTTTGTGTTTTTAGTTTAATTTTCGACTAACATTCTAGTCACCTTCGTATTGAGACCTTGTTGTTTTGCTGGTGTATTCTCAGCTGATGATCGCTAACGAGCGTGAAATAGCTGTCCTGAGATGTCACCAATAGAACAATGGGTCTTAACCTTTTAATGTGTTGATATATCGTATTTATCTATATTTTATTTTTAATGTGTATTTTTTGTTTTTAGTTTGATTTTTGAAGGTATTCCTTTTGATTATTCATTTACTTATTTATCCCTCATTCAGATCTGAGGTAAATCTCGGACAAAAATATAAAAAAAAAAATCCAAAAAATCAGACATTTGGTTGTTGATGTGAGCTTCTAGTTAAACACCATCCAAATCTTTTTAAGTTTTTATCTTGTAAATTATCTTCAGAAAGCTACCAATGGTGTGTTAAGCAGACTCTGATGAGCCGATGCAGAATTCCTTGACCTCAACATTTTGTGACAACGATAATATTATCATCTGCATTAATAAGAATATCTGTTTTTTTTATACACTATTAGATCCCTTCTGCTTGAAATGTCTCTTAAATTTAACTTACATAATGAGAAGGAATTGGTAATCATTGTGGCCATCCACGGATCCGAAAATGAAAGAAATCCAGTGGATGAAAAAAAAACATTTAATGTTTTTTGATTTCCTGGGTTGCTGTTTTCTGAGTTGCATGTGTGCTTTCTCTAACGTAACAAATAAGTTTCAGAATGTACATATTGACGAGTTCTGTAGATTTCTAAAAGTTTTAAAGACGATTTTTCTTATTTAAACTTACTGTGCGGCGTAGTAGCTCTAAACGTTAAATTATAGAAATACTTACATTAAGTAAGCAAAATTTTTGCTGAAATACATCTCATAGTCCATTTTAGATATCTGTGGACTATTGTTAGATTGTTTAATGGTTTATTAAAGTAACATTTATGCTATTTCTTCCAAACGTGAAAACATATTATTCTTTCTTAACTTCTTTATTATCAATATTTCGATCTCTTTTGCAGAGATCTTCTTCAGGATCTAAGATGACAGAAAAATTTCTTTTCCTCTTTCTCTACAGGAATTCGTTAATGATCTACACCTCATTACAAAATAGCAATATAACTCTAAAGCCTGTGAATAAACAATAGACCTTACTACTTAATAATTAAACCTTCAATGCAACCTAAAATCCCGCGAATAAACAATACAAAAACATAATACATCGTTTTATTATATACAAAGCATATCTATATTCAAATCACACAAAAAAAAATAAAAATCTTTCTTTTTCTTTACTTTCGATGTAATATCCGAAGAAATAATATCTTAACATTTTATGTTTTCCTTCTTAAATATTATCGTAAAAGTGAATTTTAATTAGCACTATTCATTGTTATAGGACCTAATGGAAAGAAAGCATATGGCAACGTCGTTGTGAACATCTAACAATGGTCACCAAAAGTGACCTGAACATAAATTAGTATACAGCTAAGCAATGAAGATTGAAAAAGATAGAAGTTATTATTGCTAGCATAAGCGAAACCTCGCAGAAGATAATCGCTTCCGAAAACCCCCAGCTAACAATGAAGGGATAAATAACAATAGGTAATAATACATGGCCAGACACCTTATGTAATAGGTCGGTATCAACAAAGCATCTGTAACCATAGACTACTTATATTTACCACTGCAGTGTGCATCGGCGTGCGATGCGGCACTGCGGTGATTAAGTGACCGGCAGCGCAAGGCGACGACAGCCCGCGACAGTCCTTTCCTTGCAACCCAACACCCAAAGGCGTCGAGGCGATGTCTTCAATTAGGTGCCATTGTGGTCGCATCATTAGTCGTGCTGCCTTTAGAAGCGGAGAAAACAATGGGGGCCCTAATTGGCCTTTTGGGACCTTTTCCACCTATGTCGGAAGGCGGGGGAGGAGGATGCTGCTGAGTCGGATTGCAATGTACGGATAATGGAAACACGACACCCCCATTTTTCCACTTTTGTGTTTCTTTTTTGTTTTTTGACGAAGAATGAGTTCGACTTCGATATGGATTCTTGTGTTAGGCGAATTTCCAAACAAATCGAAATATAAACAGAAAGAAAAAGTAGAAGATGATGAAGAAGAAACGAATTTCTACATTTCTTTAATAGAGAAAAGCAATTTTCTCTTAACCAACTACTTGTAATTTAGCAACATTTTTTACTTGTAATTTAGTAACATTTTTAGGAATCCATTCATTTCATCTTTATTTATTCATTTCACTTTTCGTAGTTTTTAAGCTTTCAGAAATCCTTCTTAAAATGTTCTAAAGAATAAACTTTTGAAACTATGTATAAACAATAGTTAAAATAAAGCTCTGATAAAAATTTTGTTGGATGAAAAGTATATTACTATAATATCTAAATCTGAAATAGTATAAAAAAAAGACTGCAGTATCTTGCTGTATTCATTGCATATTCTATAATAATAGACTGACACAAAGAAACAACACTATAAAAGTGTTAAATAGAAAATGAAATCAAACATAAATAGTTAAAAATAAATGTATTTACAATGAAAATTATAGTCGCAACCGGTTTCAGCGGTGATTTCACTGATTTTTTCAGATGGTTTCCTCACACTATAAAAGATTTAATGTTAAATATTTCTAGTGTGCTTTTACTGAAATCAGCAATTGTATTGCTGCTTATAAGACAGTTCAATATTATCCATTATTATCCAATATTATCCATTCATTTCTTATGATTTCCAATTTTGACACGTTACACAATGCTAGTAATTCCAGCATTCGCCACTTGTGCTCCTCCTAACTATCATCTTTTTTTGTTTTGATTTCTTTGGTAATGGAGTTAAACTTATTCAGTTAGTTGTATTTGGCTTCTTTTCAAATACAGAGCAGATTTTTCTTGATTTGTAAATTCTGTATAAGCATAGTTTAAAAATTAATTATGAAATGAATGTAATTCAACTCCTATTTGAATGTATTTCTAAATAAATGGAACTTTTTTTTGTTTTCACCTCCTAACTGAAACCATTCTACCATCTTGTCAGTTGCGTTCTCGGTTGCCGGGTGTTTTGAGTTGGCTCTCGTGTTTCGTTAGGGATGTGGGGGATAATATTGCATTAGAGGGGATGAGCGTAAGGGGGAGATACAGATGACACCCTCATCTCTAAAAACTTCGCTGCTAAGAGATAAGGACTGCGAAATTAACACATCCGGACTCAGATGTCTCACCGTCATCGGCCCGGACCAGAAACCGCGATTTATGGTAGTTCGGAAGAACCCCTTCCCTCCGTTCATTGCATAACCCTTCCCATTCCCCTCACCCCCTAATTCCGATTCTCATATCCCTTTCCCTTTTAACAAAAGCAGCGCTCCAATGAAAGGTACTGAATGAAAAATCACAATAACAAAATCAATTAAACATTTTTTAGTAATTGTCCGTGGGAGTTCGACTGCGCAGCAACATAACAGCAACTCGGTTCTATTATGAATCTCTGACATGAAGTTTATTTATTTTTACTTTTTTTTAATATAATAACAATAAAAAAGACAATATCCGTATTTACAAATTTAATATCGTCGAATACAAACAACTTATCTTAAAATTTTTCCTTTGTTGAAAAGTGTTCAATCTACAAATTCTTATTGACGTCATCTAAATTCAATTACTTCTAAATTAAATTTTAAAATTCGTCCAAATTTAAAATAGACTTAAAATAAAATAAATGTTTTATTAACTTTAATGGAATTTCATTTGTTGTATCTATGAGTTCATTGGTTCTAATGCGTTTTTATGGGAATTTTGGTCATTTACTGTCGTAAAATTTTCCGTAGGGAAATTTAAAAATACAAATGATGGATTGTTTCCTGACTACAAATACGAATGCAAAATTTCATATGAAAAATAGGTTAAAGAAATTAACACAGAATCCTATTTTCCATTATAACATGATAAAATGACTAAAAATACATTGTTATCTGTAAGGCCTGTTTCCGTTCATTTGTTCTGTTGTAAATGATCAACGTCCCGTCCCACGTGATCTGTAAGTAGAGTCTCACATACTGAGGTGTCAGCGGTATGTTTTCATTTTATCACCGTCCTCACCCTCTTCTCAAATTTATAAACGGGTCCTTGAACTTGACATGTGGAGAACAGAACCTACTCCTCATCAAAGAGGCTCATCTTTCTAAGTCAGGACAGTTGCCAATTCCTCACCCAATCTCTTGGAAACCATCCCTCGAACAATTGGACTCGACCACTCTGTTTCCAATCGAGAAATCAATCACTTACAGCCGTCTCCATATTCACTGAAAGCAAAGTCCATTGTCTGTTTGTCAAACAAAAAGAAAATAGGAATTAAAGACAACGCAACTGGTCTCTACAAATCACGTTCTATATTATTGGTGGAATCTACAATTAAAGCTGTTTTATCAAGAAGTTAATAAAAATGATCTGATTATAACATAGGCAGGACCAGAAACTTCAAGGGATAGATATCTCTCAACCTGTTCAATCAAAAATAGAAAAAGAAAAAAAAGGTTCAAAATGCTGGACTTCTTGTTTTTCGGATGCAGTAGGAGAGTTAAAGCTCCCACTAAAGATACTCCACTATTATTGTTTAGACTAGTGAATGGATAAGTATACGTACGGATAAGTCAATGTACATATGATAAATGCACAACTACGACAAGTAGTGTACGGACATTGTGGAAACAGTGCTGTTGAACAGAGTAATAAATAGGAAATGAAAGATAGATAAACATAGGGACAGAGAATATTCGAATCTTTGTAATTCAAGATTCTGTCTACAGCTGTGGTTTTAAATAATAAGTTTAAAAAAAAGTAAACAAACAATCTCTGTAACATGTACTAAAAACTCGTTTATCCGAAAATCTGTTTTTTTCCGAAACGATTTGTAGCAAATTTTAAAAATACAGAAAAACATTTTTTAGTCGCTATAATCAATATTTAAGAGCACACTCAAGCGATTACGGAACTGCAACTGAAACTATGGAGCTATAAATAACATTAATATAAAGTAATTAATATAGTTAATATTAATAATATGTACATGTTTAATTCTGATTATTCGAAACAGGTGCGCTCCCATCAAATTCGGATAAAGGAGTTTTTAGTGTATTTTTATCAATATAATTTCATGTGTATAGATGAACTTTAACCTACACACGTTAATTTCGTTACAAACTTTGTCTGTTGTTTTAATTTTTCTGACTTTTTGCAGATCTATTGCCTTTATACTTCTTCAGTTTGCTTGGGATTTGATAAGAAACAGTTTTCTGATAGTTTTCCATCGAACTCCGTATAGTTAAAGACAGCGCAAAGATTAATTTCAAAATTATTTTATTAAAATTGCAATTAGAATTGGACCTAATAATATATTTACTTTTTTTATTAAATTTTATTAAATAATCCATTAGCGAAAATTTTTTAGTTTCAGTTTTTTTTTAATAACTTTACAGTTGTGGATTGCTTTTAATTAATATTCAAAACCATTCTCATAATTTTGAAGTGGTACAAATAAATCACAATCAAGTATTTAATTAATGTAATCGTTTTGATATTTCTAACATCCTTAATATTACGTGAGATCAATAGAAAAACAAGATTAAAGCTAAAAAGTGAGCAGATAAATTCCGTGCCGTTGTCACGCAGTGTTTCGGTCTTCCATCCTTCCAATTCGCGGAACTACAACTTAAGGGTCATCGACTGAAGGCAGAACAGGAACTACTGCTCTCTCAGATTCATCAGTTCGGAATAGTGAAGTCCACTCGAAGGAAATATCAGCATCAGTTGAAAGTTAGTAGTTTAAAAAAACCCATTGAAAACCAGATCGTAGAAATGTTGCGAGAAAGTCAGTCTTGATTCAGAAATAGGCCTAATAATAATTTCAGAACATACTGGACTATTACCAATGACATATTTAGCAAAAGTTAATGCCGACTTTTTGATTTCCGGAGTGGCTGTTTTTTCAATAGTTACTTCTAAAAATAATTTGGTCTTTACATCAGAAGATTCTTTCTAAATTTATTTTTTTCCTTTTAAAATAAATTAATATGGGGCCGGTAGCTAAATGGTAAGTGCATTCGATCTTCGGGGATATCGGGGATTTTTCCACCAAGAACTTTCTTCCAAGGGTCCTAGAGTCTACTCAGCCCTCTGTGCCTTTCTTTCCCGACGTTAAAGGCAAGCTGGCGTCTGGCTGATCCCACGATCTCAACTTACTCTCTTTGGTCCGGAAACGCTGGGACCTAAGGGCCACATATGGCCTTATTAGGGATACCTTAACTTAAATAACAAAAAAAATTACATTGTCAAAAAATTGATTTAAAATGGTGTTTAACTTCAATCATTTTAATGCGCCCTAATATGTTGCCGACGTGAGCGCCTCGTTCATCTCTTCTGACTGTACAAATGTCAGAACTACAAAATCACATATTTATTTATTTATTTATCATCTTTATAAATGTTTCTGATAATCTGAACAAACTGAAAACTTCATATTTCAATCGACTTAAATAATGAAGCTTAAACATGTTTTCATCTCAGATTTGTATTTATTTACTTTTTCTTTTGTTTTGTATTTTTGATATTTTTAAAAACATATGTTGGTTGGTTGCTTTCGTGTTCTCCAGAAGTCAGATAGAACCGTGTACATGCAATACAGCTTTAGCACTCTCTTGGGTCTTGTCAGAATAATTCTCTCCCTTAAAAAGGAAATTCATCTAAGTTCTGCAAGGCTGCCAATATGGCTGAACAGTTGAAGATATATGTTCCGGGATAAGTTCAATCTCCGGACAATTTCTGCTGTATAGGTAAGATCTAAGGTGGCGAGTTCTCAATCTTGCATTAGATTTCTTTATTCGCATTAATTTCACAGAATTGATAGTCTTTTGTGATTGACTTTTCTCTAAGTCTATATCTTGTTACAGCGTTAATATCATCAAGAGTGACAAGATATTATGTATGTACATATACATGTAAGTGTTGTGATATATTCCTATATTAGATTTCCAAGAAAGTAAAGATGAAAAACATTAATTTAGACTAACAAGAATTAGTTATTACTGAAGAAAAAGTTGCTTAATTATTGAAATAATAGAAATAAACCGAGGCCCTTAAAATAAAGAGTCTGAGTCTAAGTAATCGAAACCGAAAGTCAAGAAAATTAAAAAAGAAAGGAAAAACAAAAAACATTCTTTTGCTTGAATTGTTGATAACTAAAATATATCCTATCGCTAGATTCTTTACATCAGACCTCTATTACAATGACTTATTAAAATATCATTCAAAGAATTTACTAATCTTCTCCCAGACCTAACTTGATAATACAGGAACAGTTACTGGATGTATACCCTCGCTATGAAAAATAGTCCGTACATTAAATGATGATACTGTCAAAAATAAATGCCAATTAACAGAAATTATCATTTTAAATATGTCGTAATTTCTCAAGATAAATATTTTAAGGAGATAAAGACCACATTTGAGATATTTATGAGTTTCAAAGTCTTTAGTGAATTAACCAATCGCGTGAGCCTTCACAGTTGAGTTGAGATGGCGTCTTCCAACTCTATTGTGTTTCAACCCTATAAACATGGAAAACCGTTAAAAAGTGCTGCTAAGATTATCATTCTTAATGTTTTCAAAAGTGATTGAAGCTATTAACGAAGATGAAGAATTGCCCAATATTTGTTTGGAAACTGTTCGAAATTTAATGAAGGATTTGGGATTCCGATATTGTAAAGTTGATCGTTCGTCTATGCTAATTGAGCGAGATGACATTCAACAATGGTGTCGTCAGTATTTGCGAGACATCCGTCATTATCGTTCGCAAGGTCTTTATATTTATTATGTAGATGAAACATGGATAAATTTTGGCCACACGAAGAGGAAGATATGGCAAGATACAATTGTCTGACTCCTCACAAGACTCGGATTGTAGGCCTAATACCGACGCTGAGACACAGCTCTGAAAAATTCATTGGGTCTGTTGAAAAACGGCCCTTTTCAGGGCCACCAATTCTTTACGAAAGAGGATTAATTTGCTTTTCTATTTCACATGAATTTATTTTCAGAATAAAGTTTATATTTGTTTAAAAAAAATCATAACATGACAATATCTCTTCCACATGTTTTAGCCGTCGTTTATTTCTTATAAAATAATAATAAAATTTGAAATGAAATACAGGCCTCTGAAAAAATAAAATTCAAATAAGAAAGAATTTCCATTATAATTTTAATATTTTTTTAAAAATATTTATAATAAATTTTAATTATAAAAATTTATATTGAAATTTGATTCTGAGTCAGTTGCAATTCAATTTTAAAAAAGAAGTTTTCAGTTTTTTTGTTTATTTTCGTTTTAAAGTCTTGTAACTTAAGATTTCTTTTAAAATTACAAATAGATTGCTTCTTTAATAAGTTTAATTTCTGTTCTTTTTTTTTTTTGAAATTGCTAAATATACAATAGAAATATATCGCGATAGCGGTAATGAGAATTCGGTTTGTTTACATTGGAAAAAGCTTCATGTGGGCGCGGAGGGATACTTTCAGATGCTCGGTGAGACGACTTGGTGTGAATTGGCTCCGTAACTGTTCCTGTATTATCAGGTTAGGTCTGGGAGAAGAATAGTTCATAATAACCACAATTTTACAACTTTCAAAATTGTCTATGATTTTCAATATTCAGCGTTACTTCGCAGTAGATCTATCTGCGCTATTTTCTTGTGAGTTTCAATTTTTATAAAAGAAAGACTACAGAATAAAATACCTTATAACCTTCGAATAAGGCTTCGGGGTTAAACCCCCGTCCCCCCAAAAAAAAGAAAGGAAAAAAAAAAAGAGAATTAAACCTTTATTAAAACATTGACGTGTCTGTATCTTATTATTTTTTTGGAAAGTAATCATTGAAACAATTTATTTTTAAATAGGCCTATATCTGAGTGGACTTTTAAAATATCCATAATCCCTCCAAATCCTGTATGCGCCACTGTTTTTTAATATTTATTTCAAGTAATTTAATATTAAAAGCGAAGAATCACATGTGAAACCAAGTTACTTTTATAAAAAACAAAAACCAATTTTCAGTTATCCATAAATAATTTTACTGCAGTCTAATTCAAAAAGATTTAGGAGCCGAATAAAGATACAATACTTTTGTATCTTTATCAATCTAAGTCAGTTTCATTAATATAACATTAAGCTTAAATAACATTAATTTGTAAATCTCATAAATAAGTAGATTTATTTATAAAAGCGAAAAAAAAAATTTACCCTTTTTTTAAATCTTCAAACTGCATTCTGAATATTACAAAAAAATAATTCAACAAGTATCCAATTCATTCTATGATAATTATTTACTGATTTTATGTGAAATTTTATTTGTATGAGTTTTTGGATAGCCTATAACAAGAATCTAATATTCCTGAAAAATTTCGAATTCTTGGAATTTTTGACTTTCAACATATATATTTTTTTTTCTTGTTTACTGTAGTTTGGAATTCGCAGAATTACTTCACTGCCGCCAATGTTGATTCTTTTATTATTATTTTTTTTTTTTTTTTGCCTAATTTTGTTGTGGGTGGAATGAACTGAGAAAATCGAATGAGCAGGTGCAAAGCAATATAGGTGAAGTTACTAAAAAAAAAAAAAAGTAAAATAAAAACCCTCAAGAGATCTCTGCATTAATTTAACTCTTTTACTTCATCATTGCAATCACTTAAGTTTAAGTTGTTGAATATACGTACTTTTCTATTATTGAATAATAAGTTAACTCCATCACATTCATTTCTGAGTTGTTTAATGGCAAAATACTCTTAAAACAAAAAATATCTGGAATTGGATAAAGTAATTATCCAAGATTGGATATGAGAAACTATTCATAAATATTCTTTACATATATTCTGATATATTTATGTAAGCAAAACCTGTAAGTGCATAGATAAATAGAAAGTCTGTTGAAAAAAAAAAATATGCTATGATTATGGTATTATCAATGCTATGATTTAACGCCATGTAGGAAATATCGTTACCTTAGGCTGATATTCAGTTGAAAAAGAATTGATCAAATAGTAACGTAATATATCACTTCATTTCCAGCTTCACGTTTAAATAAGAAAATAAAATTGCACTCTCAGTAAAAAAAAAAAGAAAAAAAAGTTTTGCTTTTTTTTTTTTTTATTTAACGATTAATCTCGTGAAGGACTAACTTGGTTATTTTTAACATAAGTGGAAGAATGGCGCCATTCAGCTGTTCTCTTATCTTTACAAATAAAAGATTTTTTTTTTTTTTAATACTGACCTGTTCTGGTGTCATTTGATCAGGCATCAGAGAAGCTTGACGCTGTTACAATTTACACGTTCAGATGGTTCTGGCTGACCTTTGACCTCTCGGATCCCTATTTGCGTTTCTCTTCCGACCTCTCCAACCCACCCACCCACCCACGCAAAGAAGCCGCCGCGGCGAGCAGTTGGCGCCGGGAGAGCGGACGTAAAGGAGCGATCAATGTGTAACCCTCACAGTCAGGCTGTCCGTCGCCAGGAGTTCAGAGAAGCTCACCTGCATTTGGTCGCACTTCCCTGGAACTTGTTTTGCGACGACCAAACAGGTGATTGACAGGCGGCAGCGGCCCGCGTCACCACCGCACGACTCTCAGTCGGACCGCACTCCTACGCACGGCACTGGTCCCTATCAACCGAAGTAGACTTATAGGCGGGAAAACTTCTTGATATTGCAATTTACAAGCTCAGAATTAAAAAATAACACTGATTGTACTCATTTCAATCAGTAATGTTTTTCTTGATTTGAAAATGAATTTATTGCAATGGTTCCCCCAACCTTGTTTCAATAAATATTTAAAAAGATATTCACTGTTAAGATTATTACTTTCAGTGCTACCCTAGGGTGGGATTTTTTTTTTCTGATTTTTTTTTCCTAGGGTTCACCCATCCTTCTGTCAAGTGGGTGCCACACTCTGCCGTTAGAAGAAAGGTAGCGTAGGAGGTAAAGCTCCTCAGATCATCAACCAAATGGGATGAGAGAGGTCAGAAAATCAGTCCAATCCTCCCCTACTTAAAAAAAATTGATAAAAGGCTGGGGGGAATGCTGGATCCGTCCAAAGGAGAGACAACCAGGAAACAAGCCACTTTCTCATCCAAGGTTCGAACTCGGCTCTTCCAGCCCGTAGACAAAAGTTTTAAAACTTGGGCAGCTATTTAGTGCGTAAAGAATTGAAATCCCGTAGATCCGAATGTATTTCCAATTCATTTATGCGCTAAAAATTCCTTTGTATTTGATTGTAAAACAAGTTTCTCGTAAAGTACCATAATCGAATTCTTGATATCGACGTTCCAAGCCTGCTGGAGGTAGGCTCCAATAATTTCACCAAATAAAGTACAGAGAAGATCTACAGGCAATTCCGACATTCGCCCGCCTTTATTCGAGAAGAGAATCCCTAATAAGAACGGGATGAGCCTTAGTAGCTGTTTGAAGAACCAGTAACCGTGACCTGCTGTTCTCATTCTAGACAAGCCTTTTAGTAGTTAAGGGAATAAATAAAATTTAAAAATGCATTAAGCTGATCACCTGCAGCTTAACCATGAGTATCTAGTCTGCATTCTAATTTGTTCATACGACTCATATTATTATTTGAATTTTCATGTTCTTCATTTCAACTTGCCCTGATTATTATTTATCCATTTTTAACTAGTCTTTAAATTTAAGATGACTTAGAATTGCATGCTTAGATTTTTATTTTCGGATTCAATTTAAAAAGCAAGAAATGGAGAGAATTTGTTATTCCTAACTTTTATAACATAACATTGATTTCAATCTGTTCTGACATCTTTCCTACCTCGATAAATATGTTTCTGTGAGTAATAATCTCTTTCACAGAATAAAGTAATACAGTAAAACCGATAATCCGGCACATTCAATAATCCGGCATCGGTCTAAGGTTTTTTTTTTTTACACTGAATAAGCCTTCCGGGCGCTTAACTTAATATTAACTTCAGTACTTAACTTAATATATAATGTCTTAGTACTGTACTATATTACTTAATATACGAAATAAAGTAACTATATGCACTGTATTAAAATATAATACTACATAAAAATATATTTTGTTGTTTTGTTTTTAGCATTTTCCATCACTATCGAAATCAGAGAAATCACAATAGAACACGCAGAAATGGCCTGATACCTATTAATAGCCATTTTGACTCTCTATTTTAGCGGTATTTCCGCTATCCTCGCAATAACGGCTATTTTTAGACGGCGCTCAGTAATCCGGCACTGCCGAAGTCCCGAACGTGCCGGATTAGCGGGGTTTTATTATAATTAAAATCCAAAGGATGATGTCTGAATTCATATGAAGTGAATTAATCTTCAGTTCTTTATATTGTATAACGTAGTCCCAACAATACTTAAAAACACCTGATAAACACCTTTATGAATAAAAATAAATCAGACATTTGAAAATCTCAGCCTACCTATTATGAGGAAGTAAAAAAAAAAGGTATTATGAAAACTATTGCCAAATTTAGCTCGGTCCTGACGTTTCCTGGTTGTATTAGGTAATCTGGTTAATTCTATCTGTTCAATTACAGATAATTTCAATTGATAGTTTAACAAATGTAGGATTTCATAATAAACCGTAATGAACAGAGTCATTGAGGCTGGGTAGCTTCAACTCAACAAGGAACTTAAGAGAATTTCTAAGAATGAAATTTCCAATTGATTGTTTACGGTGGTTGATTCGCAGGAATAAATGCACGAAATGAGTCCATCCCGATTCAAAACAGACACAAGGCAGACAGCAGGGATTCCTAGAAGTTAATCTCAGTGAATAATTCTTTTGTTATGTTATTGTGCAATTGCTTCTTGCAGAGACGAAATCAATGTCACTGGCAAATTACGTAGGAGACAAACTTTCAAAAAAAAAAGGAGAAGAAAAAGGTAGCAGCAGAGAAATAAACCTGTTGCAGATTTTTTTTTTAAACTAATTGCTTACGGAAATAAGGTAATCCAAGGTTTATTTATAACTTAGTTACAGTTGGTGTATAAATTTCAAATTGCTGCACAGTAAAACTTAGAAGCAATTGTCCAAATAGACAATGGAAAGCATGGATGTATGAAGGATTTGTTCCTGGGAGAGATTCAAGTTATGAAGTCAATTTTACAACTGATAAAAATGCCTTCAAAATTTTAGAAGGAACGAAAGTCTGCTCATCAGTCAACCCAATAATAATAATAATAACACGCATTGTTAGAAAATTTATGGACACAACCACACTTCCCTAACCATTCTTGCACACTTTTTTTTCTTTTACACTTGGTAATATATGCTTTGGTCCTTGACCCGCCATATTGTATTTGCTAGCGAAACCCAAGGTTTGAAACTTAGGGATAGAATCTTTTATTATTATTATGTTTCTATCTCTGGCTCCCACGCTATTTCCTTATAGATCTTTTTTTTTTTTATCGCAAAGACAGCGCTGTACGTAATGGCAGTTTTTAACCTGAAGTCTCGCCTTGGAGCTCGCAATGTAAATAAGGATTTTTGACCAAGATCCGAGCAATAAAGAGTGAGATAAATGATTTTTTTTTAAGTTTTAGTGCTTGAGAAATGTTACCAACAAACACTGGTTTGGCTATAAATTCTTACCTATCGGTCAAATAAAACGATGGATTTCATTTGCTAACCTTCACATGTTTCTAAATCTAACTGTTTAGAAAAAGTAATTCTTTAGTTATTGAGAATCTGGACACCTCTTTGTTAACAGTATTTTTCTTCTTTCTTTCTTTCTTTTCTTTTTTTCTCTTTTATGCAAAACAGAGGCCAGACATAAAAATCTAAAGAAGAAATTCTCAATATTAAGAATTTGAATTTGTCTCTCACAATCTTTTAATTGATTATTCTTAAACTAATACAAATCAACATTTGATCTGCACTATCCATATTATTTGCTGTCAGTTCTGTCAGTTTGTGATCAGCATATAAAGAAGCTGTAATCGTAGGTAATTTACCCTTTAGGCAAATGATAAGGTGCTTGATGGCGAGCTGAAGGACAGGGTTCAATTCCCGGTGGAGATTGGATTTTTTTTTCCACGCTGAATACTCCTCCAGACAGTGCTAAGGTTCACCCAGCCCTATGAAGAATGAGTCCGGATGTTTTCAAGGAGGTTAAAGGCGGGCGGGTTTCGGGCTGACCTCTGACCTCAACTTCTCCCTGCACACCAAGGGCTTCATAGGGATACTGTAATTTAAGTAAATTAATTTTAGTTAAATTTTACGCTATCAAGACCTATATTGACTTAACAATAACGAGTCTACAGTTAAGGAGAGAAGGGTCTGCTGGAGTTAATCTCGAATAGACAACATCCATATATTAATAACAAATCACAATAATGGTTGTAATAATTACAATAATACACACTTAATATAAGAATCTTCATTAAAAAAAGAAGATGCATATTATCTTCTTCGTTCAAAATTATATTTCGTTTGCTTAAGAAATTCAAAGTAAGCATTTCGTGTAGAATGTTTATATAGAGACAGTTTATAGATTATAGAATTTTATTTTCTATTTTAAGGCGCTTTATGTGTTGCCTTCACCGGAATGCTACTTAAGAACCACTGGAATATTCAGGTCAGTTTAGACATTCCTATAATAAGATTGTAGATAAAAATTGTTGCTTTTAGTGAAACTGAAGAGGAGGAAGAGAAGGATAATAAATATTAAATAAATGTTTTGCAATAATTGAAGCGGAATTGAATCTGATGCGTTCGATTTGATACAGGGCGGGCAATACGAAACTATATAAGGTTTTAATCAGCGGATTTATTTAGGTGGAGGAAAACTGGTCTTTGAGATAGGGGTTGGATGTCTCCTGCTGTCGTTCTAGTGCGCATGGACGACGTTCGATTGTCATGGTAATGGACTTCCCTCCCGTTGTCAAGGCAACACATCCCGCGACCGGGCCATTAAGGTCACGACCTTGGCTGTTAGCCGGAGACAAAATGTCACACAGCGGACACCATCACAGAATCTCCTCTTCAAAACAGTTCCTCCCCTACCCTCTGTGTATCCCCATCATCGCATCCGACCGCCATTTTGGAGGTGCATCAGTGATCGAGGCAATGGGACCAAAAGATCTTCAAACCAGAAGTAAAAGAAAACAAGATGTTTTACGTTTACGGTTCTTTAGCGGTATATTTTCAGTTTTCAAATATTTAACTTGACTTGCTATGCAGCAAACTTAACTCCACCGTCTTTTTTAAAGTAAATTTCTTTAATAAATACAAATATATGATTATTACACAACAATACCATTCGTACTATGTATGTATATATATATATATATATACACACACTTAATAATCATTACAATAAAATTGCGTAATTTTAATCATTTTCTTTAAATAGTTTAATATTTTAATTTTGCAATTATTATTTTCTGAAATTTTTAGCTGAACAAATTTACCTTTAATAATAGATTTGACATTTTTTTAATAAAAGCATAATATTATTATATATCAGAAATAAATAGCTACTGCTAGAACAACAATTTTAACTTAGAAAAAAAATTAGAAAGGGATTGATTCTTTTACGGGTATTTAACGGGGAAGGACAAGGGCCCTCCCTCGCGAAATATCGATTTTTTTTTTGTTTGTTTATTTGTTTGTTTGTTTGTATGATCCACTCTAACTTGTCTTTCAATGTAACTCTTTCTTGGGGAGATGCATTTTTTTCGCTCTAATAAGAGACGAGAGAAAAGTTAGGTTCATTATCAAATGCTAAAGCGAAACGAAGGAATATCTTATAGAAGTATTTCAAGAATAACGATGTGGAAGATTTCTTAAGAGAGTATGTTAAGACGGATATTGAAAAAAAAAAGTAACAACAGTACAGAAATAGTTGTTTCATTGCTAACACTTTTCCAATTTGCAATTGTTTTTCACATTGTAATATACTATTTTATAATTTCCATTTTCTTAATACACTTTCATCATTGTTATTATTATTATGATTAATATTATTGTTATTAGTTAAAATGCTTTAGTTGTTTTTTTATAACAACATTCCATTGGACTATTAGGAGCCATGTTAGGAGAAGTTCGTTTTCCAAAACGATTCCTTGCTCGAGATTCAATATTTCTGATTTTGTCACTCTCCTCCCTCGGCCATAAAGGAAGTGTTTAGTGTCCCAGTACTTCTCGGTTGGAAAGAAAGATCCGGAAAGGCCCCGACCCCCGACCTCAGGACCAAATGTCCCATCGCATTGCAAGTTGGTGGCGGATGACCGATAGCCTGAGTCCAGCGCTAAAAGCGTCTTGGAGGAAATGTGGAGGTGAAGCCAAAGAGGGAAGAATACAACTTAACCCCCTCGTCCATCACCGAAGCATTCAACAGACAAATAACAATAAAACTGAACAATTTAATGAATGGACTCGAAAAGGAGAATTTAGATTTTATCTGTTCGTGAACAATACTTTGTAATTATAAAAAATTCAAAATACTTAAAAAAATAAAAATAAAAAATGAATTTAGAATTTTTTTAAAAATCCAGCAAATAACTGAAATAGTTCGGGAATGAATGTAATTAACATTTAAAAAAATATATATTTAATATTTCAGTATTTCTGATCATCTGAGATGCTGATCAATTCCACTTTTTATAAGTAGCAAAATTAAGTAATAGGCCTACAATTGTAGTACTTGAGCACAAGATTAGTAATAATATCAAAATGTCACTTCTGAGCAAAGAAATCAAACCAAAGAAATCTTAATAAACCAAATTTCTTAATATTTCTTAAAATAAAAATAAAACACTAATAAATAAAAAGAATACTTGGCAGCTTTAAAAATTCTGAATTTCTATCCGAATTCAGAATTTTTTAACTTGTCGATATTTCTCGAATAGAAGAAAGAGCAATTTCCAGAGATTTTGCAAATCAGGCCAGGGATCAGTTAGTTATCTGGTTTTCAATCAAAGAATTTTGTAGAAGTTACTCCTACATTACAATCTCTTAAATAATAGATTCCTGACTGGAAGTATTTAATTGTGTCTTTTTCTTAGAGATTCTTATTAGAAAATCGTTAATTTTATTTAAAAATCTTGGAAAATAACTTTACCAAATATATATTTACAAATTAGCAAAATCTTATAAGAAACTTGAACTTAAATTAATAGGATTAACTGATTTGCTAAAATCTTAACTAACAATATTCGCATGAAATGAGTGAAAAAATAAAGAATCAGCTATTGCTGATAAAAAAATAACATAAAAATTTGTTTAAAAAAAATTTAACAAAATTTAACAAGTAATGTGTTGTTAATTTTTATTATATTTTTTGTAAACGAAATTTAAATTTAAGAGCTTTCAGAGACCTGTGCAGCTCCCTTCTCAATTGGAAATCTTAAATTGCCAATTAAACCTCCGATTGACAAGGGAGCCACACAAGGTCTCCGAAAGCTCTTACAATGTAATTTTCAAATTCTATCATGTATTTTTTAAATGAAATTTTCTATGTTGGTGATTTTCATTTAAATCTGAACATGTTATCTTAGGTACACGTTAAACCTTATTTCAAACTTTCCATACTTTAGCAACTGGTTTTTTTTTTTTTTTTTTTTTTGCTTACAAAGTCTCTATTTGATAATTAAAGAAACTGGCTTTAAAGAAGTTAGAAAATGCAGACTTTTTTTTTTTCTGTTTTATTTTTTTTAATATTAAAAGCAAAGTGAAATTTAATCAAAATGTCTCCAGATAAAATGTCAGACATTTTGATTTAAAGTTAACTTAATGTCTTTTTCCTTTCGATGATAAAATTCAATGTTGAATTGGGAAGAGCAGTTTTATTCGCAACTGACCATAAAATTGAGCTCTTCCCTTAAATAAGAAAGTCCTTAATAGATCGAGGTCAGTCATTGCTGAAGTCTCATTTTGTCGTGGGTTCTTTAGCACTTGCCCCATAAACCCCCGCTGTGATCAGAGAAGTTGATCTTTCTCATATTTTATGGCCGACGAGTGGGGAGGACCGCGGAACAGCGATTGGCGATTGTGAATGGTGGACATCATCCCCAGAATCTGTCCACCACATTAAGACGATGTGATCGTCATAAAACACGTTTATTTACTATACTGAGTAATTAATATGGTACAGTTTTTAAAAATTGTGTACAGTATATTAGAAATTAAAGAACACACAGAACTTAAATTAATATGTCAACATTAATTGCAAAATTGTAAATTGAAGTATATTTTATAAGGCAAAATTTAATTAAAAATTCCATTATTATGATGCAAACTTAAGAATTGAAAATTATTTCTGCAAAACCTTTTTATTATCTTCAATTTTCTACATAGTTTATTTTTGAGAAATTTATTTAAACATTCGTAAAGCATTCTTTAAAGTATCTATTAAATAAATCAGTAAATAATTCTGTTAAAGAGGCACTGTAGTCATCTTGAAGTAAAAAAATTAACAGTATTTTTTTGAGTTATTCATTTGAAAGATTTTTATTTCCATTTTTATTGATGGATTGATATGAAGAACTGAGAAACGAGCTCGACTACATATATATATTAACATCTGTCATCATATAAAAATACTCTAATTTAATAGAAAAAAATAGCTTATAAAAGCTATCTACATTCAAATGAAAATTAATATTGTTTTATCAGAGATTCTGTTTCAATAAATGTCTTTCCCAGATCAGACGACAAAGTACTACCTCCATCTCAAATAGCAATGACACTAATGCCTACAGACCAAGAATTTTCATAGCAACAAAGAGAATGACCCAGAAAAGGGCTGCTCTGCAATACAGAGATCATCAAAGAATCAGTCTTACATTCTTTCATTAGATTTGTTATAATCTCGGGAGAATTTTAATCTATGGGATTATTTTTATGCCAAATCAACTTTTACGCTCAGTAGAAGTTCGATATCTCATACATAACTTATATCTACTATAACATTATTCATTAGAGCTTACAAAACGAAGCTTTTAAATAATAAAGACGAAACGTAAAAATAAAACATTAGATCATCATATGAAATCAACATGTGATTACGTCTGAGAAGCCTTGAAGATCACAGTAACAAAAAATTCAGTATGCTACAGCGAAGTTTATGTTGTTGCAGTTGCTATTATTATTATTGTTGTTGTTTTTCTATTATCTTAAGCTTAGTGAAACGTTTGATTTGCAGAGTGAGGAATATCCAATATTTATTTTAATTTCAAGAAAGCTTAAGTTATTAACATTCACTTTAGGGGTCTAAGTTATCTTTGCAACTCTTCTTAAAATATAAATACGGTTGAATACGGTTTTTTGTACAGTTCATTGATAATTGTGTGAAAATTGAAGTTTTCTTTGTTCTTTTTTAAAATGGCGATGAAAGCAATAACAGAACAGTTAGTCACTAGTCGATAATAGCTGTATCTTTTATAGGCGAAAAAGATGAAATATTGTAAAGGATATTTAAACTCATCATCAGCAAAAGAATTTTGAGCAAACTGTAACATGATTCTTCACAAGTTACAAAATATTTTAGAAATATCAATGGAAAAAGTATTCACTAGTGATTTTCTTATTTGCATATCTTAGAAGAAAATTTTTAAGTAATGTTTGCAAATGATGTGAAGGAAGAAAAACAGGTTCTGATGTGAGATTTACAGTGATTCACAGCAGAGGTGAGAAACTGCAAGATATTAGGGAATTCATAAAGTAATTAAGGTCATTATAATTGCTAAAATGTAAAAATGTCTTATCATCATTCCACATTAATATCCTCTCCTTGGATTAACATATTTTTATCATAAAATAGGCCTATCTTGTATTAGCAGGTAAGCTTGGCGTTGATGGGGGAATAGCAAAAATTCTTTAACTGAAAATAGCTTAGTCTACATTCTTAAAAATGCTAATCTATGTAGCTTCACACTGAAGCATTTCAAAACATTGAAACTTTAAAAAACTTAAAAAAAACTATACTTCAAATTACTTCTTGGACTATTTTTTCAAAAAAACAAACAAACAAACTCCATATACTGGTTTGTTTCAGAAGTCTTTTGTAGAAGATAAGTTATCTAAAGGGTATCAATGTACAAAAACCCAAACAAAAAAATATACAGACAAGTGATAAATAATTTCCCAAAATATACACAACACAAATACTTCAAAAAATTTAAAGCTATAAGCTTTTAGTAATTTTGAAGTTAAAATATTAATAGAATACTCAATAGTTAAAGTTGCTTAAGTTGTCAATACATCACCAAATTCAAGCTTTTTCTAAAAAAAATTTAGAAATCGGCACTGTATAAAAATTTTATGTTTTATTTTTTAAAATTTAGTTGAATTTCGAATAGTTATAAACAGAATAGTGATTTACTATTTTTTTTAAAAAAATTAAGAAACCCCATGATTGGATTATGGGTTTTTCCTAAATTTTCAGTGCTAGTTATTGGCAGTCTACTTTTTGATAAATTTCTTGATTGGTGCAAACTGATGTTGTGGGCAGAAACATTGGCTATCGTTTGACTGACAACTCTTTCATTTGACCCTGAGCCTCAGAGATTACAAGCAGTTAGACAGCAGTAATAACAAAAAAGGCAAAACAAAAAAAAAACAAAAACAAAAAAACTGAAGACGCAAAATGGCGGCCACGCCCACAACTCTTCCTGTCAAAATGTCCAGGAAGAATCAGCGTCTTATTGGAAAGCAAGAAAAGAAGGTGGAGGGAAAGGTGGAAAATCCGACTCCAATTTAGATACTTACATATCTTAAGAGATAGAAACATGATTAAGTAAAGTTTACTTAACATTTAGCACTAAGGATATTGCAGATTAAGTTTAACGGTTACATTTCCAATTACAAGAGGAAAATAGAAAGAAAGAAACAAGAAACCAGAATTATTCCTTATCAATATGTCTTCGGTGTCGTATATCTGTCTTTAAAGACAGGAAATATAATTATGTATACTTATATAACAGCAAGTAAATGCCAAATTAAGAATAACAATGAAAACTACTAAATATTGCGAAATAAGATTTGGATCCAGTAATAAAAATTTTATAGTTTCCATTTGTTTTTACGTTACTAATTTCATTTAACATTGGTAAAAATTGCCCCAAAAAGTTTTGGCTGTCAAATTAAGTAGAGTCATATTTTGCATCTGAAATTTTTAGTTTCCTGTGTTTGATTATTTATTTGTTTTGCTTAAGATAGTTAAAATAATCAACTGTTTCTTTTCCTTAAGGGCTCATCACTACAAATGAGTTTGTTCTGTTTTTGTTACTTTCGACATCTTTCAGAAAGTAAAGTTTTCAATCTGTCTTTAGAAATTTATCATCTCTTGATGGTGTTGCAAAACAGTTTCATTTCTTTTTAATTTTATACAGGGAATATTTCTATAATCTTCTTAATGGCGATTGGCTATTTTCTACCAGTTTCAGAATGAGAAATTATTCATAATTTCGAGTAAATTGCCCTGTCAGGTCCATAGCTGGCTTCTTCGTAAGCCACCTGTAAAACTGATCGACTTCAAATACGGCCTCGCGTAGCAGCCATCTGAATAAGATTGACAGACATGCGTGATTAATAGCGAGCATGCGTGATTTTTTTTTTTTTTGTTATTACGGACTGTTCCGGTGCTGCCTTTTTCACTGAAGCAGCACCTGGTGGGTATTCAGCGAACTACAAGCTTTAAAATTGTAATACAAGAATTAGGAAATAACTTTTTAATCACTTTATTATTATTTTTTTTTAATTGTTATTTATTTTTTTTTATTTTTTTAGATTCTTTAGTCAAAGGACCTTTTTGTTCTTTTCAAAAAAGCTTCCATTATAATTTGTAAACATTTTTTTTTTTCCATAACAGAATCGTAAGAATAAGAAATAATTACTGATTATTTTCTTTTTCAAAAGAAAATTACTTATTTCTGCAATTCTTAGGAATTTTCAATAATAAAGCTTTTTTTTTAATATTCTATATACTGCTATTTTATCATTTAGTAATTTAGTTTCTGCCGTAAAAAAATGACGTTTAATATAATTTTAACTATTTTAAATTAAAACTTTAATAAAACCAGAATTACTTATTAACAAATAAATTTATAATTAAAATGTTTTTGTAACTTTAATTTTTATTTGTGAGACAATTAAGAAAACTCTTAAGTTTGAGGAAAGCAAATTAAATGGATATAAAATAATACTTTTATATTTACATCAAATTAGGTATTTCCTGCTTATAATTTATTTATAAAATTAACTTAAATAACAGATCGTTCAAATTCATGTACACGAAATACTCACGGAATTCCTATGGATATTTTTAAAATATTCTTTTATTTAACATGTTTTCATTTTCAAACCTCTTAAAAATTACTTATTAATAGTTTTTTTAATTAATATTAATTAATATCTCTTTCTGATAACTTGGAAATTAGCTTTTTTAAAATGATATTTTTGTCATTTTCATCTTTAAAAAAAATGCGATATTCTTAGTTTTATAAGAAAAATTTATTTGATTAATCGTTATTAAACTTAATTTAAGAAAAATTACATTTAAATCAAATTTCTTAACTTACGTAAAATACAATTTTATTTAATCATATTTTTTAGATGATATTAACCCTAGATCCCATAAAAAAGATAGAGGATGAAGTTTCTTTATAGAAAATATTTCTGTTATTTGACAGAATTATCAATTAAGAACGTACGAGACTAATCAATATCAATATTATCAAAACCTTGGACGTTCTATTACTTGATAATGTACTGTCCAGTAACTCTTATATTTCGGAAATTGATGCTTCTGAGATCAATTTTTAAGCTTCGAAGCATAATTTTTATTACGATGTTGGTATATATTGTTTACATGAAATAAACTATCCTTATCAGTTACACCGGTTATGATTATTTGTTCATGGTCTATAATCTTCCCTCTGGTGGGAGGGAAACTTCTTGCAAAAGTTTATGTTCTATCTCCTGCCAAAGCGAAGATTCTTTTATTTTTGTCAGACAAAACTCACTCGAATTTTTTTAAGCATCAAATAATAAAACTACCAAGTAAAAATGAAAAAAAAAAAAAAGTTTTTAGCTTAAAGTTTTGTCTGTTCAGTGAGTGACTAAATCTTAATGCAGACTTAAATAGTCATTTAATTTGCTTTATTAGACACTTTTTCTTTGTAGATTGTTCTATTGGAATTAATGAATTTTGTGGAAAGTTTTCAATTTAGTGCAATCTAATTTAAAAAAAGTTAAATTACTGCGAATAATAATCATGGATTTAAAGTTAAAAACTCACATCGTTATCCTCTTATGAGGATGGTATAGCAGGAGGTAAAGGTCTCTTGTGATCATTCTTTAAAAGTACAAGTGAGTCGACGAAGTGGACGCAGGTTCGTCGAAGCTCGCTTACTTTATCTCCCGGGGAAAGAAATCTGATACATTTGATAAAGGGTTCGGTGTACCCTAGGACGCATCTGAACGGAAATTGCCAGAAAAAACAAACAAATTCGGGAAATGAGATCTGGTACTTTGACAGAGTGTTTGGTGGATCCTAAAACACGTCTGAACGGAAATAGGCAGAGGAAAAAAAAAAAAAAAAAACCTACACTACCGGTCTGATCCTTTAGCACATTGAATAGCGTCTTATCCCTTGAACTGCTGGCTGCGTATATATTGGAAACATTAAAATTTAAAGGCAAAGCTGTCATCTAGGTATATTAATCTTTAAAATGACATCTAGTGATTTGAAGTTTCACTTCAAAAGAATGAATTTGGCGTATTAAAAAAAGTGTCTGCAGGTATGCCAGTTAACATCAAATAAACGAGACATTGTTGTTAAAAATGTTATCCTAATATAAATGTTTTAATCTTGTTGCGATCGTCAGGAAGACCAGATCTAAATAAGCTTAGAAGATAAGATTTCAAAATTTAAGAGTGTAAATCGAAAAAATATTTTTAAAAATGCCTCAAAGAAGTAGAAGTTTGACTGGATTGTTTCTATTTGCATATTAACTCTGGCAATCTCTTTGATATTTCACCGCTGAAAGCTTTGTTAATTTTCCCTTTCCTTTTTTTATCTTCGATGCTGAACTAGAAGCTGTTTGAATGACGTTCTGTTGCAATCCATTGTCTTCGCCGTCTTGCTTCTGTTGCGCCCACGTCATTACCGGAAGTTACACTCATAAGTCTCTTCCATCAAACTTCCTGTCCACTTTTCATCTTACCCTCGATCATTTTTATTCCCACTTTCGTTCTCTTTCTTTGAGTGAAAATGGGGCTAATTTTCGAGAGCGAAGCTGAGTTTTTGATGGAACATAATGGCGACAATGGCCACTGTCCAGAGGGGTGGAGAGAGTTGTTTTGCGAAAGGCAGTGCTCTCTAACCACCGTCCCCTCCCACGAATGGTTTGAAATGATTGTCAATTGAACCCGATCACTGTCATCAGTGTCGTTTGATGGTGATAACATATAATTTTCTTTCTTTCTCTTATTGAAGGACAATTGACAATGCCCTTTTCTCAGAAGTATGTCTTCAATTTTTTTCTCTTTCTTTTTCAGTATCACAAGACCTTTTTTTAATGATATACACAAACAAAAAAATGTGTCTGTGTTTTTTGTTATTATTATCATTTTCTAAAATCTCTGGTATTTCTTCCGAAAATGGGTGTAATAAAAATAAACTATTTCGCAGGATTTTCTTGGCATTACAATACAGACTATTAAACTGATTAAGAAAATATGAACAAAAAAAATAATAATAAATAAATAAATAAAATAAATAAAAATGTGTTTTTTTTTATTAAATCTATTGGATATTACTGTAAATATTGAATATAGTAAATAATAAGGAAAAGGTTGTGGTACCTTTAATATTTTTAGATCTGTCTATAAAAAGACAGATAGATTTTTTTTTTTTTAATTGAAAATAACTAGTTACAGTTGAAGTATCGAATTCCGGGCCTAAGTGGTAGGGGAAAGGCTCTACCGGACTAAGTTGAGATAGAGAGGTCAGCTTAACGCCCGTCCGCCTTTAACCCCTTCGGTACCCATTTTCTGGAAAGAAACTTCGGTACCCATTTTCAGAAGGCTGGGTGTGCTCCTGCAAACTTATTTCCGTTCCGTATTCCGTAACTTTGTGCTCATCAAACTTTGCTTCAGATTAATAATTTTAATAAATGCTAAATCTTAACATTCAACAAAATACAGTACTTTTTTTCTTAAGTCGATTGTGTATATAGAATATTGTGCAATGAATTTAAAAAAGGGTTTTGAATAAAAGGTACTGTAAATGTTACTATCCTTCAGGATATTGGTAGATTCAGTTGCAAATTCAAAATTGTTGAAGCAAGCATCAGACAAACGATTCTAACTTGACTAACCATTTTTTCGAAAGCAAGCAGCGTAGAACACTGTTAAAGTATTTCCAATCATTACTATTCGCGTACTAATGTCGTTGGAGGCTTCAATTTTAATGATTACCTATTGCCTTTAAACGACTGATTTCTTAAATTAAATATAGCAAAAGTGGTTTTGGGTGGAACAAAGTAAATTAAGTACAACCTAAGTTATGATTACTTGTTTGTCCCATGTGTATAACACCTATTCTATTTACAACAACAAATCATTTGGGCTGTTTAAAATATAATATAAACTATATTTACTATAGCACTGATTTGAAAGTTGTAATGTACAGAAAAAGTTGAAATTGGCTTCGCAAGTTGCTCTCACTTGGTTTCGTAGTTTGATTTTTTTGTGTGAATTGTTTCATTTCTAACTCTTTTTTGAAAACAAAACAAAACAAAAAAAAAAAACGTTCTAAGCCGCCATGATTATTGAATAAGAAGATCAAATGAATCGAAGTGATGTCAGTAGAACAAATATGTAATAATATTAATATAATAATATTAGACCTATCCTTAAAAATTTAATATATACAAAGTAATTTTATAACAATATACTAAATTTGTGATTTCTTTCTAGTAAAAACAAATTGAAAATTTAGTTACAGAAAATGAAATCTTCAAGTCTCAATTGCAGCAATCATGAAGTTTAAGGTTGGCAAAATTTCCTTAAGTCAATTACGTTTAGCTACGAAAGATTTTGTTAATTTGGAAATGTAGTTTCAATGGTTTAATAATTTATTATTCTAAACAACCTTTGCCCATTTTTTTTTTGATGTATCATCTGTAGGGGATTAACCAAAGTACCGTATTACTATTCTTTGAGTATTACTATTAAACAGACAATATGAAATAGATTAAGTAGTGATAAATTGCAATAACACAATTTAAAAAAAAAAATATGTAATACAGAAAAATATTTTTAAGAATGAATTTTGTTGAGAAATTCATATTGTTTTCTGTTTCCAAGAAATATATTTTTTTTAACTAATTATATTTTTTGACGGAACATAAAGAAAAAAAAGTCGCTACAATCCTTCCGGCTGTGACCAGAAAATAAATTGTTATTTGTTGCTCGTCTTGCCCTACTTCATTCAAGTCATCCGAGACGCAGATTGGGAAGGGAATGTGCTCTCTTCCCCATTTGCCCACCCCCATCTGCATATTTGTGGCTATTAATCGAATAAAGCCGCAGTTTCATTATCCCTCACAAAAACTACCCTCAGCAACCCCTGCTGAGCGCCACCTACAGGGACCCATGATCACTTTCCATGGTTGGTCCGCAAAGGGGCGTCACGAGAAACGCGACTGGAGTCGCAAATGACCCCTTGGGAGGATGACAACCCACTTCGTTTCCACAAGAACTTTTGTCTCGTCTTTTCTTTTGATGAATCTGTTGATGTTTTGGTAAAAGCCTTTCATTTCCTGTTCAATAACAATCACGTTACGTTGATATTAAATTTTGTTACGAGACGGAATATCGTTTTAGGCGCGGTTCAAGCAGTATCCTAGAGAAAGCATTTGCTAGATTAGTCGTGTCTGTCTGTCTGCATGAAGGACTCGTTTATGATACAATAGTATATTTAAATGTACAGAAAAGAAATGACGAAAAATTATTATTAGAAAATTTCGTAATAATACGTCATAATTTACTGAAACTTCTTATATTTAGAATCATAAAAATATTTAACATGACTTCAAAGTAATTTTGTTAAACGTGTTATTATTATTATTACTACTAAGAGCTCTTTCATTACAGAAATCTTTATTTCTCATTTGTTTGTACAACATAGTACCATACACTAAGTTTAACTGTATTAAAATAAAAAAAACTGTAGAAAAAATCCTTGAATTTCTCATCATTTCAGCAAAATATAAATTTTTTCTTGTCAAAAATATTTTTGTGTTATCAAATTGCAGCTAAATAGTAGTTGTATTGCAAACATACTTCAATTATCACTTCTTTATCTTTAAAAAATTCAAAATAAAACAGGAACAATCACATTTTTTTGTTTTTGTTTCTTTGATAGAATGTACTTAGGAGAGAAATTAATAATCGCCTACAATTCTCGTTTCTAAAATTTTAGAAATCCGATATTTTACAATAGTAATATTTGATGTCTATTTGAACAGAACATCTTTTAATAGATAGATTTTCTTCGTTTGTCACTCGTTTCTTTCTTTATTATTTCTTTTTTTTTCTTGTAGAATGGAAATTTAATCTGAAGTCTTCTTTGGGCAGTTCAATGTCGTATCCTGTGGAATTAGTGTCTATTTCTTGCTGATGAGTTTTATAGTCGCTATTTATTTTGATTCTTCTATGAAATCTTCTATGAGCGCTTTCAAATTATGTCTATTGAACAATGTTTATAGTAAATGGATATTCAAAGGAGACATAGGACTTTCAGCTTCCAGTGAAATTTTTTCTTGAATTTCTTAGGTCGGCTGAAGCAAGTCTTGGTTGTAAGTCTGTATGATGTAGCAAACCCTTACTCATCCCCTCAAAAGAATAAAACCAAAAAACAACGTAAATTTCTGGAAGGATCTACTTTCAGAAAACACCATCAAAATTCTTACTATTTCGAGTAGTCAGTTGAGTCTACACTGAGTTGAACAAAGAGGTTCTATCTTCTAAAAACCCAAAACATTTAATCTGTGTTCAAAACAAGGTAGGGATAGCGATTAGTGAATCAATCACAGCGTCTTTTGATACATATAAGAAAATATAATTATAAATACAATTTGATTTCCTTATTATTATAAATCAGAAAATTGTTGCGATTATTGTGATTGTTGTCGAGCTGTATTATAAATCTGATTGTTGCGCATGCAAAAGACGCAATTGTTGCGATTGTCGTTGCGATTGTTGTGATTATTGTCATTGTTGCTAATGATATTTGAATGATACTTGTCCACAGACAAAACGGGAATATTAGTCTTCTGATCCTTATCAAAAGACTAAAAATAGCTTGTTAGCAAAATGAGTCTAACATTAGCGTTTTTTTGGCCTCCATACTGAATTTCAAAATATGTTATCAAATTCAGAATCTGTGACCCTAAAGCCACCAGATTCGATTCCATCAATATTATGGTCATTTGTGCTTGCTTAATTTCTGCATACGGAACTTTATATCATCCCCAGCTTTCTAGATTGCTTGCAAAATCTAAGAAGCTTATATATTCAGGTTTTTATATAATAGACAGCAAAATCATGACAGCAAAGAATAGCCTATTCATAACCGGAATTTAATATAAAATATTATTTAAGCCAAAAAAAATATCGCGGTTGGATGAACAAAGGTTTGGTAACAATAGATTTCTCAGAAACTGATGTAACTTTTCATATACTTGTTTTCTACTTAAAAATAATTTTTATTACTAAATTTCACTCAGGAAGGAACAGTATTTCTGTAGCTTATTTGTACTACAAATAATAACATGTTTCAGTTATGATTTGTCGATTTAAAATAATCCCGTAGGCACAACGAAATCCCGTAGGCTTTTTAAAATAAAGAGGAAATGATTAGCAACTTTTCACTTTTTTTCGCAAAAAAATTTGCAATTAACGCCATTTATCTATTCCGGATCTATTAAAATTTAAAAATCTCGGAAGATACTTAGCGTACTTACTCTGTTGATGAAGGATCTTCCTATACGAGCCGAATACATATTTTTTAGTAAATATGTTTTTATAAATTAGTTTGATTGAAGAATCAAACTAATATATACAGTATATTTATAATTTCCGTGGTTGAAAAGGAATAACAAAATCAGTTTTGTTTATGATAGTATTATTATCAGTTCTTTGCTTTAATTGAAACAAATTAAAATTTCTTCTCACACTCTTAAGATTGCCACTATTATCACTTATCACGTCATTGCAGAGTTAACGATGCCCTGCTGAAGCTTATTCGTATGTTCAAATAAATTTGTATTTGAAATATATATGGACAAATAAATTTAGACAAGGGGGTGGATATTTTTTTTCAGTTTTTTTGAGCTTTAGGATAAGTTAATAATAATTTTAAAATACAGCAAAGTAAAGTCAAACGAAAGTCGAGTCAAACTAAAAAACTACAAAATGAGAATCATCACAGAATATTTCCCGCGAAATATCAAATGGAAAAGAATTGATTTAAATCGACAGACCCTGATTAGTTTTTCACTCATTTTTTTAGAAACAAGGACTGTTAAAGAACATTATCGAAAGCCTAATATTTAATATTTTTTGAGAAAGGTTTCAGTCTATATTTCTAATAGCCAACAGCTGTTTTACTATTTCCTTACGATTGTTCTTTCCTTCAAATTATATGACATAAAATGAAAAATAAATTATAGAAATGATACAACTGAAACATCTATCGATCTATGTTACAAATTCAATTTTGAAATTCGAATGTTTTGCGAATCTGATGTTTCTCGATTCACCGTTATAGAAAGCGATACATTGCAACGATGCCTATTGGCGAGGGTGGATGTGGGAGATACCCTCTCCCCTCCCTGCCCCTTGGGGCAATTTATTTAGCCTCGTTGCTGCTCGATTGTTCTCACTTTAGGGCTTTGACCATCGAGGCAGAAGCGCCGCCTAGAAGCCTCTGTTGACATTTGCATGGGCACAATGGCGGCTAATTTGGACAGGGCCAATTTTGGACCCGTTCCATATTGGAAGGGGGCATCATCGTCGCCAGTCAAGTGCAAAGTAGTTTGGATTTCACCTCACCCTCCATACGCGCAGTGGGCTGTTGGAGACACACACACACCCACCTCCTCCCTTCTACCACGATAGAAATTGAGTCTAGCTTATAATCTCCACGATTCCCTTTTCAACTAACGGCTCCCTCTGTCCCCAGAATCTGTATCCCTCCACCCCACCCCCGCCCTTTCTCTACCACCCCCATCCCATTGACATACGAACTCATCTTCCAGCTCCGTTTGCTTTTCTGCAGTAGCTTCTCGAACTGCAGGGGTCGCTGTGAAGAACACAGAAAGTTACGAAAAACTCAGACATACATGTGATTGATTATTAAAGGAAAATTTTAACTGTGATAGTAAATGATACACTGCAAATTCGTATATTGCAATTACACTACATTTAAAAAAATATAATCCCCAATTTAACAACATCTTTATTTTTCTTTAGAAAGCTTTTCTACTTCTGAAATTTTGTTATTCTACTGTTTTTATTTACTTGTAAGGGACGTAGATGACATTTTTGTTTTAATCATCTCAAAATTGTAAGCTATCAAAGAGCCACAGACTGAAAAGAAGAATCAAAATTTTTGGGCGTTTCTATGAAAACTTTGATGTTTTATTATCAATCAATAAGTCAGATGTTGGTCCCTAAGCTTCTTAATCGAAATTAACAATTCATACACAAGGTTTTCACAGCTAACGCACATTTCTCAGTTTTGAACAAATTTTTATGAAGAATAAGATAAGCAAAGAAATTTAAGAGTAATTCTTTTACTTTTTACAATAATTTCTTTGATTAAAAGACTGCCATAAGTAAGTAATTATTTTTGCATATTTACTGCCGTGCAATGTAAACTCTTGAAGCATTCGATATTTCACAATGACATCTACCTATAAATGCTTTCATTTTTACTGTTTTCAAATACAATGTTGAAACAGTACCTCTGTTGTTTCTCCTATTTTCCTACTGTTTTGGGGAATTTCTTTTTGAATATAAATCTGCAACATTGTTACTGCTTTTCAAAATGTATGGGCATTAATGCTGCAACTGCATTACACTTGAGTCAAAATTAAATTGTCATCTGCTTCTGAGTTTAGTTTGAACATGATGCAGTTGAAAGTGGGTGGTTGGGGGGGAGATGGGATAACGGGAACGGAAAGAGAGGGAATTTGAATCAAGCCCGAGGCCAGAGAGGGGGTTAAAAGGTGCACGGAGACCCAAAGTACGTGTCGACTGATGTCTGCGTAGCCCAAGCCTAATTCGGGCCTAATAAAACCCTAATGGGTCGGAATGAATGGGCGTCCGTTCGTGCCGAACTCGAATTGTCGCAATTACGTTTGAGCTCCAGATTGGAGATGGTGGGAGGAGGAGGAGGGTGAATCCGATGCAAATGGACTTGGGGAGGGGGTCTTTGTGAACTACAATCTCTCTTGGATCATAGAAAGAGAACTCGGAGCAACAGTGACCGATGTGTCCTCTGTGTACAGAAGCCGACGACGAAATCGTTCTCTGACATGACGTACTTGTTGTATAAAGATCGTGGAATATTTCTAGAAAAGCTTCACTTGATATCAGATTTGAAAAAAAAAAACAAAAAAAAAAAAACCCTGCATGAAATGTGTTAGCAAACTACAATTCCCACAAATAAGTTTTTGTCGCTTAGTATCTTATATTCAAAAATTGAAAGAAATATTCCTTCTTGGCATCTATTGGAGAAACATTTCGAGAATCTCAAATGAATGTAATTTGATTAAATAGACCTAGTCAAGAAACAATGTAAATACCTTTAATAAGACATATTCAGGTGAGTATCCATTTAAAAAAAGATTGTAAATTAAAAAGATTTTTGAGAATCAGAATGATTAATCTGATGAAGTATTATGACTTTCGATGTTAAATAGTTTTTTTCTAAAGACTTTTTTTAAGCAATTTGATAATAAAAATGGATTAGATTTGGCGAAAAAAACATCTTGTAATGGGAAAATAAATAAGATAATGAAACGTCTGTTTTCTATTTTCTGAGATCTTTAATTAAACTGTTAGAATACCTGCTACTAAGGACTTATAAATAGAGGTATTAAAGGGTTGTTGTGTACCGGTGGGTGGCTGGAGTGTTGGCAGTAGGCGGCATCGACCAGATGGTGGTTTGGTAGCCAAATGGTCTTTGTGGTTCACCCCATTGGAACCCATAACAACCCTCCTACACTTCCCCTATCAATGGAGCTCTTGTTTCTTGGCAGTTGGGGGTGAAGAAAATACCTTATTTCCACCCACAACCGTAAAGCTCACACCAAGAACATAACATATAGAGTTTTAGTCAAGTTGAAGCATTGCAAGTTTTGGCAAAATAACGTTGTCTAGTCACTTGCTTTGATGAATAGGTCTAGCTCTGTCAGTGAGGGATATCTTTGATGATAAAAATTCACTTACACACACAAACACGTCTCAAGTTTCAAGACTTCCTGTGTGGTACAAGATCACGAATCAGAGATAAATCGAAAAACACTGGTAATAAACTATTCTTTGAAATCAATCCAGTTTTAGAGCTAATAAAAAACATTGTTTCATGGTGAGAATAGTAAGTTCCTGAAGTGGTTTAAATATTAGCGGGAATTAACTAATTCGGAAGAAATCGTAAATGTAATATTACTAACTTAATGACGTTATATTAATGAAACCATTCAGTAATTATAAATCCAAATTTCCAGGTTCCTTATTGCAATTATCAAAACAGATCGAAATAATCAGTGATTAAGAATGAAATGTAGTAGTGGAAATGTAAATTTGGCAAAAACTTAAGGAGATCTTTATTACGAGCATCACACTATGAAAGATCTACTTGAATCGCTTGGTATTATCGCTTTCGTAGAGATCTTTTTTTATTATTGTCATTGAAATACGGTTCGAATTTGAAGATCAATTCTGGTATATTATTCTTGGAATATTCCCAGATGAGTACGAAACAACTGGACTGAAATACCACATATTAACCTCAGACAGTAATATTTATTATTTTACAATTTAGTCATAAGTTTTCGTATATTTAATTTTCCTGTTTTCATTTCTTAAATAAGAAAAGTAAAGAGGTGAGGAACTATGATGACATTTCTTAAATAATAATAATAATACGTATATTAATAGTACCACTTTAGGTTCAAAGTGATATTTTAGTCCAGCTTTGTCTGTTAAATCTCACTGGATGCAAAGTCAGTGAAGAATTTTCAATTACTTCAATTTTATGTTTATTTTTAAATGTAGTAAATAAAGTGGTACATCCCATTACTACCAAAACAAAAAACAAAATCACTTCTGAACGCTAAAAAAAATTTATGTTTTATCTACTTCGTTGATGCTATTGTTTTTGTTTTGTTTTTTTCAACCTCAATTTTTTTGCTGCATTTTTCTGCTTTTGATAAATAACAAGCTAGAGTCTTACCGCCCACTGTTCTTACCACTTGCTTTCGCTAAATATCTTCAATTGGCTTTTTTTTCTGTTTCTCGTTTTAAAAAGAATAAATAAAATTGTCTTTCTTATAACTGAAAACATATAACAGCTGAAAATTACAGACTAAAAGTTTTATTAAAATTAAACTAATTCTGAAAATTTATTTAAGACTACTATTTATACTTTTAACATAAACTCTTATAAGCTACTACATTGGTACAAAGTGGAGTCATTAGTTAAGAAACTTAAGAACAAACACATAGGCCATCATTGCACGTGAAGTTTTGTCTCTGAAATGAATTATAACGAAGGCTTAAGTTACTGCAGGGTTATTTGTAATGGACCTATATAATAAATCTGTGGCAGACCACAAAGATAGCTTATAATTATGTTAGCTAATTTTTATAGACAGTTTTTCTTTATCTCCTTAAGTTTAGAAGTGCCACTATTTCACTGATTCTAAAGTTTTATTAAGCGAAACTATACTTTTATATCCATCTAAAATCTAAAATAACAATACCGCACTAACTTCAGATGTCTTTCGTTCTGTGGTGACTTTAAATCAAAAACCCTTTATCCAAAGAACTCGAAATTTATTTGTCGAAGCAACCCACTGTGCTTCAAAATTTGATAGTTGCCACATCAACGCTTCCTTTCTTGATTTTTTTTAAGTAATTCATAATTGTTAATGATCCATCCCGAATGAGTGAGGCCCATAGAAATGAATTTTGCCAGTGGCTAAACTCATTAGGCTAGTAGCACGTGGATGGGCACGAGACGTTAGTAACTTGAGTCGACCCTAAGCAGTGCCCTACGACCCTTGCCCACATGGCCTTTAATGATTTGGGGTTAAGTGTTTCCGGCCAGAGGTCCTTGTTCGCCAAACCGTTACCACCGGAGTTTTGGTTGATAGAACAGAATTACGAAATATGGCAAGTCTTTCGAAGATAAGTTTAATTTTAGACAGATAATACTGATAGTAGATTAAAACTATTCAATCACCTTTAAAACGTGTTGACTGTTTCGGAAATTAGGAATTCTTCAAACAAAACAAAACTTCAACTTGCTTGTAAAGTTTTGTAATGTTCTTTACAACATGTGTCGGATGGAAAACTGAATTAAAAGAAACGTTTTAAAATTTCAAGTCAAATAACGCATGACCGTCGATGATTCAAAAACTATATATCTTAGAAAGCTAAAAACTTAAAGGTAGATATAGATTGTTAAAAGGAACATTCCTAATGATTTTGTTAAAATTCCGACTATTAGATAAAGTTTTAGCTGTTGCTAAAAACCGTAAAAGAAAAATTAACGCCTTTTTTTAAAAAAATGAATAAGCTAATTTTTTTTTAACAAATTTTTATTATCTCTTTTCATTGGGTGTTTGAAACTTGGCCCGCCAATTAGATCTTTAGATCTAAATAGATTTAAAGTTGTAAAGAGAGTTAAATTTATAGTAAAAAAACTAATTTAACGTTGCCAAATAATCCAAAGTAAGTCGTGAGGAATTTCACTATGAACTTAGTGTTGCTTGTAATGATAAGATTCAGAATGAGTTTCATTAACTCATTTGTAGGACAGAACCTTGTAAAACATTTCCAAAACTTCTATAAATTAAGGTAAATCATCAGATACATTTTAAATATTTTCAATAGATTGCACAGCTATTTTCAATAGACAAGTATAAAATTAAATATAGACAAAATTTATAGAATAGAAATGACGGAAAAATAAAAAAAAAATCATAAGAAAAGAATAATATGAAATACATAAGAAAGTTAAATAGTAGCAACTGCAAATGCAGAATTCAGTGCAAAGTATCTCCTGGATTAGAACACAGAACTTAATGATTATTCCAATTATTATTGGTAAAAGTTCATAATCTAAATAAAATAATCTAAAAAAATATAAAAAAGTATAAAATTCTTTCTTGTAATCTAATAAATCAATCTCTATATCTCTTAGCCACATGCTGTGAGATTTCTTCGTTCACTTTAACTCTTCATATTTTCTCGAAGAACAAGAGAGAACAAACTTTTTCTTTTTATCAATTTTGTTTTTCAGATTTCTTTTAAGAGATGTTTCCAGAAGTGCTGGAATATACCGTTAATAATATATTTAGTTGCTTTTTCTTATTCTGAGTATCAATTATTATAAAATACTGAAAAAAAAAAAAAAATTTTTTTTTGAGTTTCCATTAACAATTTTGTACAAAAAATTAACATTGTATTTTAGATATGTTGTTGTTGTTTAATCACATAATTAATAATAATGTTTAATCACATTAACTTTTAATGATAGTTTCTACATTTCTCTTTTTTCTTATTGGTTGATTTACTCTTATTTGATATTCTAATTATACATTGTGTTATACTTATTTGAAAACACAAAAGTATACCATAAAAATCAGCGTTCAAAACAGAAATTGAAAAAGTTTTACACATTTGAAAACACAAGTATAAAACTTCTTCAATTTCTGTTTTGAACGGTGATTTTTCATTCAACAGTTTCGCACAAGAAGAAATTAAACATTGGTTTCATTTTCTATTGATTTAATTTACATCAGTCGTAGTTTATTGTATGCTAGCATTAATTTTTTTTAGAATGTTTTATATATATTTTTAATTTTTTCATTATTACCTGTTTTGAGTTAAAAAAATTTTCAGCCCTTTCTTCTGTTTTCATTTTCAATCTCGAAGAAAACTCATGCACCTATTATTTTTGTCGAGAATATTCGAAGTAATTTTGTTTTGCTTGTTAACACTCCATATATGTTATGTAAAAACTAATTTATAAAATAGGAACGTTAATTTCAAGCGTTAATTTAAACTTAGTATTTATGATACTACATATAATAGAATTCTACTGAGGATCCTTTTGTTGTCTGTAGAATTTTTCTCCTTCGTTTTTGAACATTTGGTTGTGTATTGTTCGATAATAATTGTTTTGCTCAGTATTGTTTTTGAGTTTCCACTTTAGGCTTCTTTACAGAGCGCAGCACGTAGCAGGAGAAGCCTTATATCCCCACTCTGTCTGTCCGTCCGTCGCGAGAAATTCCTATCTCAGGAAAGACATATACTACAGACATGATCTATACCTCGTAAAAAAGCCTTGCCAAGACTAGCTCATAACCGTTGAGAACTCGCTTCTAGCTTATGTGATTCTCTAAGTTACAGATCTCCTCTAGAATTTGATCTTATAAATTAAGTTTTATTAAAATCTAGCTTATTATAAAAATTTATTTCATTTTTTTTTTTTTTTGTTGTTGTTGACGTCAACTAGAATTATTATATGAAATAGTTATATGAAGCCAATTTTCCTTTTCTCTTCTTGAAATAAATCTTATAATGATTGGTCTATTTTTATTATCATATAAACTTAATAGGATCTCCCAAATCTACGGAGAGCTGCTAGTTTTTCTGTAGGGCTTTGAAGTTGTAAATTTTCCGAGATTTTAATATTCGCTCTGCATAGAAGCCGTGGGGCATTATGTTGCTCCTGCCTTGTTTTTGTTAAGGGACATCTCTGTACTTACTATCGTTACCAGTGCAACCAATCCATTTGTCTATAAATTTTAACTTGTACTAAAATGTTCACAAATAAATACGAGCAAGTATTAACTATGTATGTTATCAAAAGGAGCAAATATAATGTTGAATTCTAATGAAAAATTAAAGTTTAAGACTTGTAAGTGTTTGCCAAGTGTTGATGAACTTCTGCCTGTGCAAAAGTCTTCTCCATGTTCGTTATAGACTAAAATTTATTTATAAATGACTGGAAAAGTTTCATTTAAGCCGCTTCTAATAAAATCTCCTTAAATTTAAAAATGAAATCTTTAGGAACAAGAGTAAAAAAAAAAAAAAAGATTGAATATCTGAACTGGCTCATTAATTCGACGGAGGCCCTTCTTATAATACAGTAACATTCTTCGGGTTCTAAGGATCACTTGAACATGTCGCCTCTAGAGTGAGGGTCAGCTGCTTCTGTCATCGGGAGTTAGGGTGGGTATACCCTCCCATCCCCGCACCCAACAGCATCCCTCTTGTGCACGAGCCTTGCCACCCACTACAGCGCCACCACCAGCACCACGCGTCATTTGTCACTCCTTACTATCGACTGCGCGTGCGTAGTCATCCATCAAAAACCCCGCCACTTCATACCGCTGTCCTACCCCTCTCTCCTTTACTGTCCACCCCCAACACATCCAACCACCCACACTTCCTTGACTTCAATAATCTTCTTGATATTCTTTAACAGTCATCAATTCAGATGGCGAGTGATCTCTTGAATTCCCAGCCAAGAATTTCGTGTGTCCGGAAAGAAATGTCTACTTTGTTACATTGAAGGAAAAAGATGTTCTTCACCAAATACTGCCAACTAGATACTAAAGGTATTGCAACAACAGATGAAAAACCGGTCTTTAATCTCTATGTTCATAAACAAAGCTGTTTTCATTTTTTGCATTTATTTTAAATTTCAAAATCGAATTAAATTACATCAGATTTCATTCTTTTCAATAATTCATTTTTAATATTAATTCAGACTTCAGGAAATTAATGAAAAGTAAACTAAATAGTTTCAAATGTAATTTGGAAATAAGCTTTTAGCAAAAAAAATCAAACTGTTTCAAAGTAATCACTTAAAACATTCACGTGACTGCTTTCCTTACTCGGATTACAAAAAAGAATACGTTTCTGTAAGTACTTATATATCTAAGCACAAGATTTAATTTAGATATAACAATACAGATATGTACATTTTTTTGATAATTAGAATCTCTATGATTAAATTAATTGAATTTAAGCTGAAATATTACTTAAGTGTTGTGAATTTGAAGACATAAAACTTTCTTTCACTTGTTTTCCTGTTTAAAGCTTTATTGTTTTCGTAAATATTAAGTTATTACGATACTTGTTGAAAATACAGCGTTTCTAACATATAAAGAGCATATCTTAAAGGCATCAGTTCGATGAAAGCAAAGATTAACCAATTTGTTACGACCTTGTAGTTATCACTGAAGTTCAGTTAAGTAGACCAAAACGTACATAATTCAATAAAAATATTTAATAAACCACATACTATATATTACATAGCCGCTTTCGCCCCTCTTCTTCAGATTTGATATAATAATAATTCAATAATATTAAGAATGACTTTGCACGTAATCATACCAAATGAGTCTGCTACATCTGTCGCGGGGGTAAATCTAACTACATATCCTATTTCTTGTGCTTCAACCTAAGGTAAGCATTCACACTCAACTACAACCATTCATAGATAAAGCTATATTATACCATTTTCACATGATATGCCGTCATGTATGTAATGTAATTCAACGAAACTCTATAATCTAAATCAATTTTCCAGCTGTTCTTAACTTTATAGTCATGTACTTTCTCTAACATTCTTCCTATTATTCTTAAACTGATATAGATTTAAATTTTATTACATTTACAAACATGGATGGTTTAGATGATATAAAACAAGAAGACGCTTTTATTATTACTGACATTTTATATTTAACATAATCTATATCTCAATCGCCGTTTCCACAATTCAATCCGACACTTTTTTTATTTAATTTTAGAGTAATGTTACAAAAAAAAAATATATAAAAATAGCTTCGAGAAGTATTTGATTAATCGCTCAAAGCTAAAATTTTATCAACTCTAAACTGATAAAATTCCTATATTTTGCATTAATAACCATTTTTTTAATTTTAAAAATGTATAAAATAGTTTCAAAATCATAAAAAAAATGTAATTTGAATAAAATTATACCAACTTATAACACAACGAAGTATACATATAATTCAAAGTATCTACATGACAAAATTATTACTAATGTGGATCGGAGAGATATATATTTTTACATCTGGCGAAATTAGTGTGTGTGGGGGGGGGGGGACTTACAGACTCTGATCCCCGCAATTTCTCCGATTATTTATTTTTTAATTTTTTAAATTTCATTATATCTTTCCCAGGTATTTCGTAACTTTTTTCGGATAAGTAGACCGTTTGATAAAAAACAGTATAGAGATATATTAGACTATAAACGCTAAGTAATGATTCGTAAACAAAGTCTTAGTTTTTCGCCACCCCCCGAAATAAAATACTTTATATTTTACATTAATGTTTTCTTCGGGAATCTGAAATTAAGGGAGAGCGTTCAGTTGGGATTGAAAATGTTTACCATACTCGATATTATTATTATTATTATTATTATTATTATTATTATTATTATTATTATCGTTGTTGTTGTTATTTTTTATTTATTTATTTTTACATGCTATAGAATTGTATATCGCTCTTTACTCGAATATTTCTAAAAAAAATTGAAAATATAATGATCCGAATAGTTTAACTGATAATTGAAAATAAGAATGAAAAAAATGAAACTACGTTTCTTTACTTATTTTTTTATTAACTAAGTTTTTTCTTTTTAGTTATTAAATTTAGTAAACCTGTTTTAGAAGTTAATGTTCTAGACGCAATTAAACCCAGAATTAGCAAACTTGTATTTATATAGAAGTCAAGTCACACTCTTTGGATATTATTATTTGAATGGAGAAATACTGTTTTATAAATTTAAAAATATTCATTAAATAAAACGCAGTGTTAAAATAAACCGTTGCAGAAACAAATCAGTTAATTTGATTGACAGTCAATAATATTCTTACCTTGAAGTTTTAATTTATATTTTCTAGATATCAAATCCAGTACTTACCTAGAAAAAAAAATAAAAAAAAATATTAATATCATTATATAATATCAGTTAACATACAAACAACAATAAGCAACAAATAGCAGTAAAAGCTTTATAATATAATATTATAAATCTCATAAGTTTAATCATAACTGAATTATAAGTTTTCCTTGATAATGTTAATTTTAGGCATTTACGATATTAAAAAATCAAGAACTGAGTAATGGAATAGACTTAACCAATGAAATATGATATAAAAAGTTGTGTCAAAAGTAATAATATACATTTACCAACCCTCCAATTTTTATTTTACTTGTTTTATTGCCGTAAAACAACATTCAGTTACCATGTTCTCTACACTATCATTTCAGTGTTAAGTGTCTTAATATCTCACTTATTTATTAAATTAGAAGATTAGGCTGAGAAACATGAATTCGTTTACACTTTTTATAGTTTGTTATTGATGATGAATTGCAATTTATTTTGTAACAGATTATAAGATTTTTATTTTACTTTAATGAATATAATGAATATTTTTAACAAGGCGTTGTTATTGAAACAAACTTTTTAGCAATCCCTTAAATATCTTAAATTATAAGAAGTTTGTATTTATTATTGTTACTATTATTGTTATTATAATCAAAGCTATGGTTGTTGTTTATTTAATCTTTTTTTATACTTGTATATCGAGAATTTAAGATTATAACATTCGATAAACATTCAACAAAAGTTTACTTTTATGATTTAACTATAAAAGTTTATTACAGTTTCCTAATTTTCAAAATAAATTGCATTTGGGTTTTTATTTATTTATTTCTTTCTTTATTTATTTATTTATTTATTTCGGCAGATACTGAAGCAAATCATAAAATCATATTAACGGTACTTTTATTATTTACAGCATAAAGCTCCCATTATCCACTTGAAGGTCAAGTTTTTCTAAATATTTGAAGTTTGGTGTACGTAAATTAAATCAAATTTTTTAATATTCACCTCTTTCGGCGGATCCATAATCTAGTTTTGGTGGCGGATGTCGGGTTCCGTAGTAGTTCAATAATGTATATTGCGAAAGGATCCAACTGCGTCCAAACACTGTCTATACCAGTAGTAGAATCGTTTTACCATTTGGTAAAAAAACATTCGAAATAAATCATATGAAAATCACAGTGAACCGTCATAACAGTAGACAAACTAGTGTAACATAGTGGAAGATATCCATAAAAGGCGCTGCAGCGAAGTGTGGTAAGGTAGTTTTTCTAAAAGGCAAGTGAAAACAAAGGAACGTTTTCCGTCGGAATGTTTCATGAACATGGGAGGGGGGAGGGCAGGTATCAAACTTCACGTTTCTTGGAATCGGGTCTGTCAAGTATATAGCGTGTGCCGAGAACCGCCCCCGCGACTTCAACAAAGAATTAAAATATATATGTATTTTTAAATAAGTTATAAAAAACGAGGTAAAATATTTTCAAATAATGGAACAGAATTCATTCAAAAGCTACCATTGATGTTACTTCTTTGCTAATACAGCATCTCATAATTCCACGAAAAACGGCATACTGTTTTTTTGCTTTTTTGCTTTTGTTGTTTTGTATTTCGTTCGTAGTGTGTAATTTCCCGAAGTTAATTAAATATATTTTATCTAAAAGACAAGATTTCGATGCTATGTAAGAAGCAAGAAAAGTCGTTCTTTGCAAGTAATTGAGAAACTTTTAAAAAAAGGACCTTTCTTTTTTTTGGAGGATTAAATCACATCTAAAATCATATTTTCTCAATTCGAAATAACAATATCTATTTTCTTTAAAGGTGGTTCATCCATTGTTTTTTTGCTTAGAAATAGGGAAAACAAGTGTCGTGATTTTTCATCTTCAATGACTGCTTTTATCATGAAAAATACGAACGTCAAAGATTGAAAACAAAAATGAAAACAGAATTAATTTCGTTCAAATTTGTTTGGCAAAGATTCTTAATAAAATCAAAATCAAAACATATTTCAAATTTGCTTAGTTATTTTAGATTGAATGTAATTCTTAAATAATGTTAATGAAAACTTATAAATTACTACAAATCTTTTGTCTTTAACAATCGTTTTTATTTATTTTTTTATATATTTATTTATTAAGTATTTTATTTCACTTTAAAGATTTTTACAAATTACAAGTGATTTTACCTTCGACTTTTGGAAGATGTTTATATAAGATCTGTAGATGGTTTTATCGTTGATTGTAATCAATAATCCAGGGAAATTCCACTAAAATGATTAACATGTCAATTGATGGCGATAAACTAAACAAAGAATAACACACTTGTAATGTTCCTAAATCTACATACTTCGTTCAATCATGAGATACTCCTAAAATGTCTTCCTTAATAACAACAACGATATTTCATTTTCTTTAACAGAAAACTTCTTCAGGTTGAATAACTGAGGACAAGAAATCTCTTTCTGCTTACACAACTTATTTCGTTCACTAATTCAGCTGAGGCAGAAGAAAGAGATTTCCTGTCCTCAGTTATTCTGTTAAAGAAAATGAAATATTGTTGTTTAAAAACCTTTTATATCCGTGATATTTCGCATTCTTTGAGCAAGACTGCTTCATCAGACGGTTATGGATAAATATTGTTGTTGTTAGCAAAGAAAACTTGTAATGTATTTAACGTTGTTATTATTACACTAGTAATTCCATGTTTCAGTATTTTTTGACGAGATAGATATTAAGACAATGTACGTACGTCTACATTTCAAGACTTCCAAGTTAGTAGTTGCTGGATGAACTACATCCAGAATACCCTATTAGAAAGCGTGAAGTTTCCCTGAAACCAAAACATTTAATTGATCGGTGATTTCTTTACGATTATTAAAGATATTGCCTATAGAAGCAATTAAAAAGGAATAGAATCATATGCTTATTTTAAATGAACAGAGAGACTGTCTTCATAATGTTAAATTATGAAAAGAAACCTCAAAAGAAAGGAAAAATAAACAACCTGTACCATCTTTTTTGCTATGGTTTTAATTGAACTGGAGGCTGTTTTCAGCTCATTATCTCTCATCACTTAATTAGTTACAGATCGAATGTCCAGACGTTACATAGCAGGCATAAATGTAAAGTACAATTCACTAAAAGCCAATGGAATCAATTTTCCGCCAACTGTCAGTCAACTTATAAAAGAATGTAATTAAAGCAGAACCTTTTGAAAAAGATTTAAGGTTCACAGCACTTTATTGTATTCTAATTTACATCACTAAAATAGTTTGAAATGCATAAAATCAAGTAGTTATACAGGTATATTTGATTTTGAAGCCTTTTTTAAACGTGTGAAAGCTCAAACATTCAGATAAAAATAAAAAATATACAAGGAAATTTTAAAATGTAATTTATTAAAACATTAATTAATTTTTTTTTTCCAGTCTGGTCGATTCAGCTAGTTTAAACACTAGTAATAGCATAGGATAAATAAATCTAGTAATAGCATAGGATATTGGCACTACAAGTCTTCATGATGTTCAATTGGAAAAAAATCTCTGAATTGTTTGTAAATATCTTTTTAAAAAATTTTTTTTTCAAATTTTTAAGTAAATAGTTGATATTTTTATTTCATTTGAAGTTTTCTAAAAAAACAGATGATTTTATCAGATAAAACCAATATATTTTTTTTTTGGCAGCCTTACTTTGTAACCGACAACTTTTGATGTTATTTCTGCACAGATGATGAGAAAAAGATACACAAAAAAAAGAAGAGAAATCTTGGGGTTTTTTTCAAAGACAGAAAGAAGAAAAGAAATAAGGGATGTATGAATCCTTACGAGTTGTATTTGAAGTGGAAGCACCTTATTTATGAAAGAAACCAATAGATTCAACCATCCTTATCCTCTTCTAATATCTTCTTGCCACCATATGGATTGCGCTGCTAAGGAACCCTCCTCTTCCCACCCCTCGCCCTCTTAACCCACCCCCGTACATGCTGCAAGGCGATGAAACGCAGCCCCCTCAGAGCTCGATCCCCGGGTACGGCCCTGCCTTTTGCTTGTACCCATGAAATTGCAGCTATTTCGCCCCTACTCAAGCTCTATGTTAATTTTTTCCACTTCTTCTTTTGTTGCTTCATCTCTACCACACCCCTGCACTATCAATTGGATCCACTCTTTGAGCTGTAGAAGATCTTGGCCCGTTTGTTCCACATCTATGAACCCACGGCTTCCCCCTCCCCCCTCTTTTCTTTTTTTCTTGCAGAATCTCTAAGAAGACTATTTCGATCTTGCCTTACATTCCTTTGCCAGCTAAAATGAATATGATTTTGGTTAACCTTTATTTACTGACATTTAGCTGCACTTCAATGATTTCGAAGAGTTCTCAGCAGATTTCTACGTTTTTAAAAGAACAAAGCTAAGTAAATTTCAAAGAATTACTTACTATCTTTCATTAATTCTTTTCTTTGAAAATATTAAGAGGGTTAATTTTACAAGAATAGAAATACTCAAAATACTGGATTTATCTTAAATACTGGAATAAACGCAGAAAGGCAGAATATCTTCTGTTTATTGATATTGAAAGCAACTTTTCAAACAGTATTCTTTCTTGTTAGGAAAGGCCATGGGAACACAATATATAGATTGCAATCAAGAAGTGAGACGATGTTGTAAAGTTGCTAAGGCTGAAAATTATAAAAGTTTTTGAGGATTATTTTTTATTTAGACCTACTTTTTTTTATGAATTTTATCATTTTTATTAAAGGGAATTAATATTTTACAGAATGTTACATTGAAAATTATATGTTAAACTTTTAGAATTATATGTTAAAACATATGCTTATAAAAGTATAAAATTAAGGAGTAGTTTATTCAATTATTCACTTTCAGAATACACAATACCTCATTGTTTGACGTTCACTTTGATTGATAAACTTACAAAAGAATGGGACTTAAAACTAAAAGTAATAGATTTATTTATTTTCTTTATAATTCGTATTTGATTTAGATTTCCAGATTTGAAAGAAATAATTTGTTGATCTTTTGAAAAGTTATACATTAAGTTACCTTATATTCTTGAGGTAGGTAATTCTAAATTGTTTACAAAATAAATGTTTATAAAAAAATTACAACTTAGATATATTTTCAGAAAAGAAATAATTTCTTAAAATAAAAAAAGAAAGAAAGAAAAAAAAGAAAAAAAGTTAAAATTCTTAACATTTTAGAGTTAATGGAATATTTCCTTCCACCATTTCATTTAATTGTAAGTTATAAGTTTAGCCATGTTAGTCAGATCGTTTATTTATATAACTTTTGAATAGAAGTAAAAGCACGCATTGACATCCAAACTAAAGGTAACGTTGTAGAAACCACAAATGCGAAATTTCTATTAAGGATGAATTTTTGCCGGAAAATTACTATATGAAGTATGTAGTATACAAAATAAATTCTATCATTACTATAAAAAAAAGAGGTTATTTATTATTTGTTTTAACTTCTTAATAGAAGACTTAATAATTAATAACTGCCATAATTGAAAGCGGTAAATTTAATTTTATGTTTAGAAAAGTAATTTAGCCAATGAAAGATTCAGAGCAAAATGTAGAGAAAACAAAAAATAATGTAATTTAGAATTGGAGGACTCTTAATAAAGAAAGTCTTACATTTATTCTTCGGTGTTGAAGGTTCTAAAATAATAAATGCGTTGTAAAATTTAAGTTTCAGGTAGTTCAGAACTTTTTTTTTCTTATTTTCTTGTAATTTGAATAATCCTTTTTTTTTATTTCTTCCTTATCTTATACTTTCTTTAGTGATTTAATTTAATGAATAATCTAATAATTTTCAAGTAAAATGTATTCAGTTTGTCCTTCGTTTCTCTTCGTTATATTTTCTTCCAATTCATTCTATCAATTTTTGTATTTCGTATCATTTCCAGACAGATGGAAGCTATTTCCTTCTAAAATGAAAAAAATTCTTAACTTGATGACCTATTTCCATATATACCACAGCAGAACGTCTTGCATTCGATATAGGCCTACCAAAGCATTGGTAGGTGACCTCCTGGTTCATCCCAACTAACAACAGTTTCCATATAGGAAGCACTGGCTATTATAATTAGAACTACTACCGCAGGCAGAATAGCAATATAGATATGTATGCCAGATGTTGTTGTTCTTTTCTGGTTCTTTTTTTTTCTTTGTTCGTAAGTTTGTCCCAAATCTTTGATATTGCTTTATTTTCCTGCTTATTTGCAAGGTAGAAATAAAAATTGCTAAGCCAGTGATATACGTTTTGTTTTCTGCGATCCAAACCAAATCACTGTTATTATGTCTAAGCAATAAAAGCCTTAGGTTTCTGCCTTGGATTTTAGCAAAGGAAAATAGTTTCTAACTCTCAATCATGTACTTTTTTTTTCAGACATTCTTTATGAACTTTTTCTATTTATTAAATTTTGATATGCACTGTTTTTATGCTGTTTTCCTACTGATAATGTTAATATTTTTTTTTTTGATTTATGTTAGAGAAAGAGATAAGTACACAAAACAATAAGTTCAACATTTTCTTTTCAATTTAGAAAAGAATAAATTTGTGTAAATAACAATCGGGTTATTAAAATAAATAATAAAATACTCATAAAAGCAGCTAACGCCATAAGTAAATAACTTAAAAACGAATATTTTGTTGACGAATAACCGAGAAGCTATGGTAATTTGTTGATTTTTAAGCTATTTCTTTTTTTTTCTTAGAATCAGATTTTTTTTGAACTTACATCCATTTGCTTTTAGGTCCCTCAATTAAGCTTTAAAATTATACAGGGTGTTTCATAAAGTACTGGAAAAATAGGCCTATAAAGAACGAACATCGTTGTCAAATTCGATGTAAAAAAAAGTAAAATAGGGCATGGATTTCCGGATCGAACGTGCGATTCTGAGTCGGATGATGGGGGTCCCCATTTTAGCCTTTTTCTGCCCCTAAGAAAAAAAAATGGTCTAGTTAGCACCCTTCACAACCGGCCTATTTTTCCAGTGCTTTATGAATCACCCTGTATTTTTAAATAACTCGTGGAATTGAATTAGCTTTAATCTGTTAACTGTCAGCTAATTAACCCCCCTCTTGATGGCTATCTAGTATGTCAACCCATGCTGGAACTACATTCACTTTTTTAATCTTATATGTCTTGTTTTATAAATTATAATTTAAAAAATAAAACAATTTTCAAAATGAGTAGCATGTTGTTAAGCCTGTCTGTTGAATTGGACAAGTCTGACACTTACCCATCATCAAAAGATATTTCGATTTGGTTTTTGAATATTGGTACAAGTAACAAGGAACAGAAACGTGAAGTTGGGATATCTCTACGGTAACACTTTTTGATGCTGCTGTGTGATTAACTAAGATAATTCTAACTTCCTACAAAATTCTTTTTGTCTTCATCAGAAGTTTGGCTTTTCGCCATCTAAGACTAATTGACTATATCATAATTTCCACTATATTTTATATGTTAACAAAGGATCTATCTGTAATTTTGGTTACTTTTCTTGTTACAGATGCCAGATATTCCCTCGTGGGATGTGGGTCCAAACAGAGGGATATTTGGGGGACGGAGGGAATAGATCCCGATCGCCTTTAATCGATGGGTCATAATCGGCGTCATTTCCATAATTGGGAGCCGCCAGGCACAGGCGTCAGCTCCGTTGATTTGTGATCTGAGGGGAGACGTAGGGGGTAGGTCAGTTACGAGCCACGAAAAATAGCAAAACCATTCTTACAACAAATGGGAATTAAAAGAAGATTGCTGAAATCCTATCAATAACAAAATTAAAGCTTTTGTTTAACACTGAAAATAATTCTTATTACAAGAAGACCTTAGGTGAAAAAAAAATTGGAATTTCTCAGAATATCAAAAAAAAAGTCATCACAATAGGGCTGGTATATTTTTCTCTAATTTTAAATAAAATTGGGTATTCACATCTTCTGAATATCACAGTTTTATTGTTGACTAATAATACAGGTCTTTTGCTCCAGACATCCAGTATCTAATATTTACTTTATTTTGTGTATTTTTTTTAAGAAAAAATCATTAAGGGAAAAAAAAGAGGAGGTTTTTTTTTTTCATTTCAACGGTAAAAATAGATATTAAAAATTACAATTAAAATTAACCAACAAAAATTAGAAAAACAATATTTTAAAAGAAAATTAAATTATTTATAGAGTAACAACACCATTATTAAAAGATTAAGACTTTAATCTTTTAATTTTTCTTATGATAAGGTTACGCCAGTTGATAACCAGAGAAGTGTCTTAATTCTGGAAGCGACCCCCTGATGATTGAAGACGACTTCTCTGCAAGCCATGGGATTAAAGATGCCTTCCCTGCAACAGACAAGTTGGAATTGAGATCTATCTATCTCGAAATCTATCACTAATATCTCTGAATATACTTACTATATAAAAATGAAATGAATTCTAGATTTTTATCATTCTATATTTTTATATCTAAATTTTTTCTTTTCCTTTTAATTCTGAATTAAAAAATTACTTATTGTGCTTAAGTACGAATTTCTTGGGTCTGTCTTAAAGATTATCCTGAATCTCGCCAGCGATGATGGAAAAAAAAATTATCATCAAAAGAATATATTAAATATTTTTTTTTATAACTGATAGATATTTTTTTTTGTAACTGTGATATAATGGGATGTAATAAAAATATTAAATATATAAAAAGTGTTTCAAAGCTTATTTTTGCTAGGCAAAAACATTTAGGCCAAAGAAGAATTCATTTCAATGCAAAATGTTACAAGATTTCTAATAATATAATAGATATAGCTTTTTCTTACAATATTGAATATTAATACATAAAAAATTCTATATTTGGTAGGCAATAGAAACTTCCATCTAATGGAAAGACAATAATATTTTAGAGGTATAAGAAATGGACTAAAACGATTATCGTTTGATTAAAAACATGAATAACGAAAATAGTTTATTATAATTTAGTATATTGTAATTTACTAGCTTCATCACTCTTCGTATTTCATAGTCAGTTACTAATATAATTTACAATCATATTGATGACGTAACACAAAGCAGTCGAATTATTCCTTCAATAATTATACAAATTCTTTTCAACCATTTTAATCCCAAAGTTGAGTTTTATAGAAAACAATTGTTTGAAAGTAGAGTTTTATTTTTATTTTTATAATTTTCGTATTTAAGTAAATTCTAAGTTTATATCCATTTCCTTCAGATGAATCGATTTAACTTTTTCGGAAAGATGATATTGAGCGATAAAAAAATGTAAGATTTTTGTTTTTGTTTTTATTATTTTTCCTGGCAATCTGGACTGGTAGAAAGGGATTAAAATATGAATTATTTTCGTTTACGAATTAGTGTCTATGAGTCACAATCCTAATGCGAGAAATGAAGGACGAGGGAAGGGTAAAAATGAAGCAATCCTACGTCTCCTCCTCCTGCCTAGGAGTCCCTGATTAAGAATGTCACAAAGGGTTGAGCAGGGAGGGTCTTCCGAACCCCTGGAACGCCAGTGTTAAAGGGACCTCAGGGGTCCCACGCAAGAAAAAGGTATGGAAAAAGGGGTTCTCTACACGAACTAGCGATTTGTGTTTTTGTACAAAACTGTTTATTTCATTCATTAATACTTGACTTTTAAGCAAATATCACTGATTGCTTTTCTTATTCTTATTATGTTCCTGACGTCTTCTTAAATCTTTATTTTGACTTTTTTTAATAATTTTGACTTTGTATAAATGAAAGTATCAAGAATGTAGCAAGTTTTAATTAATTTTAAGCGCCTTTAGATTTTGTATTTTTGTACAAAATAAGTTTTTAAAATGTGAGAAAGCAGAATCTACAATTGAGAGCTTGGAAATATCTAAAACAATCAGATATTTTGATTTTCTTTTTGTTTTACAGTTCTACTTATTGCAGTACTCTACTTCCTTCCTATTTCTGTAACTAAATGATCAACTTTGTAATTTTGTTTTGGTTTGTTGTGATCAAGATGGTGAATACCTCAATTTCAGGGAGACCAAGAAAGCACAAAAATACATAACAAATTTAAAACATTAAAAATGCATAACGTTTCAGAAGTTCCAGTTCAAACTCTTTCTTCAGGTGCCTGAGGAAAGAAAACTGGAATTTTATTAGAGTATTTAGAAGAGTCTAATTAGAGTCTAAACGAAATTTAGTAGAATTTGAACCACTAAACAAAGATCGAAGAGTCGGAAGAAAAATATTCATTGTAATAAGAAAATTTTGGGACTAGAAAAATGATATATCTGTTAACATTTGGTTATTATTTCACAAATAATTTCTGAAGCCGAGAATTAAGAAGGACTAGAAAGAAGCTAACTTCAAAAGTCAGAGAATGATACGTATGTTTCTGATTTTGTTATTTTACTATTATAAATAATCATTCCAGAGTGATTTTCTTTACAAGATCTCTAAAGTTCAGCTTTAACTTAATTCAATGCTAATACAAATAAATCACTCAATGAATACGAACTCTTGAATCGAAGAGGTACCTATTCTAAACGGGAAGAAATAAAAGCTGATGGCCCATGTCTTTCTAGATGATTTCTTTCTGTTTGAAAGCATTGGCTTAGTTACTTCTTTTTCTATTCAGATTCTATCTAAAATCTTATACCAAAATTATCACCAACTGAAACCATCACATCATGGGATAGAAATCTCAAAAAACGTTTTCTGGAGCTATCAAAGCAAGCCAGTCACTTTTCAGGATTTATTTCTGTTCCTTTGGTTAAATCATCGAATCCCTAATAATCAGCGACTTGAAGCATTCTGCCACCCACTCTTCGCTCTGTTCCCTATTCGTTGCAGTGGTTCCGTCCAGAACGGCTGCGAATGCGACCAGTTTTGGATCCATTTCCGATGGGGAATGCAAACGAGGTAGAGGACAATCATTGCTTCCGCTCAGTGTTCCTACAAAATGGCCACCCTTTTCTCTCGCCATCGCTCAACCCTTCTCCCCTTGCTTCTGAAGAAAAATCGACTATTCCTTTATTTACGTGTTTGTTTGGATTCACAGATTTTGCGTCCAAGAGTTTCTCAGGGAATCTTTTTAAGTTCGCCAACAACTCCTAGTCTTAACTTTGCAAGAAAATCATTTAAAATTCAATCATTTCAAATTTCTATTACAAAAAAATGTATCTCAATTACAACATGTGGGCTGATTAGGATGGCTTCGAAGAAAAACTTATTCAATCCATCTTTTTCTTTTTGCACGAAACTCCTACTAAATGGATTTGGATTAAATTTTATAGTTTACGATTTCATAAAAATTTATAAGAAAGTTTAGTATATATCGGGTATAATTTTAAGTTGTTATTTTTTTTTCTTTGCTTTTATAAAAAAAGTGCAATAAAATTACAAAAAGCATTTTTTTTCCTAGGTATATTACAGATTAGTTGTCCAAAAATTTAGTTGGAATGTGTTTCAAATGCTATAGTTTATATCTATTAACGTACTTGTTTTTTGTTTTTTTTTTTCAATCTATTGTTTCAAGAGTTTTTGTCAGTAGGCTACTCAATGCAGTAAACTCAAAATTTCCATTTTTTTTTCTAATAAAACTCGTTCTTTAAAATATACAAAACGTGTTTTAGATGCCAACTTGAGCGGTGTACTCGCTGGTCTCCTTATTAGACTCTAGTGGTATTCTCGTTGGTTTTGGGCTGAAGGAGTCAGGTTCAATTCCTGATATTCCCCAGATATTACATCTCCCGATGGGTTCTAAGGTTCACCCAGCATTTTGGTTTCTTACTTGAGGATAAAGATGGGAAGGCGTCTGATTGACTATCAACCTCAGTTTTATTGCGAATCGTTGGGATCTAAACCTCCAATCCTCAGAAGGGCCTCTAAGGCTCTTGAAATGGGTTCCTGTTTTGTTAGAACTCCATCTTTTGAAGCATGTAGTACTAAACTGAAATAATTATATATTATAATTATAATATAACATTATAATTAAACTTACTATTAATAATTTATTATTGATTTTTTTTATTAAAATCACTGACTTATTTAAATTTCACTTAAAATAAGTTTCTCTCTTAAGAATATTAGTAAATAGACATTAATAATGAAAAGATGTGATTTTAATGACTATCTTAAAATGAAGGAATTATAAACCATGAATTCTATATTGAAATTGTTTATCGTAATACTAAACAATTTCTGAATTGAAATTACACTTCACGTTTTACTACATTTATCCTTCGCTGATTTAGGAGTTTAATATTTCTCTAAAATTATATTTAAAAGAAAATGTAAAGCAGACAAGTTACAGTCCCAGTTTTTGACGAAATGAGTTTTTATTTATTTACTTATTTAATTTTTTTTTTTTAATTTCTTAGAAAATATAGACCACCTAAAAATACTTTTTAGAATTATTTGTGATATTTTTAGATATTTGTAAAAATGATTTGAATGAAAAATTTAAAAAATCTTCGAGAGGGCTTAACTATCCCTCCAGTTGAAATGGGTCCTTCCAATACCAGAAGGTAGGGAATTTGGTAATTAGACCCTCTCCCTCAGTACTATTATTGTCTTCAGTCTATTTCAAACCCGGTAGGTAGCTACACATAGGAAATATTACGTAATAATTAACTAATAATTTAATCTTTAGCAAAAATTTTATAAAGTATAATTGAATACAGTAAAATGAAAAATAATTTTTCTTTTGCATGATTGCAGGAAATATCTTGGTAGATAAATTATAAATAGTCTCAATTTTTTTTTAATATTTAAAAAAAGAATTATAGTTTATGTCGCTTATCTTTTTAAATTAGTAATGGAATAAAATATTGTTTCCTATTTATGATTTTTTTTCTCTAGTAAATGATATGAAAGTACTTGGTTTCCATGGAAAATACTGATACAGTGAGTAATTTATATGCTTCTCTATCTGCAGTTTTTAGTCACATAAATATTTAAATAAAATTTAAGGGAAGTGTCTACATGTTATTATATAACAAAAAATAGAAATGTGATGTTTCGACATTTCTGACATTTACAAGCTTCCAAATGACGAAAGCGAAGGCGAAAATACCTTGTTGTTTATATTTAATTTATTGAACTCTTTTAATACTGAAAATATATTCTGTTATATTTATACCTAATTTTTCAGGACATTCTTTATCACGAGATATTTGATATATTAAAATAAAAATTTCATAGTGGAAAAAAAAAAAAAAGAAAAAAGATAAAAATAAAAAAAAGTTTTTTAATGGATAAACTTAAGCTGAAACCGGAAATTACGGCACCAGGCTGTTTTGGACTACGGTCGAATTTTGACAAGATGGCCGCCTTGGCACTACTTTTAAGTTATGAATTTTAGTTTTTCAATTAACTAGAAAAGTAAAATGTGATTTGCAGTTAAGCTTATTTGAAAAAGTTTTGCACGATCTTTTACTAGAAAACTAACCCTCATCTGGCCAACTGCGATTTGAGATAACATTAGACCCCATCATGTATCCCTGCGCGGATGTATCCTTACGAAGACTGTGATTGGCAGGTACCGGATTCTCCGGTTTAGCCATATTTAATTTATTTTTTGTAAAACGATTAATGCTGTTAATGAAATGACAACTTCTACATTTTTACAAAGCTAGGCACTTTTCACTACAATTTTAAAACTAATTAGTAATTTATTTCTGTAGCAGTTTTGTGTAAGTTCGCTGCACAAGGTTTTCCACAATGCTTCGTGTTTCTCCTCCCGTGGATTATTAAATTGAATTAGGAATTCTTTTGGTATTTTGAGCCCCGCATTCATGCTTCGATGATGCCATTGGATTGACAAATTATGAATTCAATGCCTGTAAATCCGTTTAGAATGTGATAATAAACGCGTTTTCCAATTGGTCACAGTACATTGTGTTGCAAAATGTGTGACCAATGAAGTGTCCCCTAACAAAGTGCCTCGTTAAATCGAGATGACATGGATGGATTAAAAAAAAAAAGAAAATAGATCTTATGAATCAGTGTGCAAATCATTGCGAACATCCATTGAAAGTCGGGAACCGATAAATTGTTAAGCAAAGTAATTAAGTTATGAAAACTAAAGGATGAATATATTGAATGCGGATCCTAAATATATTCCGTGGTTAATTTATACGATTTATTTAGATTCAAGACAAAATTTAAGGCTGTTGGTTTAGTACAAGAAAAGTTAGAATGGCTAAAAAAATGGCACTGACAATAAATTGTTGAAACAAAAATAAAAATAAAAGTTATTACTGAAAAAAAAATGAATACTGGGGATACAAATAACTTACAAACACAAAAGTTACACAAAAATTAATAAAAAAATGAACATTTATTTTAAAATGAGAAAAAAAAATTAAAGTTCACAGATATTTGATATTTTTTTTCACTATTCTATTTTTTAAAGTTAATAAAACAGAACCACATATAAATTAGAGTTTGGACAGCTTATAATGAAAGGATATTTTAGATTCTTTACCTTGAGAATACTTGACGGTTCTTTTTGCTAGTGAAACCGGTCGGAGTTTTCTTAATTGTATATATTATTTAGCTTTAATTATGTGCGTTGGCGCTAATTTATCTTCTACTTACTATAATTAAACATAAATTGCTGGTCTTAGAAACAAAACTTTCATACATATCAGTGTAACGAAGCAATCGTGACTTTGGACATTCAGCGTATTTTCTAATTTCCCATCTGGATTCTTATAGCAGCATTGCTGATCAGATTGTTAGCCATCTAGTTGGTCAGTACGGATATCCTAGATCAGCTGCTCAATAGTAATGTTCAGATTCGTGCTTAAGTTTCCAGTAAACTTCAAAATAAATACGTGAATAAATAAATGTCTCGCATGAAATGTGCCTTAATGAAGACAAATCTTTCCTTTTAATGCTAAGCTTAGTAGCTAGTTACATACGGTACTTTTTAGTGTTTTATGCGATAATTTACTGGGTAGCTTCTAATTTAATGGGACAAGCTTTACTGATTAGTTAACAATTTTAAAAGTGAACTGTTGGTGAAAATAATGCTAATTATTAACGTGGCATCAAAATGATTATAATATTTTTAAGTAGAAATAAGAAATTTGGAAATTTCAGTTTACGAGGATCTACCAGTTTACGGGGATTAAATTTGCAGAAATTTAAAGCAAATTGTAATAGGTGTAATGCGTTTTGATATTTCAAGTCCCAGCAGAATCTTTCTTGTTTATGCTTAGTTGACAGATTGAAAAGGGAAAACAAAACAATTATTAGCCATTTACTTTTTCTGTTAAGCCTTTGATGTCTCAGTCAATAGGTAATTTTTTTTTTTTTGTGCAGATGCTATTTGTATCCCAGTTATCAAGAATAGATTTACAACCTGCTTAACTACCAATTTGATGCTTATTATCTGTTGCAGCAGATTTTGTTTGTTTGTTTGTTTGTTTGCTTTTTTTATTGCATTTTTTCTTCTTAATTTTTAAAATAAAAAAATGAATCTGATTTTTCAGTAATTTTTCGGTCAGTAACTGAAGTATACTGTGATACACACACACAGACTGAAGCCAACCAGCTGTCCCGTCCTAAGTTAATAGAACTTTTCTTCACCAGGTGCAAAAAAGTGTGAATTTATGGCTAGAAAGCACGTCTGTTGGCGTTCCCAGCTGATTAGTCCTTTCACAGAATGACTAAAAGTCAAAAACCAATTAAGCAATTATGGATACGTGTGTAATAATCCTTAACCTCTTTCGACTCGAGATTAGTCTTATTTCCAGGTGGTGGCAAAGATTTATTAGTCTCTGAAATGAATCAGTTCCTTAGGAAGATCTAACATGGCTGACAGGGTAGCCGACCAGAACAGCAGATCTCAATTGAATAGAGAGCGGAAAGAGTTTTAGAGTAATCGCGCAGGTAAAGATCTCAATTTGAAAACTATAGAACTGTAAATTATCGTATGAGGAAAACCTAATTAGGTGGTTGTTCTTTGATAGACTAGGATAGAATTGAATACATAATCAGTTACTTCTGGATCTTTCGTCTTCTAGATCATCTTTTTCGGAAAATAAACTTGAAATTAAACATATTGCGAACTTTTATGCAAAACAAATTATTATTATTATTATTATGATTATTACCCGCGAATAGGCCACTACGGACAATGCGCTAGCCCAACCTAACAACGTCAGGACAAGGCTAGGAAGTCAGGTAAGGTGACGATATATATATAACAAAATGTTATCTAGTGAAACCTTTCCATAAGTTTTGCAATAATTCGAAAAGAAAAAAAAATCAGTGTAACGAGATAATGACGCTTGCTCTTTCTTGATATCTGTTTTTATTTTTATTTTTTTAATTGGTATTTTTTATAATGAAACCCTTAAGTTTGTTCATTATTTCTTGAAAGTATTATTGGATGGGTAAGATTGTAATGATAAGCACCTACACATAAATACATATTATTTTTATTAAATCTTTTTCAAATAAATTTGATAGTTTTCAATCTATTTTAAAAATTACATAGCATTAGCACACTATATAACAATACTACGTACATAGCAATAATATCTATACTTTTATTGCAGATATTGTATTTGTTTATAATTAATCTCAAGAAAAATTTGAAAAATAAGAAAGTAGTATGAAAGTAGTATGAAAAATATGAAAGTAGTATGAAATAATGAAAGTAAGTATGAAAGTAGTATGAAAAATATGAAAGTAGTAATAAGTAGTACTACTTATACTGCTAAGTAGTATAAGTCGTAGTATGAAAAAATAAGTAGTAGTAGTGTAATAATAGTAATGACTTCTGACAGAGGAAAAATTTGGGGAATACAATAAGTGAAGACAAGAATAGGGTCTAAGAAACTTTTCAACCTTTGAATCTAGGAAGTTAAAAGAAATATTCACGGGACTAACTTAGCATTATCAATCTTTTTTTCCAGTTAAGGGCATTATGCTTTTAACTGTAATTACAAGATAGTCTTAAAAATAAACTGTAAAAATAAATAATTATTATTATTATTCATTCAAAGCGAATATTTCTAGTTTCTATACTATGACTAATGTATAATGAAAATCTGTTGAAGAATTCTTCTTTATTTCTACTTCATTCTTGTAAGAGGACGCATAAACAGTTTAGTACTCTCGAACCAGATTACGTGAAGAAAATGAGAACTTTGATCATTTACATACAAAACTTATATGTACTGTATATAGTCCTCCAACTACAACATATACATGAAGATAGGTTTGACTGATTGTGAACTGTAATGCGATAGTAAGAACTTCCAATATACAAAAATAAACAGATATTATAATTATGATAAAAATACAAAGTCCGTAACAGAAACAGTTTTTTTTATCTCGTATGTTTGTATTTGCAATCGAGAAAATGTTCTAACCTCGTCTACCGTCCCCTTTCGTACCTTATAACGTAGTTAGCTAACTTTGTACTTAAGTAAGGAACCTGACAATTAGTTCCTCTAATTTCAACTTTTCATTTCTAATAATTAAGAATTAACATTTATTTCGAAAAACGAACAGAATTTAAACTCAGAAAACCTAAAAACTAAACTAAAAACTAAAAATTTAACTTAAAAAAAAATGATGGGAAAAAATAGATCTAAATATAAAGATTAAAAAAAATAATAATGGTGAAACCCATAGTAGAATTCCTGCAAATTAAATACGGTAAGCTTTGTAATTGAAATCCTGATTTAGAACCACTTATTTTTTAAAGTTTACTCTTGTAGCTAGAATAAAAATAGCTGATATAAGAACTTTTTTACTGCATTTATTTCTATTCTTGAAATAAATGCAGCAAAATATTCTTGTTTTCTATTTAAGTTGACTATTTTCTGTTTGGAAATCAACCCTAACCACTCTTCCTCGAGTTCTAAAGCTAGGTGTAAATCCATCATGTCCATCCTGTCATTAAACGCGGGCCTATTTCGAAGGTGATTACAGGGTTCGAACCGTGGACCCAACCTTTCATTTTACCCGCCTTCCTTTGTTTTAGGACGGTCTTGGGCGCCAGGGGTCCACGGAGAGTCAGCCTTTCACGTAAGAAATCATCGGCGAAGCTCCTAAGAAAACTCCCCCAAGCGTAGAGGTTTAGTGGTAAAAATACAACTGTGGTGGCTACGCAATGGTCAGTTCCATCATAACACAGTAGGAAAAAATTATGGGCTGAAGGATCCTCATTACAAATAGGAGTTCTAGTAGCTTCTGAATGTCTTCTGTATCAGTGGATTTCATAACCTAGTTTGAAGTTTATGCCTTCTATTGTATAACGATTTGAAAACTAATTCTTGTTTGGGAAACTTTAGTGGAAGGTTACGTTATCTTTTAAAGGCTAATCCTTGATTAGGAATCTTTTAATTCGTTTTAGTTCATTTATTTATTCTTATTTAATCCATTTAAGCAGAGCTGGCGCGGAATTTAATTCGTGACTTTTATATTTCATTTGCTGTTTGAGTTTACTTTTTTTTCTAAAAAATAAAGAAAAGTTAAGTTAATTTAAGTTTAATTGATGCTATTTTTTTACTTGCAAAGACTATTAATAAGTAACAACACGTTGTTTCCAGATCTTCGATAGACTATATCACTGTGTTATTCTATTAGCAAAAAAGTTGTAAAATATACGTTAACTATTCTTCCCGAATCCAGAATAGTTAAAGAAACTCTTGTGGAAAGGGCACGAAGTTTAAAATAATTAAGATCTTGTAAGATTTATGTTGATTAGCAAAGAAATAACTAGTACGACAATTACTATTGACTAAGCTAATGGTTAGATGACTAAATCTGTATATACCGTTATGCGAATCTGATTATTTCCACTGTCTCCATTGTTCTACGAATGTGGACGAATATCTTAGTGATAAGTTGCCGCTGTGGTGCGTATTTCGCTGTAAATTTACAGCAAACGTAGAGAGATAGAAGCAAATAGTAGTTATGGGTATTACGAAATGCCAGTTCAATTTAATGGAGCCGTACCGGTCCTTCTGGTTAGAATCGCTAAATGCATTACCAGGGCCATAATATCGACCCAGTCCGAATTTAATGGTTCTAACCAAACTCCCCCTTCCCATTTTTATTGGAGAAGGAGGGGGAGTTGATATTTTATCTCCTCTTCCTGCTCACTCTCCCTGCGGCTGAGGTGAACACTTGAAGAATGGGTTCCTTTTCGCCTAAAATATGAACGTATTAAGCACTCCAATTGTTATCATTAAAAATTTTCCTTCACCTCCTCGAGTGGCTTCCAATTCCCCCTCCTTCCTGTCAATACTTCATCGAATTTCCAAATATATGAAAAAATTTAAGAAATTTAAAATTTAGACTATTCAACAATAACCCAAAAACAAATATACAACATCCCCACAAAAAATATTTATTAACCAAATTTTCGGAAACTATTCCTTCTTTCCTGAGATATCACCTGTAGTAAATTACTTGGTCTCAATCTTTTTATGTATTCCTTCTTTTCTTTTTCAAGCTTTTTAAAAATTAAAATAAATAATATGTCTACATATCACATACACTCTCCTGGACATAGTTTAATATAACAATCACTTAACTATGACTTCAACTTTATGACTTTAACAATAGTACTTCTAACAGTTCCTGTAGTTACTTTAATTCACAAACTTCTTTTAATTTTTAAAAAGAAGGTTAATAAAATTTGAAGAATTGAAGTTTGTGAATTAAAGTAAATATTGGAACTAACAATTCCTATATTAATATTCCTATATCAATATATAAGTAATATTGTTAGTCACGGGTAAGTCATTGTTATATTAAACTATAGCCTGTAACATATAGAAGACAAATGGGGACCACTACCTACAGAGCAGATTTCGGGTCCCCAGCGGACACAACACACAGAAGAAGACGAAAGAAACAACCATGCCACGACCGGGATTCGAATCCAGGTACTGGCGCATTGGATGCCACGGCTGGCCGCCGCCGAGACCGTACGACCACGCCAGCACGGCTGTTATATTAAGCTATGAGAGTGTCTGTGATATGTAGACATCTGTAATTATTTCAATTTTTTAAAAAGCTTGAAGTAGGAAAGAAGGAATACTTTCCGAAAATTTGGTTAATATATATATATTTAGTGGAATATATTTTTTTTTTGTGGAGATGTTGTATATTTGTTAATATGACAATAAGTAGAAAGGAGATAAGAAAGAAATATGACTTAAGAGAAATAACCCCAAAAACTTTAAAAACGAAAAATACTAAACAGATCGCCATTTCATACAGTTTATGTATAAGAAATGTTTTCCTTATAAAGCAATTTACTAGTTTTGTAGAAGAATAATTCTAATAATAATAATAATCATCGTTGAAACAATGTTATCCTTTTAAAGGGGGAAAAATGTTTTTATACTAAATGTATCTTTTTTTTTTTTAAATCAACTTGAAACATCATTTAAAAAAACAAGAACAAAGAAAGAAAGAATATTATTAACTATTATAAAAATAAGTACTTAAAAATTTTCCTTTCTTGAATAATTACGTTAGTAAAAAATGTTGATTAACAAATAAACAAACAAAATAACTCAAGTTTCTATAAATTAAGAAATAAATAAGTATCTGGAATACACAATTGAATTTCCTTTATTTAAACATACGAATGTTCTACTTAATAAATATTTAACATAAATAATATACACTTAGCTTTTTCGTCAACGTAATTAGTAATTGCAGATTTAGTTAGATAAACAATAAATTTATTTAAAGTAAAGTATAAGTTAAACCTTCATTCATAAAACTATATTTTTAAAAAAAGTAAACAGATTTTAGGTAGATTACTTTATTTATTTATTTATTTATTTATTTATTTATTTATTTACTTACTTCGGAAGAGAAGCTTTAGCTTAAACAACTTAATCTAAATACTTTGTATTTACTTTCATTGTAATTTGCTTTTTAATAATAATTTGTTTGTTTGTTTGTTTTCTGTTGTTAGGCCTAACCAATAATAAAGCTTTATCCAATAGGTTATTTAATATTTTTTTAAAACTAATAATTTCATTTAATTATGACTAATATACGTTATATAAAAAAGTAACGTCATACATTCATATTGAAGTTCAAAAAGTAATCAATAAAGACTAATAATAAAAATAATGGTAAAGCTGTAATTTATTTCTTTCAATACTTATTAAAAGTAGAACATTTCACAAATAAAAATAGACAAGTTTTAAAATATAAACTAAAAAGAAAATGTAATAAGGATGAAAAGAATAAAGCTATAATTGATCTTTCGTTATAATAGATATTTAAAGTCTTTTAGAAATAATAGATTTAGGGAAAACAACAATTTAAGTTTTACACATTTTTTTTTTTTTTTTTTTAATAATTTACAATATTTCAAAACTGGGTAATGAGAGATATGAAATTTAAAAAAAAAATCCGCGATCTGCTAACATTGAATATCTTGATATTGGTGTACTTTGTTTCCCATTCTTTATTTCCGGAGCATATAAACAATTTCATGAGAGTTCTTAACGAACTGACAATGATCATAAAAATAACAAAACAGAGTATCCGGGTTTTCGTTCCCCTCCATTGGGCAGCTACAGGGAAATGGCGCCATTTTCGGCGTTTTTCTGCTTCGGCTGACTTGTAGGCCTCCACTAATACGTCGAGCTATCACTTGATCGGATCAACTAAAAGTGTTCATTATATTATGAAAACTCTGTATAAATAAAATCAGTCCTGTCTGTTGTTACCCCCACAAGTCAAAATGGGAGGGAAAAAAAAAAAATCCAGAAAAATGTAATAATATTCCAAACAATCGAACGTGTTTGACTTTTGCTTCCCGTTGTCCATTTCTAATTTACAGAGAATAATTTCTGTTTCGATCTGCCTATAGAGCTTTAAGAAAATGAAGCATATATAGACAATCAAGATAACTGATTTTCAACTTTAATAGTCTATTTGCAATTAAGGTAAATTTCGATAGTAATTTTTCATTAATTGTAATAAGCCTAACCGGAACAAAGAAGAAGGCGAGTTTAAATACTGTAAGAAAATACCTTGTTTAGGTAAAATAGTATTATTTCTTACTATATTTTGTAGTTACGAATTGTAGTTAAAGACTAAACAGTAATAGAACAACACATTGCTGATGTTTATCAATTAGGGTAACTGCGTTTATCAAGACATCTCTCTTAACTGCAAGTGATAATGACGTCTTAAATCAAACGGGGAAAAAAAGTTAAAATTATTACATTAGAGAGATTTAAAGATAAGAAGTGAAATTGCAGTTTAACTTGATGTGTATCTGAAAATTATGCAGAAGTTTTTTTACTTACTTTTCTCGGTTTGTAAAATAATTGTCCTTTAATAATAATTCTATTCTTTTTAATTCATTATTTTTTTCTTTTTTAATTAATATTGTTACTTTATTTTAAACAGTGAATGAAATAATTTTCCAAACTTTTAGTTTTCAGTGTAGATTAGTCGATCTTTCTATTACATTTTTTTTCATTTGTAATGTTTGTTTGTTTATATATAAATGTTTTCATTTCAATCTGAATGTTCATCTTCAATATTAGTTCCGTGATACACATGACATTTAATCATTTCTCCAAACAAATGTGATTTATATTCTGTAAAAAGAAGTCTTTTATCTCATATTACATTTTGTAGTTATATTCTACACTAGATATATTCTTCTTTGTGCAGATTTACAATCTTATTGAGGTATTTGATGCTTAAGCATTCAAATGTCGTAGATGCAATGAATGTATAAGTGGTTTGTATTTAAAGAATGTCGCTAGATACTTAATAATTTCAAAAGTAACTCGTCCAAAAGATCTTATTTACATTGGCATCCATTTTGTATCAATAATATTACATGTAGTATATAATATGTCAACTTCTGTTAGAAAGGGTCAAAAACTGCAAATTAATTTCCTGAAACGAAAATAATAATTTTCATGGTATAAAAACTGTTTAATTATCTATTACAACGTAATAGGTGTATTTCATTAGCATTTTGAAAATCATTGTTGTGAATCATAACTCTTTGAATGGACTAATCTAATGTCTTTTTTTTTTCCCTTTCTTTTTCTTCGTTGCTTTCTAAGGCTATGCCTATCAAAGAAACGGGATTTTCGGTGCTAATTTCAAGGGGTGGCTCCGGAGATCCGCCCACCACTCCCCCACACGCCGCCAACGAAGGGAAATTAATACGGACCATAATTTCATGTTACATACTTAATAGTCTTCCACTGGTCAGAATTATGAGGCTGGTTTGTAGTCATAGGAGAGCTCAGGGCTGCGTTTTCAAGCTGCGAAGGGGAGGAGAACGGAGCCATACAGAAGCCTACGATAAATTTACGTTCTAAAACGCTTATTTCTGTTGTTTCGAAGCCGGATTTTTTTTTTACTGCTTCCGCTACAAGTGAGTTCAGCTACGTAATGGAAGAGCAATTGTTCGTCATACGGAAAAAAGCTTCAGAAGTATAAAATTACAAACGAAGCCAGCGTTTCACAATGGATGTGAAAATAAAGAATGTTTGTTATGGATTAAACGTAAAACAACACTTTTCCAAGATTCTAGTAACACAGTTGATGCAGGAGAGTTGCTACAACTCCGATGAACCAGGGTTTATTAGAGAATATTTTAATTTATATTCCTCCAGGTAAAAATAGATCCTACAGTGAATAACTTAATATACATAATTAATAATGTTCACGATAGAGAGATAGGTAAGTAAACTTGTGATAAACACACTAAAAAAATTAAAATCACATTTTTATGATCTGGAGACATGATTGAAAATTGACTTTTTTTGGAAATTGAATATTTGATAAATAACCCAATTTAGAAAAACAGTGAATCTCTAACATCAAGTACTATAAGTAACCACTTATTGTGAAGTAAATTATTTCCTGATAGTAGTTAGCTATTAAGATTAATTAAGCCCAAAATAAAATTAGTTTAGATTTCATTATTACGAAGTTTTTGTAAATTAAATATTTTAAATTGATTTCAATTAATATTGTTAGTCACGGCACTTCTGAAGATACAAATGAAAGCAAAAATAACCCAGAATTATTTAAGCCAACTGGATAAATAGAATGATTTAAACTGCTTTAAATAATTCTTGAGTTAATTTTGTCTCAAATAATTAACTAACTGCACAGAAGATATGAGAAAGTTAAAATATACGAAACATGTAGTGTTTATATGTTTTTATTATTAATGCTTAGTGCGGTAATGGTCCACTACCTTGTTATTAGTATAATCGCAAGTTAAATACATTTATTCCATTTAAAATATGTTTTCGAAAAAGTGTAATTTGGAAATGAAAGCATCTAAACTGAAAATAACAACAGATTTCAGTTTGAAAATGCATAACAGTTTATATCTAGACTATAATAATAAATAGTTCAAAAACCTTTTTATTTGATGTGTCTCTTGTTGCTGTTGTGAAAACGAAATTCATAAGGAAATGAAAATAACATATACAAGCAATTACAAAATACTCTGTATATTTGAAATTCTTATATTTACGTCATTTCAAAGAATCTAGAATAGAATTTAGTCAAAATATATAGGCCTATCTTAAATTTGATGCAACCCCAAAAACTCAAATTTATTAAGAAATAATAACTGAGTCTAAAATAGTTATTAATTATATTGTATTTGTATGTCGTTCAATATAATCATAAACCAACAATGCTAATAAAGAATTCTATTGAATATTATTACTCTGGCTGTTGTAGTAAATTTCACTTTTGGATTGAGTGTTTTGTAGAGAAAAGCTTTAGTAAAGCTCGTCTGCAATGTCTTTTTCAAATATTACCTTTGCTTTGAACGTTAATATTTTATTATTTTGTCTTTTTTTCTTTTTGGGTCTCTCTCTCTTTTTTTTTTTTCTTTCCAAATGGTTGTAGGGTTTTGCTTGATTGGTTGCAACCATCCCACAGGGATGTGTCAAAATAAGGATGAACGGGGAGGCGGTGGAAGAAAAGAAAGAAAAAAAATCCTGATCTATCGGATAAGGGTCGGCCAACGCAGTCCGCCTTCCCTGTTTCCCCGATGATAGGAGAATTTTGATATACTCATTTTTTTATCAAAAAAAATGTTCAAAGTTTAAAAGATTAAAAACAAAAAAAAAAGAAAGCGCCCACCCTCCCTATTAACCTTTTTGACATCGAAGAAACCTGAGCGCCATAGTTTCACGTATCCTATCGCATAAAAAAAGAAAATAATTTCCCTGGAATTGAATAAAATCCTCGTATTTTTCATGTTTTATTAACAAAAAAAATCAATCACACTTCTATCGTTTTCATGTGAGTTTCGAGAATAGATAAAATACAGTTTTTTTTATTATTATTATTATTATTAAAACAAATAGATTAACTCTACTTTAACTAAGTGTCAATTTATTAAATTAGTGAAATGATGACTGTAAAAAGAAACAATGAAAATTCTTGATATTTTAAATCTTAGTTCTTAAATATAATCTTAAATTACTTGTGTAAGTAAAAGCAGGTATCTAACAATACAAGGTATTCTAAAAATGTCAGTAGATATACGCCGACCTGTTAATTGATGACATGCAGTTTTATTCTATTTTTTTACCATTTTGGGTTTATATCTATTGAATTCTAAAAGTTAATGTAGTAATTAATGTAGCCACTAATCAAGGATTGTTCCTGTGAAATTTACTCCAAAGTAATTATTGAATCATAATGGGAGTTTTAGTTAAAAGACCAAGAATGACTATGAAAAAAAGCCTAATGCTTGTTAGCTTAACAGACTAAACTGTAATATATATTTAAGCACAGTCTTTTTCTAATGTTGAGTAGAATAAAACCAACAAAGCGGTTAGCGCTAATCTATTGACTTATTGCTTTAAATTTTATATTAAACTGTTTCTAACTTTAAAATATATACCATGTTCCATTTGCTTATTTATTTTTATAGAAATTTTTTTAAGCAAGTTACTACTTTAATTCAACTACTGTAACATAGGCTAGTTTAAACAGAAAACTTATGTTAACTCGTAATTATTTTGACTTACCCATTTCAACGAAAAACATCGAGAAAAAGTCTTTGTTGGATTTTTATTCCAAAACGTTTTTCTTTGAAATTTCTGAAATTAATTTGCCCTAGCTTTTCTGCAGTGGATTTTTTTTGTTATTATCTGTTTTATTATTCACCAATCCTATCAGAACGTATCTTGTCAATGTCTAACAGTAACATTAGTTAAGAATGTTACCTAAGTAGTAATTATTGTATTCATTCTTAAATTGAACCAGTTAGATAATTTCTTTGCTATTTGGATGCCAGTAATAAGATCCTAAGCAAAACCTAGCTGCAGCTTTGAAAATAAATTAGATTTCTGAGAATCGTGTCTGCTGCTTAAGACAGGTCTGAGGTTGAAGTCAGAGTTTGGGCGTGAATGTATGTAAGTAATTTTTGTTTTTCATTATTATATTTTTTGCCTAATTACGAATGTAAACCATCTGGGCGATTATAGCATTTTTGTCTGAGTCACTTGGCAATCCCGGCAGCAATTCGCCTAAGTCCGCTTAATATTCTACCAGACTCTTGTTTCTGGTTTCAGTAAGATAAATATTCTAATATGTGGTTTGCGAAGAAAAGAAGATCTTGAGAAGTGTCTGTCAATGAAAGGGAAACAGGGCACATCCTTCACTGGGTGGAAGAGGGGGGGGGGGGGCCCGAGGTAGACACTTGAGGACCCGCAGTTTTTTCTTGTCCTCCCCCCACTCGAGACGACGATGGCTTCTCATTGGTTGTCGGCCGTGCTAGCGCCATCTGTACTGACCAGTCTGCAGGTAGCAACAAGAGGGGAGGGGATGGCCGTCGGACGCCATGGCGCCGGATCCTTAATGGCGGCGACCTGACCACCCGTCAATTTCATGCGCCACTCGGCTCGGACTCCGGAACAACTCCGCCACCCCCACGATTGCCCTTTCCATAGCCCTCCTCCTGTCCCGATCTCCCTCTCTTTGTCCCCACTCTACATGCGCGGAAGGACTTCATCCGCAATAACAATTTCCCTAAACCTCAGTCTATCATCCCTGGCAGACCGGTAAGGACCTGACTTGGAAGCCGCATTCTGCAATGGAAGCGGTTAGCCGGAGTTGATCCTCAGAGTGGCCGACAGACGGAAGAGAAAACGCCGCTGTTTGGATCAGCACCGGTGGACACAGCAGTCTTCAAAGGGACTTATTATTTCTTACACCTAAGTGTATGAATAGTTCTGCTTAATAATAGTTAAAAGCTTATTGCTCCCGTTCTATTGCATCTGCGCTGTTTCATTACTTAATTTTATCTCTTCATAGAAGATATCTTTTGTTTTTAACTCGCCTTCGGGAAAATTCTGCGCTGCCTCACTCAGAAACTTCTAATCATCCACTAGCAGGCCATCCATCACGAGAAAAACTCACTAAATCACAATCTTTGGCGCCTACTTTCCCCAAATCTCTGTTATTGGTACTCAGATTGAACGATTACAACCAATTTCTTCATTTGATAAAGGTTTGGAATATATGTATTAGCGCTTGGAAAACAAATAGCTGTTAGCGTTATTTCAATGCTATTGTTTTTCAATCTTTATTAATTTCGTTTTGAAACAGGCTCTAGGAAACTAAAACAATGTGACAAAAAAGATACTATTTTATTATACATTATTTACTGACAAAAACTAAAAGACTTCCTCCTAAATTTTCAAAAAAAATCATAAAAATTAATGTTTTCGAAAAGCAAAAAATAAATATTAAATGTTTCTTATTCTTCGTAAAAGATTATTTTTCCTTTTTTAAAAACTTACAAACTTAAAAGACTTATTAATAAATTTTCTTATTTATTATTTAGATAATCTCTTCAACATGTAAGATTTGTGAAGAATTCATGGAATTCTTAAGATCATAATTCTGTGGAAGTTAAAGATAATGGATAAATAAATACATCGAAATTTACAAATAAACATCGATTAATCAATTTTGAATTGGGAAATATGTTTAGCAGTAATAATAAGTCAATTCAATTCCTCATAGTTTCGCGATAAGTTATTAAAAAAATACGGTGTTAATGGACGTACAACAGCAATAAAATAAAGATAATAACTATTTCAAAGTTCGCTAAAAATTTCATCTTATTTGTCCTTTAAGTAAAAACGAAAGACTTTTAAAACATAGACTAAAATCTCAAAATTCACTTTATTTGACTTTGTAACTTTTAAAACTTCATTGATTTGTGGAACTCTCTTGATAGTTGCAAAAGAAGCAATATTTCATTCAACAAATGCTGCTTTCATGCTATTGTAATCCAAATCTGAAATCTGTTTTTCAGTTGTTCGTAATAACAACAGCTCAATATAAAATCCTTTTGTTAGACAAGGATATATTTTTCTATATAATAGATTTCAGAAGTTTCCATGGAAAACGATATCATTATTAAATTGAAGTTTGAAAATACCAAATGAGAGTCAGATGCTGTATTAGTGCAAATCTATTTTAAATCCAGCCATTTAAAAAAAAATTAACTTGTTTTAAGCTGATTTTATCTAAATAGTATCTTTAAGATTCAGCCACAGCGAGAGACATTCCAAGGAGACGGAACAAAGATCTATTGAAAAACAAAACATAATGTTTATAAGGAAAACAAGTACTGTATTTTGAATTTTTAAATACAAAACTATTAAAAATAGCAAGACTCTTAATACTTATTTTAAAATAACTACTCAATTGTTCTTTTAATTAAGCTTCGTAAAAAGAAAGTGTTTTGGTAAAACTAGAAATGCAGTTCAAATTTGTTTTTACTATTAATTTTTAGAATTAGTGTTAAGGGGATAAAAATTTTACAGTGTTATTTATACAATGTGGATTTTAACATTCTTCTTATGAAATCGACAATCTGAGATTAAAAGTTATAGATTTTTAACATGTTAAAGTCTACAATCTTCACATGTGAGTTTTTCTCATGTACATAACTGTTTTTTTCCTAATCAGAACAGAATTACTGTCGGCTGATTCTTGATATTCCAAGTTGTCTATGACTGATGATGATACACAGTTTCGATGTACTTCTACAGATACTAAGAGGGTGGTATTCTATCTCTTTTGTGAGCTAATTATCCATTCGTCCCAATTATCACCGTCATCTATGTGCCTCCAATTTACAATTTCGCGCTGTGATTAAACTCCCTCTGAAAATTAATAAGTCCCACTTAATTTGCACCTGTGCCAATTAAGAGAGCGCGGAGGAGAAGGCGAATGTCAGGAGCAGTCGTCGGCCTCGGCTGATTGATGACCGTCTATAGACTCGGAAGGGCGGTCGGGTTACACCGGCAGCAGTCATATACCCGCTCTCACAGATGCTGAGACCGGCAAGTGTCGCGCGTGGCAGCCGGCGAACAGCTCGATAACGAGGGCAGACCGGGTCGGGGTTGTCTCAGACCCAGCAGTCGAAAAGTCATCCACTTCGACACGAATATCTGTGAAGTTATATAAATTGACTAAGAATAGATGGAACACTGTAATAAACTAAGAATTTTCAAATTGCGACCTAGAACATAAGTTTTGTCTGGTCATACTTACCAATATTTGCTGGTAAAATTTTATCCATTTACTGGTAGAGCTGATTTTAGAGTATAACATAATTTAAAAATATAAATCGAGTCACATTCTTCTCTTGTCAAGAACAAAATCCCCAATTTGCGATTAAAGTATCTAGATATATGCTAAATCGACAATTTACCTTGATAAAGAATTTTGATGGACATAATATTAACTGACATAGGTTTAATATTTAAACTGATGTACTTTGTACATAATTACTTGATAGTTCTATCTTTTTACATTCTTAAACTAAATTTGAGCCATTTCTTAAGTTGTTTGAGACATTGATTATCTACTAAGTTAAATAATTATTGTGTTGTTTGTGTTATTTGCACTTCAAAGAAAAATTGCAAATAAACCAAACAAGAATATTTTTTTACCGGTAAAAGCCAAAGACGTTGAAAGCTCTTTTTATTGATTAATTTCTATTTTCTTGCAGAAATGACAGAATAACAGAACGTATTCTAGAAAAAAAATGAACTAAGCTTTTATTTCTTTTCAAGCTAATTTTTCCTTTATAACATATATTAAAAGTTAGCCATGAACAAGGAAATAGCGAGGGTAGAGATAACCTTAACTTGATGCAGTGTTAGTGAAGAGAATCTTTTCGCGAAGAAAATTTACGATAGGCACGTGACCTTTGAGTGGGTGCGTTGAGGGGTCACACCTGTCTGTTCCCACTCCAACTATCACTTGATTGATGTCTTAGACGAAAATGATTTTCAATGAAAAGAAATCAAGGATTCGGTGTCTACTGTAGCCATTCAGGTCTGAATCTCTTTCACGGATTGTAACATTGGAATCACAGCAAAAAGATTCAACAACGAAAGAAAACAAAGGTATTTTATATCTACAAAGGAATTCAACACAGACAAACCTTTGGTTATAAGATGATTTCACATCAGTACACTATACATCCGTGAGTGCGTTAAGTATATAAATCTGTATTTAAAACACTTTTTTTTTTCCAAATGGACCATTTCTTTGAGAAACGCTTCATAATATTTTATATTTAAATATTTTAATACCAAATTGAAAATAATATTTATTTAAGAAATATTACATATCTACAATTTTACGCTTATAAAAAGCCAATAGCAACTGTAGAACATTCCACAATACCATTCATTTTTATTTATAAAGAAATACGTAGCTGAATATTTATATTACTGCATCAAATTTAGAAAAAAAAAATATGTTCCTTATTAGAGTCAACAATAGGACTTATCGGAGACTCCCAATGATATAATTTTTTTTTCTTGAATTTGATTTACTGTTGAAACTTACTCACATCGTTTATGTACTTTCAAAGAGTCTGTAATTGCCGTCTTTAACGAATAGAATTACAAAGCTGACGAAAGTCCTAATGAAACAGACAAATTCTTTCATTGAAGTTCTTCTGAAGTCAAAATTTAATTAGCAGATATCTGAGATTGTTTATTTAATTCCACGCTGTTTATGTTGAACGCAACAGACTAACATTAGGTAGATATTTCGACATTTTTCAAATAGATCAAAACATTTTCCTTACTAAAAATTCATAATAGGACGTTTATTGCTGTGATGTCTGCTGCATGCAGTCGATAATATTCCTCCTCTTATTTACTATTTCTAAATTTTCAATTGTAACAAATTCGTTTCTATTTTCTCGTCACAAATAAAAACGCTCAAGTTCTTATTGCACCTTAAAAGCATTTTTTAATATAGTTAGTTATTATTTTAGATTTTTCAATTTTAATTACTATTGGCTTAAAAGTGAACAGCATTATTGTTATTTTATTTGACTCACAAAATAAAATCGAGTTTCAGTATAGTAGATTATACTGAAATATTTTACTAAAATTATCATCAAAGTTTCATCTAAAAATAGCTTATTTCCTGCATGTCGTCAGAAATCTTTATTTTGTTACTTTGGCTAACAATATTGACACAGATTGACCAATTTCATGATATCAGTATATACGTAACTATGGTTGTATGTTTTCAGAAACCTCTAGTTCGCCTATACAATATATCTGAAAGAAGTTTTAACATTATCTTAGTCTATTAGAGACTGGATATCGCTGCTTTATTAGAAATGAATGTTAATTACGTTGTTCTACATACATTTGTTAGTAACAAAAGAAAGGATATGTATTGTTTGCTTTTTGTAAATAAACTTTCCAGTTGTTATATATTCTAGCGAACAATTAAAAAAAAAAGGATTTTAAGTTGATGATTATAAGATTTATAATAACAAAACATGGAACTCAACAAATAAATCTCAAGTCTTCCTTTACTCATTATTATATGTAAACCACTTCAATGAGAATATCAAATGAATCCGAGATGGTTTCCTGTATCTGCGGTGACAGTAACCCTTTGTGCTCTACGGCACGTGGCCTCATCATCCTTTTCATTACCGTACCACTGACAAAAGAGTTTAGCGGAACAATATCCTATTACAACTGGCTTAAAAGTTATTGAACCGCTTAAGATCTATACTTTCGCACTTGGTTTAACGGAAGGTGGAATTCTCCGAAAAAGAGGGATTGTTCACCAGCGATAGAATCACGCAACAATTATAGATTGGAGAAGAATTATCGAAGGACAAAAAAAAGAGAGCTATTTCTATGACTCCTGTAGCTTTGTTTAAAGACAACTTGCCCAAACAATTCGATGCCAACAGAGATAAAACATTGAGTGTACACATCGCACTCACATTGCACTTTTTTCTCTTTTTTTCTCTTTGGTATTTAATTTGTTTGTTATTTTGAGTGAGTTGCTGTTTGTTAAATCCTTCTAGAATATAAGAAAAAAGGCAGGCATCTTCAAAGTCAATTTCTTACATAAAAAAAACTGGAAGGACCCCTTTTTCTTTTTCTTTTTTTTTTTTCTAACTTAAAATGTGATTGTAATTAACCATCTGAACTTTTCTGACTGGTTTTCAAAGTTAAAATTTTGCAAAAATTTCAAATATTCGTCGTTCTAACAAAACGAGTTGATCTTTCTACTTAAATTTTAAGTTGCGAGGACTAGTCTCTTGACAAACCTTTCTCTTTTAGAAGTTATTTAACCAAGTTTTAACTTGATTTGGACTTAATTAAGACTTAACCATTTCTATTATTGATCTCGAGTAATAATTTTGTTAGCTTCAAAACTTACATGATCTGTTTATAGAAACACAAATTACAAAAATATACTATCTACAAACAGTCGAATTTTGTTTTCCTTTGTATTATTGGAATTTTTTCTATTCATGGAGAAATTATATCGTTAATGATCACCAAACGCTTTTGTTGTTTTTCATTAATAAGTTTTCAATACTGATGTAGTCGTTTAATTCTGCGAAAACACGTACCCTTTTTAAAATGTATTCTCGTGACTTAAAAATTTTCTCTCTAGTATTCTTTGAACAAGCAATGAAAACAATAGAATTGTTACTTTTTCCAAATTCATTGTAATTTTTCTTTTTTGTTATCTTAATGTTGCAAATAAAATAAAATACTTTTAGTTCTAAACCAATAAAAAAATATGAAGGATTTAATTTTATCTTGTAATTGTTAAAACTATGATTTTTTTTTATCTCTTTTAAGAGAATGTGCTTCAAAAATATTCATTTTCATTTAATATTTAGCGTTTTTAAACGTGTTCTTCCAAATGCAGCGAAGTTTAATTTCCAATTATAGTTTCCAAAGTATGTTAAAGAAACTCGCAGTTTGTATATCGTGTTTGAGCAAATCTGAATTAATAATTTTATAAAAGCTTCTGAAAAACGGATATTAATTAGACACTTTAATATTTTAACGTTGTGAACTGTGTATAAGCTAAATAACGTCGCTTGTTAATACTCAGCATTGTTTATTACTGCGATTCTAATAAGCCATTGAATAAACGTCGTAAATCACGAGTGTTGAGGTGCTGTTGATAGTTGAGGCATCTGGCAAGTGGTTCAGTCGTTGTCTCCTGAGCTTTTGTTCCGAGACAAATTTGTAATAAGGTTCAGGGGTTAGGTTTGGCGAAAGGGGAAGCCTTTAACTAACTTTATTTAGGTTTGCTTGACCTTGCGGGTGACAACATGACAAGGCAAGTGGAGAAAACTGATTTTCTCGGCGTAAGGGGGGGAATTGAATGCGAGTCGCAATTCACTGGAGGTGTACCCCCCCCCCCCCCAACGCTACTGCCCATTGCGGGGGTTCAATTGACTCTAGGTCAGTCTCATTTTGTACTTGGGTTTAGTGGCTTGATTGGTTAATTGGGACTCTCAATAATAGGGGATTCTGTGAGCTCAGGATTAACCCTCTCATCCTCTTCATAGTGTCCTCCCCTCCCTTGAAATCCCCCTCAACAGTTTCACCCCATCTTTTCAATCTACCATTCGGCGGCAGAGCTCGGAAGGGAGACGACGCCAATTTGAGTTGTCAAAACTGAAGGACTTTTCGAGAACCATTGGAAACTCAAGTCTCTGACTAAAACAACATTTATAATCAAGTGAAAATACGTAAAATATTTCGAGTTTCAGAAATACTAAAATAGTTTATATCAATAAATCGTTTTCAAGCTAAATTTATAAAATGATGAATTATTTTTCAAAATGATCGTTTCTAGGACTTTCTTCTGCCGGTCGTACCTTACTTATTACAAGCGTTTTTGTAACATGCTTTCCAGCCACATAAAAATCTCGCTACACTATGTTATATATCAATAAAAATCGTTTAGTTTGCCTTGAAAAACACATAAAAAAAATTCTTCTTTAAAAATATTTTTTTGAGATTTCTAGAATTACTCTTTTTAAAAAAAAACAAAATTTCAAAATCTTTTAATTTGTAAACCTGGTAAAAAAAAAAAAACCGTATTTCCTTAAACATTGCACTGTACTGTACTATACTATTCCTTGTGTTTAAAATATATAAGAAGAATTTCAGTAAATAAAACTGCTGTAAACATTTGAGAAAGTGAATGACAAAGAAACACCCTTGAAAAAACTTTATCGCAGAGGAATGAAATTTACAAAAAAATGTTCAGAAAATATCTATCGGAGAACTTTCAAAATTAAAATAACATAAGATAAATAAGAATCTAATTTATGATCACATTTCTGATTAGTAATTATGCTTGTGTTGTTTTTTTTTCCTCTTAAAATCTGTACCACTACTACAGTTTTCATTCTCCGATACAATCTAGAAATCTAGAAAAGATTTAGAAAACATGCATTGAAAATATAATAATGTTATTAATATAAATATTAACTCTCTTTAACTCATAATGCTTTTATTAAATTCTTTTCAGCCATGGAACAAACAATTGGTGGGAACTTAATGTTTTGATTACATAGTAATTTATTTCTTTTTCTATATTTTTTTAATTTGAAAGGCCATTTTGTTTCTGACGTATCTGTTTAGTGTAAAAAAGTCTGAGCTGTTAACTGAAACAAATGCACACACAACTCTTCTATTTAAATAAATTTAGTGAATGTAGCTAAACTTTGGAAACGAAAACGTTCCTTCTTCAGGCTACATCCCACAATATCCTGTCTCTTGTGTTTTTCAATAATATGTAAAAAAGAAATTAATTTTTGCAGGAGCCTTGCCTAACGCTACTTTTATATTATATTTAATAATTAATAATGAATACATTGGCTTTTTCAACAATTTGTGTTTTTGAGATTCAAAATTATTTGACTTTTAAGATGGCTGTCATGTTTCTTTTGAATTAACTTTAATGTCCAATTTACATTCTTATCCAATCACCTAAGATTAATCAAAATGTGTTCTATAATCCATCCATGGATTGGAACTTATAACTTCGAAATAATTGCCCTTCAGTGCCAGTATATAAAGATAGAAAGATTCCAGTTTGTATTTAAAACAAACATCTTTGAATCAAACGTAAAAGTAAAGAGATTTATTTTAAAAAAAGAGAGTTATCCAATGTAATCTGCTAAAGGCTATTTCTAAAACGCAAGTTGTGGCTTTTGCTCAATGGATTTCTTCAGATGTGGTTTTTTTTCCTTCTTTTTCGATCAATAAAACTCTTCCAAATTTTCAATTGCTCTTCTGTATAGTTGTTAAGAGAGGTGAGGGTGGGATTGGGGATAAAGATGAGGGGATTGGGCAATGAATGCACATTTACATGGAGAAATTTCTCCCATCATTGCCTTTTGGGGGTAGGATGCATCCAGAACACGAAAGAAAAAAAAAATACATAAAAATCATCGTCTGATCACTTTATTCAATAATGGAGTCTTCCATCAACAACTGTATAGAAGAATACATTCATGCATAAAAATATATTTTTTTTTTTGTAATAAGTTGAATGTTGCTCTTGAAAAACTACTGTACGGTAAGTTGATTATCTGCGACATGTTAGAAAGTAAATTTGTAGCCCCTTCTTTCACAAAACTCAAGTGAAATAACAAAGATTTACACTATAATGTTAATAATTTCTGCTAATTCTTAAAAATAAATACAATGCTGAATGCTACATGCTTTACGTTAATAAATTTATTTTTCGCATTTATATAGTAAGGTTTAGAACTTTCCAGTTGACCACTTAAACACACAGCGTCATCTGTCTTATTCATTTTTTCATTAGTTTTTGAGGCTTTGAATGAAATTAAGTTGTTCCCAGTTAAAGAATTATAAAAATATGTCGATTTTATAGGAAATTGACATAAACAATTATCTTAATAATTACAGCAACCACAAAAATTGTTTGTACTGTAAAAAAAAAAGCAAACCAAAAAATATGGTTTTCAATTGAGATTACTTCAGAAGATATAGAGAAATCAGTATTTGAATACGAAAATATAGTTTTATTAAAGTTCTTCTAAAAGAAAAATCCTTATCCGATTTTAACAACAAATACCATTAAAATTATTTTCGTACTAACTTATTCCTACCATGTTGCTTCTCCGTTCTTCCAAATTAAGTGATTGTGGACAATGGAATCTAGAAAATATCAACACGTTTATTCTTATTCAGTTAAGAAATTATTGGATTTTTGTTTTTTATTTTAATTCTCTGTCTCCTTATCGTCAGAAAGAAAAAGTAAATATCAATTTCTTTATTGGTTAATAATGTTGTTTCATATTAAAGCTTATTCAACTTTCCTTTGTAAAATAAAAAACTGAATTTTTATCATACGATTCCAAAACTTCAATATTTTTTTTTTTCATTTTTATAACCTGGAAATAAAGAGTGGTTGAATTAGTTGGGTTTTTTTCTTAATCTGTAAGAGATATTTCATATTTTTATTGTGCTTTAGATAAGAACTCTAGATATTGATCTGGGTAGTTATTTTGCCAGTCGAGATGTTAGAATCTCTTATAACTGGCAGAGATCCTCAAGTTTCTAGATTTGCTTATTAAAATAACACTATTTCTTTTAGTAACTTTTTAAAGTTTTAAAACATTTCAGTGTCATTTTCTTCCAAAACAAAAGATAAATTTGAAAGAGAGAAGATTAGACTGAATTGGATTTGTTTTAACTTTTTATTTTTGATTTTTAATCTTTTGCTTTGCCCGTAATCTCCCGATTCAGATTTAGACATATCTGTTGCTCTTTTGTTTTTATCTTCATCGCATTTTATATCGCTTCTACTCTTAAATATGTTCTTTCTTACTTTTACGTTAGTCTAATTTTATTCCTTTGATTCAATATCTTTATCAATATGCTTATCATACTTAAATTTAAATATATTTTCAGGAAACATGTTAAAAAAAAACAAAAAAAAAACAGACATGTACATAAAAATCAATAAATATTGAATAAAAGCAATAAAAATGTGTTACAATCCCGAACTGTTTCAGCAAAATATTTTTGGTGTTTTAATAGATTTTGTTAAATATTTATTAATTAATCACATGTTTGACACTTGAAGTACTTCTTTTCTACTGAAATATACTTAAATATTCAGTTTTTCTTCTGTTTTATTATCGCTATAGTTTCAAACATAAAACAACCTTTTTCTGTAAATTTTATTTATTTCTAACTCGGTTTTCTTCAATGACCCAGGGAATTAGTCTTGCGTCTCAGTAAGATATTTTTTCATCCATAGCAGGGTTTGGATTTTTAATAACTTAAATATTGCGAAATTTACTTAAAACAATGTATTTATGTTAATCCTTTCAAAAAATGCGAACAGAATCAGCAAAAGAGCAATAACTAGGAGAAAACTTGCAAAACATGTTTCTCCGTATTTTTTTTTTTAAAAAAAGCAATAAATTGTAAACATGAGATACCATAAATCTAGTAGGTGATTAATGCACATAGTTTAATCCGAATACGAGCGCTGAAATTACGCGTCTACTTTTCGTAGAATTCAGGTGGTTGTGTTATGTATCTGTGGCGCCGGATCGCGGGTTTGTCTGAGTGTTGTTTGATGCAAGCACCACCTACACATCTCGTCAGGAGGGAGGTGTTGTCCAATCAGTCACTTCTATAGGTATCCTACCCGCGCATGCGTGCACTTTACCTTTCCTTTTTTTTTTTTTTTTAATCTACTCTGCACCCCAGGGTTTTAATTCACTGAAATGGTGTGGGTGCGCACGGGTAGCAAACAGCATTTTCCGGTAAATACAACTTATTCCTGTTTCTGTTCTCCGAAAAATAATGTAAATCATGATTATTAATCTATCGACGTAAAACTTAGCCTAGATGAATAGTTTATATTTATTAGTGGGTTTGGAAAATACGTCAAGCACTTAAAGGAATTACTGAAAGATCTAGAAGAATTCCACGACATTTGCGATATTTGAGGCAGTTCTGCAATATATTTCTTGTAAATATTAAAAAAAATATTTCTAAATATTGATTACATTTGAAATAGTTCAAGGAAAGATTAATCTGCTTCATAGAAGAACGCATGACACAAATATAATTTATAAAAATAACGAATTGTTACATACAAGATATAAATTTACCGTAAGAGATGTTTTGCTTACGTTGGCAGAATTTTTATAAAACAGATTAAATGGACGAAATAAATTTCTTTATAATACTTTTTAAGTGTACATTTAAAAACGCTTTTCAAGAGAAAACCAAATAAGTTGCTAATTTTTTAAAGAAATTTAACTGTTAATATTTAACTGTTAATTCCTCTAAATTAGCAACTCCCGGTAGTAACTCTCTCTTTCAAAACTATTATCCTTACATAAATTACATGTACATTAAGGTTTTAGATGAACTCTTAATAATTTTTCTCATCAGGAACTTATAGGCAAACATTCACTGTTATTCATATTTTTTATACTGAGTTTTCTTTATTAATAAGTTCTCAGGACAGACAACCATTACGAGCACGTTTCAATTTGTTCAACTTTTTTTTATTATTACTTTTTTTTCTAATAAAGCCAAATATTAGTCGAGATAAAAATCTTGGTCGTTAGGTGATGTTGTTTGTGTGTCTTATCACAACACCTCTTTTTCAACGAGTGGTTCACCAAGTCTCTTCTGGAAGAACAACCCTGTTTTGACCATCAGCGGCTCCATCTTCATCTCGTTCTCATTAATCTAATTGAACCGTCCCTTGGTTCCTGGAGCTTTTTTTTTCCCCCGTTTGCCAGAGATAAGTTGGCGTCAGTGTACCTCGCCGCGCTCATTAGCACCTTGAGCGTAATCGTATTCGCAGATCTCTTAACACCTGGAATAGTTCTCTAGCAAGACGGAGGGACTGCTTATCTGATGGGACATACACATGGACCTCCACAACCACCCACACTGTTCAGATCCTTAAAAAAAAAACCCTCGGAAATACAAGATGCTTTTGTTGGCAAAACTAAAGTAGGTTAGGAAGGAAGCGATTTACGGATTTCAACAAGTTGAAATATAATGTAGTTCATGGTTTGGAAAAGCTGTGAAATCACAAATAAACAATTAGCATTCGTGCATTGTTTAATACATCTTAAAATCGGTTATCATAACTTATCTCTCAAAACTCTTCTTAAAACTCAAGTAGAAGTGCAATAAGATGTCTGGATAAACGCGTGCTGCCATAATAAGGGGTCCACCAACCAGGTTAAATAACTGAAATAACAGCTAAAAAAATATCTTAAAACATTGAAAACATATATAATAATGCACAGTCAAATTGATGTTACTTTATATACTAAGTGAATCAATTGATCAGTTTATTTATATTTCATTTTAATAAGACATAACTATAATTATTGAAGGTAGGATTTTAGATCTTGAATAAATTTCAATTACAAAAATAAAAGAGAATCGTGAGGTTGTTCTGAGACAAATTCGAGTTTCTCGAAAATCCCCATGTGAAATAATCCCCATTTATTCTTTGTTCAACATGAAGATCCACACAAATAGTTTTAATATTAAATTTTCGTAAAGTTGAATTACTAAAAATATCTAAAATAAAAAAAAGTAAAATTTACTTTCGTTAAATCACTTGAAAACATTTTACAAAACATTTTTAAAGAAAATCAAAACATGATTTTTAAATACTTTTTTAAATCATTTAACTGTTACTGTTTACAGTAGATTTTCATTTTTTACTTAAACTTTTTGGTTAAATTGACATAAATTCTTCACATAGTACTTTTCATAGACAATCTATTATCAAGGAACAATGACTTTTAAGTAATACTTTAAATAATTTATTGATGTTAACATGTTTTCAGTGAAAATTAACATTTATTTAAAATGTTAAATTAAATAAATACATAAAAAAAATAAACGAATATTTTTTAAGATGCACTGTTACTACAGCAGTTTCAGTCCAAAGTCCTGTTCTAGTTTGTTTAATCACTTATTAAAAAAAAAAATAGTTGTTAATTTTTAAATGCTTATTTATTATAAGAGTTTCGTAAAATTAATATACCTAATTTAAACAGAAGAAATATTGTAATGCAAGAAGTTACTTTAACTGCCAATTGAAGGTTTCTAATTTATCATATTTTTAAGCTTTTTAAATTATCAACTTTTATATCTATTTTAAATTATAAAGTTCATCAATAATTTTAAACTTTTTAAATGTAGTTTTTATAATGTTTTGTATCAGTATTTTTTAAAGATCAGAAATCGTTTCAGAACTCTATACTTTCCATTCGATGAACAATTAATAACTGATAGGTTTACAGAACATTTTTTCCCTTATCGTTCATTAAATGACCATTTGGTTTCTAACTGCTGTAAACTGAATTTTGCCTTGAAGTTCAACTGCCATAACAGCGCGTTTATTTTACATTTATTGAGTCTGCGGTAACTGAACACAGTCAAAACAAATCCTAAAAATAATTAAACGATAAATTATAACAAACAAACGTTAGATGTAAAATTTTCTATTTTGATTTTGATTGAAATGTTATGAATTTTTTTTTTTTTTATTTTGTTATGTATGATGTCAAGTATTTGAATTATTAATAAATCCTAAAACTCATTAAATGTGATAAAAAAAATACAGTAATCGAAATGGATATAACATGTCTTTTCTTTGCTATTTCTACAGATAAGTTTGCCTAGTTAAGTTATAAGCTTATTTATGAAGAAATATGATTAAATCAGAATAAGTGTTTTCATGTTGTTTTTAAAACAAAAGAAACCCTGAACTTAATGAGAAACAAAGAATAAACTCAGCTACTGGAGGCACTTGAAGCCAGCTGATGCTTTGCGCTCAATTCTCATCGGATAACAGAACGCTTCCATTTCGCGCAATAAAGTACGCTTTCTAAACTTCAAAGAAGTTTCTCCGCTACTTTATTATTAATTTTTTACTCTATTCAAATGTTATAGTTCATTATTTAGACAATGGCTTAATATTCTTTTTCTGTTTTGTTTTGTTTTTTGGAGGAGATACTGAGGACATAAAACTCTTAACATTTCTATGCGGAAATGATCACAGTTTCCATGGCGCAAGATGCAGATGGTTTCACTAACGTAAGAACGATGACAGTGTTAGAGGTGGGAGAGGTTGTTTGAAATATTGTTTTCTGATGTTTTGTTCTTCGCACACGTTTTTCTATTGTGTAGGTGGACTGTAGGAGTGGGCCAGGATGGTTCTTAAGTCCGCCCATTTCCACAAGAAGGGTAGGAAGGTTGGGTCTCATCCACGACCCATCCGCCCCCTACGAAATAATTAAGAAGGCTAAAAGGTGTGAAAGTTTTAAGCAATATACAAATAAATTGACACGAGATTAAGAAGCAAAAATAAAAACAAAAAAAAAAACTATTTTTTTAATTTGAAGTGAAGGAAGAGTAGATCTAACGTTTACAACTTTTAATGATTTATTTAATATCTTAACTATGTGGCAGAGGAATTACGTTTGGAACAAGCTCATAAATCTAATTTATTACTCGAAAAATAAGCAGTCATTTCGTTGCTCTAAAGAATTATTTTTTATTAGGTGTTAAAATTGTAAACACGAAAGCAAATGGTGTAAGGAATTCTTTGGTTTACTTTGCAATGAAAAAAAATTATATAAAAAGCTATTTTATATAAAGTGTCTTAGGTAAAGGAAAATCCGTAGAAAATTTATAGTATTGATTCGATAGAATATAACTTAGCTAATTCACAACCAAATAACGAAGCTAAAATAAAAAAGGACCTTATAATCGTATTTTCAAAAAAATAAATTTAGATTTGAGTGGTTTTAATATAACTTTAGTTTTGATTCTTTAATAAGCATTAAATTTCAAGAACTTGTAAAAAAAAGAGAATCGTTGTTGTTGAAAGAATATTTCTATTAAAAAAAGTAGCTAATCTGCCAAAAAAAAAATAGAAAGGTTAATTAAGATGCAGTTATTAAAGGCTTTGAGAGATTTTTAAAAGTATAAAATAGACTTTTATACTTTTTATGTTCTATGAAACAAAATTTATGAAATAAAATTCTAGTGTTAGTTAACTTTTGTTATGCGATACACATTTTGAAAAATGATTGTAATTGTTTATAACTATTCGACTTTTGTGTTTACAAAATGTTAGAATTTTTTCAATTTGTATTATAATTGGATAAATGAAAACAGATTTGAAAATATATAGGCTTACAAAATGAAAATTAAGTAATTTTGTAAGACGCTTCAGACAAAAGTGACTTTAATTTAGTTTTAAAGCGTTTCAAGTATATTCTTGAATCAGTGTATTGATGATAGGGATTTATTAGTAGCCCCAGCAAATGTATCTGCAAAGAGGGGGATGAAGAGGGGGGTTTCACTCATTTACCCACCCAACTAATTGCAATTATATGATTTTCATAAACAAGTTCATTTGACATAGGTTATGGGCCCATTCTTTTCCTATTGATCTGAAAAGATGATTTCAAACATACATTAAGAAATAAAACATAGTAATCTACCACAATTAGCAAATAAAATTCAATAAAAAACAAAAATAAGAAAGAAGCTATCCCCGATTGAGAAAAACTGGAGATTAAATTTATTTTGATTTAATTCCGGGGCCAGCTTTTGTTGACATCAACCACATTAACGATCGTAAAAATAATTACGAACTCCTTCGATTGTTTTAAAATACTTATTTATTTTAATTCTTTTTGCATCTGGTTTCCTGTCTATAAAATCAATGATGAAAATTATACCTTATCAGTCTTTGAAAGAATGATTTGAGCAATTTTTTCTCCCCTTCTGTATCGAAATTAGTCGTAAAATTTTCTGATTTGCAATAGTAAACTTTGTTTTATTCGTATGTAATATTTTAAACTGAATAATTCTGTCCTGCAATTTTCATCTAATGTAATGATTATGCAAATTACTTGAAAATTGCACGTCTCCTATGACATATATTTAAGCCTAATCTCATGATGAAATCACGTGATTGACACACTGATTGTTTTTGAATTATTCTGATTTCGGCGACTTTTTCTGTTGCATTCTTCTTGAATTTTCCACCGATTTAGCCTCCGCCTTTTGTTCGAATTTATTATCGAGTTCTCATCGCAGAAGAAATTGAATTTTAAATTAAAATTCTTATTGGCCAGCTATAACCGGGATTCGTGAATTCAATTATTCATTCATTAAATCTATCAATCACATCTTTGCACTTTCAGCTCCTCCTTTTTATTTATAATAATTTTTAGAAATAGTGTATGATTAGGATAGTATCCAGAGGAAGAAAACATGTGAATAACGAAAGCTTAAATTCTAGATCAAAATATGACTTGGCTTTCACTGAATTTCACAAAACAAGATGCTTTGCTTAGCTTAAAGGAAATCAATTCAAACTTCAACAGTTGTTTAACATAAGCTATCAGACATGTCTGCCAGTAATAAACTTATACAGATTTTATAGTGAAGAACTTTTATCAATCGCAGCTTAAATACGTATACAGATATAGATGACTTAGTACGTAAGCAGTCTTAGCATCACGATTGCCAAGCAGAATTCTTTAAACTTTGTATAGGGAACCACATTATGGCATTGAGGATTTGTTACGGGCTTTTTTTCATTGGTATTTATGACTTAGCTGTGGTACAATAGGAAAAGTAGAGCCAATGCCTGGAATTGGGCCTTTCTGGAAAGATGCTGATTTGACAACACTTCAAAATGCTGTACGGTTTTCCTATTTTTTAGCAATAACAGCAGCATTTCTCCTCACTCTGACTAATAATAGTTAATGTATTATTAACCTTCTTTTTACTGGTAGGCAATATAACTTAAGTTTACTTTCTTGCCTCATTATTAAAATCTTCATCATTGAAGTCGACATACTCTGTTCTTAAGCACAGTTTCTCGCTTGTCTTTGCTCTTCAAAACAAATAGAATGCCCCTCATTCCATCCAGAACCTCCCTCGGAAAATGACTACCACTCCCACGCTGCTAATTAGGAAGTTCGATTTCGAATAAATATTTAAGAGAGAGAGGATTAAGAAATAATAATAAAAAGTTCCTGAGCACAACCGCCATCCCTGGCTTGAAAAACCAAAAAGCAATGCACGTGTTCGGTCTGCAAGTGACGTGTAAAATTATGGTATTAGCTGACAAAAGGGGTTTACGCTATTGTGCTTTCGCGAATGCATGTCTGCTTTACTGATGAATTTAGCTCTGGAAAAAACCTTGCAGATTTTTTTTTATTATTATTTTTTTTTTTTCATTTTTAATCTTACAAGAGAAAGCATTTAATTTTCAATAGATGAAATGTATTAAATTTTGAATGCATTTGGAACAAATTTTAAAATAATTTAAATTTTGAATTTTGAAGTTCTAAAGCAGTTTTACAGTTCATGTTCATAAAACTATAAAGAATTTTTTTACGGAGTTAATTATTACTAGAAAAGGAGATGCACCATTTCTTTAATTGTAAATTATTGCTGTGTTGCCGTTGTTTTTTTAATTTAAACCTTAAGAGAAGAAACTACTCTTTTTATAAACTATTTATTAATTAACAAAAGCTTTTGTTTAACTATTCCAAGAAAACCAAAATTTTTAGGTAGATATTACCGTACCTTTTTATTATTATTATTATTATTATTATTATTATTATTATTATTATTAGTCTATTATTTCATAAGGTAAACAAATAATTTAAAGACAAATAATGCACAATATATACCGTACCTCATAAAAATTAAAAATAAAGAAAAATAAAGCATTGACATGTTTCAGGTACCCGTTAAATCGATACCTTAAATCAGTAAGTGTTTTCCAACACTTCATACAATTTGGAAAAAGAGCTCCTCTGTTAACGAATTTGGAGGTACTTTACAGAATCTCTTTTCTTTTACTGAAAAAATATAAATTTTTCGCCGTTTTGCTTTAGTCGCTGTCCATTTGATTGTCTATTTACATTTCCAATTACTTAATTCGAAAAGAAATCCATTAAAAAAAGTACAAATTTAGTACAAAAACTATCTGTATTTCTGCTGCTAAAGTTACGATATCAAAATTGCATAAGTTAAATAAATAAAAGAATTCGTGCAGCTGAATTTTTTGTTAGACGTTAAAACAATATTTTTCCGTCTTCTTATCCTACGTTATCATCTTCAGTTTAAATTCATTCTTTATCAACTCCTCTTTTCTTTCTCGTCAACAGTGTTTGTCGGACGCCATCGAAGAGTATCAAAGCGTTTCTCGTGACCATGTATGAAGGGTTCCTGATAAGCATTAGTAGGGGGTGAGAGTAGCTATGAGACGGGGATCTCGGTGTGTTGGAGGGCGGAGTCTGCCTTTGTGCAGAGGACGCCTCTAATCTGGCTAATGTTCTATGCTAACGATGAAGTCTCCAGGGAGAGTATGGATCGTACGGGAATTTATGCCAGACTAATACAATACCATTATTCTCATAATAATAATAATATTCTAGCTCACAAACAAACTGGAAAATTCCTTTTCTAAAAAGGGATATTCCATCATTCTTTAAAGTTTTAAGATATAAGCAACTCTTTGCTTTTGACCTCCCAGAAGATAACGATGACTTTCGTCCATCATGTGATGTTGTTATTATTAATAAATAAAAATAACTAACAAATGTTATTCAATTCAGTTTTAATAAAATTCCACAGTCCCGTAAAATTTCGGATATATATCTTAATGTTCACGTTTGCTTAAAATAAAATAATCTATTTCTTACATTCAAAATTATCTAGATTTAAATATATGTGTGAGGATTAGTTCTTGTTTCGTTCTTTCTTTGTTTTTTTCCAACTATTTTTACGACTTAAATAGTTTGCCATATTTTATTTTATTTTATTTTTTATTCGATTTTTACAAAATACAAATTAAAATTTCTTTTGTTAGAACATAATCTTACACCATTCAGTGGATGATGTATTGTAAGGATGATTTTATTTCATTACTTACTTGTTAGTTGATCACAAGACAATTTCTATCTATCTATCTATCTATCTATCTATCTATCTATCTATCTATCT
>JAFIDM010000001.1:94117662-94188963 GCA_023159025.1 Thereuonema tuberculata
TCTATCTCACTTTAATTTACAGTAAGTCATCTTTATTATTATTGTCTACGCGTATTAAATCTTCATATTTAATAATAATTTTTATTAAAAAAAACTACTTTATCTTTTTAGAAAATATAGGCTATTAAACCGTTCTTATTAATGTTAACCTAATAAGTTAATATAACGTTAACCAGAGCCTTCGAGTTTAAAAATACATTTCGCCTAAACAAATTAACTTTTAAAAACCTGGACCTCCTCGTTTGCGATGACAAATCACAAAATGAAATCGATGGGGTCATTTAGATGGCGGCGTTGCGAAATTCCCTTCGTAAATTTGTCGCCATAAACAACGACGACAATGAATAACAGTCTTTTTTAATCTGATGGAGAGATTGGATTAGCAGCATGATGGATGAGTCCCTTTTCTCGAGTGTCTCTCACCGAGAGGTGGAGACGAATCGAAAGACCCCACTTGTGTCAGAAAAGCCCTTTCATCCCCCTCTCCCTCCTCTAAATCTGGAGCTGCTCCCCGTAAATCAAACACACCCGCAATTAACTATAGAAAGATGAATTGTTGTACGAAGACATACAGCCAGCTAATACGGGGACCCACTAAAAAGCTTACCAAATTGTTTCCTTATTCGATAAATTAAGATAAAATGGTAATCATTGGCTTGATTTCTTTTTATTAATTCGGTAATCATGTGAAATTGGCTCTCCCGTATTAAAACTAGTCGATTTCTAAGTCAGTGATTTATTTATCTCATTTAAACCGAATTCCGTTAACAATATTTGATTTTGAAGCAACTTGTATAAAGCTTTAATAAAATGTAGGCCTAATGTTTATAATGTAATCTCAATTTGATGAAAAAGTCAAGAATCCAAAACAATATATAAACGATTGTAGGTTACGAGAAACCCTTCCTAAATAAGCATCAAGCTTATAATATAATATCTAAAAGCCTGAAGCTTTATTTATTTAAGTTAAAATAACAATCCCTTCCATTACAACCAACCAACTTTTTAAAGCTATTATATAAAAACCTAAGGCTTAGATCTAGTTCAGATATTTTTTATTACAGGTCTATTTCATATATACCCTTTTTGTATATGTATTAAAACTCTTATATAATTTAAACGCATTTAAGAAAACACTATTACTTTTTTTATAATTAGCCTCGTAAACTTTAGTTAAAGTATTTAATTCCAAGGTGGCTTTTTATTGTTTTAGTTTATTTTATTATTAGTGCAAATACATGAAGTTTTGTGAGTAACTTACGGTATTTTTTTTAATTATCTTTAACTTTTTAACTTTTAATTGAGGCTGTAATTTTTTCTGAACTCCGTATTTTGAATCTTATCATTTCGGTCTATGACTAACACTATCAAAGGCTTTCCGCAAATTCATCAGGAAGTAAGTAAATTGAATATTGACATTATTGGAAGTACAATTCGTAGACCCAGTCTCCCCTTCCGCCCCCAAAAGCATTTAGGCCTTAATGCTAATTGCAAAACTATATTCAAATATTCCAATTCGCCGCACAGGAGGCGATTCCAATAGTTGTCGACGCTATCAAAAGCTTTCGTTTTATCTCACCTCGAAAGATAAGCGAATCGGGAATCCTTTTCACACAAAGGAGGTGTTTAGCCTCCTTGGAGATGAGTTGTTCGCAGCAACCATATTGTCATGATGGTTTTCTTGCTGAGTCATCTACCGCTTTTTTTTTTTGCTTAAGTGATTTCGCGAAAGAAGGCTGTTAGGGGAAGCCTTTTATTTTGTTATTTTTTTATCTTTTTCGTCTCCTCCTTTCCCTCCCATTCTGCTAGAAATCATCCACCCTCATTGTCCACGACCATTTTCCTTATGTCAATGAAGTTATCGGACCACCCGGTGGGACTGGAGCGAAATCACCTCACCCGCCCACTTCAAGTTCGTTACTCCACGAATTATCAATAAATAGTGAAAGCAACGCGAATACAACACTTGGTGTTTATTAATTTTTCCATTTTTATAAGTGGAAAGTACAGTACTTAAAAATCCGTAAAAAAAAAAGTACGGACGGAGTTAAGATCCAATGCCTTGATTTCATGGGTTTGTGTGTTTTCCATGGAGACGTAAGGTTTACCAAACCTGAAGTTTATTAATATAATACAAATTTCGAAATTCAATAAACCACGCAGTAGTTACTTTTTTTTAAATATTTCCAACGATCTTAAAATTAAAGGAAGTTATTTCTTGAAAGATTCATAAGAAACTTTCCTAAGAAACAATTCTTTACAAAGAAAATAATAATGACTTAAACATCGATTTATTATTATTATTAAAATTAATTTTCGATTAATGAGAGAAGCATTTATAGGCTATTATGGTTTTGTTTTATTGATATTTAGTCAATTTGAAGATTTTTAAAACTGAGATACTTTAAATATTAAAGTATTAAAAAAAATATTTAAAAAACATTGAAGTATACTTAATATCTACTTAATAATTTTATTTACCTAAAAGGTTTACCTAAAAGGTTTAATTCTTTAGCTTATTCCAGTTTTAATTTTTTATTTATTTAGCATAAAAGAATAAAACTGAAATATTAAAAAGACGATGATTAATTGTACACTAATTATTTAGAAAACGAATATATTTTCCAGTATCCATCAGTGATTGATTTTATTTTTTTACATCTTAAACATTTTTATGAAATATTTGCAAATGAAACTCATCATTCTTTGAAATAAATAACTTTATTTCATAGAAATCATTTTATTTCATATTATCAGCAAGATAACATATTTATTCGGTTAATCTCAGTGACTTAAGTAAGTTGGAAACTTGAAAAATTGTCTTTTTCAATGATGACTTACGCCTAGATAATTCTGTAATAAACTTAACCCTACAAGTTGTTAAATTGCTCTTTCAGAGAAAGACAACTTTCAAGGCATCTTATTAAATATATTTTTTATTTACTTTAATGTAAAATTCGTAGCTGAAACCTTTTAGCTATTATTTTTTTTCTTCTTTTAGCCTATATATCAATAACTTCAGTAAATTCAAAATGAAAGAAAAAAAAAAAAACGTCTGAAGTACAATCCTAATTCTTAATTTCCGGAAATGAAAAGTAAACTAACAATTTATTAATATTTTCTTACAATAGCCTATTTTTTTTTTTTAATTACTAAAAATTGCCATTTTCTTTTCCTTTATATACTCAGGTAGAGTGAATTTAAATGTCTTATGAAATGTAAAATGAGTTTGTTTTTATTATTATTTTACTTCATTAGAAATTGGTTTTAATATGATTCTAATTTTTTTTCTTTTACGTTTATTCCTTCATTTACCAATTTTTCTTGTGATGAGAATGTTTTCTTTAGGAAATGTTAGATCCAGAGCAATTTCCATCGAGTGTTTTTCAATTGAGGCTGGACAGCAGATGTTGTTTCGGCTCCAGCAATTGAGTAACAATTGAGCTTTTTACCAGATATTTTCCGATCAGATAACGGAATTAGGTGAAAGCTGTGTGTAACAGCAACGTTTTATTACGAATAGTGATGAAATCGAGCAACAGACTCCTCTAGAACAACAGCTCCGATAATAATCTGAATCGCCACTGCGAGTCAAAACGTCCCCTACCCTCCGTACACTTCCCCCAATCTAGCGGAATGGTAGGAACCACCGCCATTTTGGACGATAAATTCCGGCGTTAGCGCCTGGCGATCCGCCCCCAAGTCGCTCGAGAAACCATAAAGGAACGCTGGAGAAAATTTCCCCATCGCCACTAGCGCCACCATCTTTTACCATAGCAACAAACTGCATTTGAGAGCAAAGAACCACTATTCACCCAACCTATATATAGACAGGGCCTCCCTACACTTATTTCAGCTATAATGTATTTGTGTCGCTTATTCTACAACTATCTTTTGAAAGACCCGATTTGAAATCAATAGGGTCGTTAGTTTTTACATCGTAAAATTTCGCAGGAACCCGTTTCAAAAGCATTACAATTCATTCAGCGTACTTAAAATCACTGTTAGAAAATAGTAGCATATAAAGTTCACGAGTATCCTTGGAGTACAACTCGAATTTTCCGAATTTCAATAAATCTAATTTGCTTCACTACTGAATTCGAGGACCTTGAATCAGTTAGAATTTGATCTTAATTTAGCCTTTACTCTGAGTTGACTTTAATCTTTATGTAGCTACAATGAAATCCAATGAGATCTCTATGATAAGAATAGATATAAAGTACTTCAAGTCCTGAATCCATCTCTTTTATAAGTTCATAATACTATAAAAATTAATATTTAAGATACTTTCTAATATTATAATATTACTAATAATAATGAATCAGAGGAATTAAAAATACTCATATAAGTGTTAAGAGTTTAATACGTAAGCTTAAATAGGCATAAAACAAATTTAAAAAATTGTTACATTGGAAAAAACGCGCTCGCCACATGTGAATAGTACAGACTTAATATTAATTGTAGGAGAATTGATAGAGAATTTTAGTGGGGATCTTTTTAGAATACGTCTTGTTATTAAATTCTTATTGTTATTAAATTCACTATTTGTGATTAATATTTTTTAATACTTTTAATTGTTAAAGAAAATTTTGTACAGATCTCCTTGTACAGATGTTTTACGATCTTCAGCTTGAAACAATTGCTGAACACTGAGATATGTAGAGGTATATAATTCAACTTAACAAAATAAAATGGTATTTATTTCAACCACAATGATTTATTTTTGCAATTTTAAATTCTTTAGTTTATTTGCGACAAATATAATGTCAGGAAAATCAATTCATAACCGCGCAAAAATATGACATTTTTTTAACTTAGAAAACCAAAACAAATCCGCAATTTTATGTAAAGACAAAAAAAAAGTTTGAGAGTTATATATTATAATATATATATAATTAGTTTATTAATTGTGAGTATACGAATTCGATTTAGGAAGCCTGATTACTTTTAATTGATAAAAGTACAAATTAAAACATAAAAATTGTAATAAGTAAATGAATAAATATATTATTAAACAAAAAATTAAATGATTTTAATTTTCAAAAACCTTGGTAATAATAAGATCCTGAATTTCGTCTTTTTCTTTTCCTTTTTTAAGTATTTCGAAAATTTATTTACAAATTGTTAGGTTTGCTTAAATTGTAAATATTTAAAGCGATTTCTGGTAGCAGTACTAGCACTTTAAGAAATTTAAAAATAAGAATCCCATTTATCATGGTTATTTATTACTTAGCAGCGAAAATGACTTAAGAATTGGTCCCTTGCGTTCCAGCTGTTCTTTTTAGTTCGGGATCATTTCTTGAACTGTTCAAACAAATCATAAACATGCAAAAGAGTTGTTAATAGAGCTGTTGGGTGGTCCCTTAAAGGTATCGTTCATAAAACTCGAAAGGATTCACACCGTTCGTTGATCTTCAATTAGGCTTAAGCACTAACCCTAAATTAGGCAGAGCGCCTTATGGGCCCTATACGAATGCTCAGAGCAGAGCCGAGGACTATATTTTTCGTAAAACACTGCCTCAGACCCTCTAATCTTTGGCTCGGTGGGTGGGGAGGTGGAACGACGTATTGTTTAAAGGACCCTGTCGGGCTTAAATACAGTGGGTTTTCCAACGATTCTTTCGGTGGCGAGCTTCAAGTGCCCCAATCCAACCCCTATCACTTAACCTTTCTTAATCCCCAAAGACAAAGGGAAAACAAGGGAGAACGTTTCTTTAAAACACCGTTGAATAGAATGCATTGCACACAGAGGAGTTAGAAAAGAAGCAATCTGAGCTTTAGAAAGAACTAACAAAATATAACGCCCATTTGGATAGAACAAGAGGAACCTTAAAGTATTTACATAACATAGCATTTAAATTCAATAACTGGCATTAGAATGTGACTGAGGCACTCTTTCTACAAAGAAATACGAATCAAGAATACATTTTCATTAACAAAAACTAGAAGTTGCTTCTGTCTAGTTCATATCATACAAATAAATTTGCTTCAACTTTCTAAGTTATTTATATTTTATTGTCTAAATGATTGGAGGATCTGTTTTTCCTGTAAAAAAAAAAAAGCTTTTCATAATGGAATTTGAAGTAATTCCAAAACTACTTTAAAAAAAAAGGGATATTTTTCATAATAACGGAGAAAATTTTCAATAAAAATTCAATGTAAAAAAAAATATGTTCTACATGATTTATTCTACAACATTAAAAAACATTATCTTCAGCGGGAATTCTATTAAAATATATTTAGTAGGCATTTCCGCTAGATTTGTAAACTTCGAAAAATGTGTTGACCCTCTGCATCGGAAAGATAAGAAATTTTTATAGTGTTTGCTTTTGCTGGTACTTTTCACAGTTTTTTTTTTAAAATTAATATTAGATAAATTCTATAATTTAGTAATATGCTTCATGATCTTATAGATTAAAGCATAAAAAGAACACATTCAAATCTCTCTCCTGCTATGAAGAAAGTTTCAATGATAAAAAAAAAAAGAGGAGGAAAAATTAATTTTTTCACCTGTAAGTTTTATTGTGGTTTGGACTAATTCAGTCTGTAAGTATTTAATATTTTCAAATTATTTGATGTAAATTAAGAACAAAGAAATTAAGAACCTGAATGAGTTTTATTTAATATTTGTCTTCAATTTTTCGTAATATAACGTACCGGTATCACAAGAAAAAGTTTCAATAACTAGTTTTAATCTTAAATTACTACGATATGGAAAGATTAAGGAGAATCTGGACATTTTATTGTGTTTCATTTAAAATCATAAATTACCACTTTAAATTCATAAGATATTTCTAAATTATTATTAAATTCTTTTATAAATTGTAGACTATTAGCTATTTAGGATATATTTGACTTAGAATCTATGAACTTGTTCTATTTACCTTTTAGAAATGAAAAGTTTTAAAATAAATAGATTTTATTTTGTTAGATATTTATTATGAAGATTAAATTAATTTAAGGAGAAATGAAATATTTTATATTAATAATAGAAAATAGCTTTTAAAAAGCTATTACTTATAATAAAGCTACTTGATAAATTGTTTTGATAAATGGTTCGTTATTTGTAATACGTACATTCGAAATCATTGAAACTAATAAATTAATTATGAAATATTAAAAAGGTTAATTAAGATATGATGATCAATTAAAAAAAAATCCATTTTTTAATATAAAAATAGGATAAGCAAAAATCAATTTGAATAGTTATTATAAACGAAATGAATTAGCAATGATCTTCATATTTTGGTTTACACCTAGAATTTTAAATATATATTAGTTTTGGTAATTTCTAAAATGTGAGGAATAATAATACAGCTGAATATGTTCCGCAAACGAACATTAAAAGTTGCAGAATTTGAAAGTCATGGATAAATAGTAGATTAGGATCTTATAGTGAGACTTCTTTATAATGCAAAATATCCTTTTTTTTTTTAATCCATTCTTTTCAGTTTTAACGTAAAATAAAAATATTCTCTCACCTCAGTACAGTTCAAAAGTCTACTGAATTGTACCGTGTATTGGGGTCCATTTCTGATACACCGTAAAGCAACTTTTTATTACTACATTACTCTACATTATTTACTGTGCAAAATTCCGAGTAATCTTAGCTTAATGTTAAGCGTATGTTATTATTGTTGCATTGCATTTTCACTAACAATGGAGGCACACCTCGCGACGAATTGACACATTGCTCTCCATAATTTCCTAGCCATCGTTACAAGGGAAGCTCGTAAATATTGAAGCAGAAGCTGTGAAAACTTTATAGATGATTGTGATTTCCGATGACTGAAATATGGATGATTAATATGATTGCTTTCGTTGCTGCAAGTGGTAAGTGTTCACGTCTTTCGTAAACCGTTATGCAACTTTACAGGCAAAATGTAGGCCTAACAGCGTATTATTATACAAGAATTATATTGCGCTGCTCCTATAAAAAGTTAATTTACACTCTGGGAAATACACTCTAGGATTTTGTTACTTTCAAACCTGCTTTGCAAGAAGTGAACCTTAGATTCAAAAGTTCAATGAAATTAGAATTTGGAAAAAAAAGGAAATGTGCTTTAATTGTTTACACTTTGAAAGAAAGATTATTTACAACGGGATAGAAATTAAAATGTAAAATCCTTGTCATAAAATAACGACTAGTAACTATTTACATTTTAAAAAATGATTCTTTCTGTTTAATTAAAAGTTATTTCGAAATATATGAATGAAGTATATAAAAGTTATTTGATTATGCAAGAAATACGAAACCGATATTAAATATCTATTTTACTTAATAATAATTGTGTTTGAATTTAATGTTTGGTTTTGACTTTACTTTGAATATAATATATAGTAAGAATTTTTCTTTAATTTAATAATAATAAATGTGTTTCTTTATATTTATAATATTGCAAAACTTACAATCAAAAATACTATAATTTTATAAGGTAAGTCACAATCTGCATGTTTGTGAACATATAATTTAAATGATTAAATAATCTTGAATGATTTACAATCACCAATTTTTTCAATAGTTTTAGAAATTTTCGCATTAATTCTATAAAATTCACCGAATAACTTGTTGAATAAGTTCAAAAACATCACAACAAAAATGTATTTTCAGTTGAGTATCGTTAAGAATTGTGAAAGTCTTAAATTTGCGTCACTTAAATAATTTAAATAAAGTGCCCAATTAAAGAGGGAATTGGAATATCGGAAACTACTGTCCTTAACTAATATAAATAAAATAATTTGAAATTTGTCACCTCACCATTGCCTATGATTTTCTATCGCATTTTCTCTATAGAAGCTAATCCATTGCAGTTTACGTTAGTCCCTTAGGTTTCGCGTTTCGCTCGTGATAGAATCTCTTGCGAAAAAGTTGCCTAGAATAGGGATGACGTTGACTGAATCAACTTCCAACTTGGCCCTAAAGCCCCTGTTGTCTTTTCGTGATTCCCTCCTTCAAAGAAGAGGGTTTGCTGCTATTATGCTGGACTTACGGGGACGGCTCTGTGATGCCTTGATTGGCTTCGGCTAAGTCGCCAATTACAGCGGGCGGTTGAGGATATGAATCCTCCTCGTATCAACTGCCGGAGACGCAGGCAAAGGATGCCCTACTCTATCAAAAGCTTTACATTGGTCTCCTACATTGATTATTTCAAATAGGATTCATTTTTCAATAGTTCCTGGACTTTTTAAGTTCTTAACTACGTATTTATGAATTCACGTAGATGTTTCTCTTAAAAGTAGCCCTAAATACATCATGATAAGACCTTTACTCTAGGCCTACTTCCACTAAAGGTACAGCGCTTAATACTCACTAACGGATACCAAAAAAAACTAGATCCGATTAATTATTCCTTTTCTTCTTTTAATTTAAAAGATAGACATGTGTGCAATATTTTTGGGAAAAGTGCGTAAAATATAAGTGCGTAATATTTTTGTGAGAATCGTCGGATAAAACTATTTATTTCAGGTAATATTTTTTTTCTAATTTCTCTTTATTAGCGCAAAATGTAACTTAATCCTGCAAAGATTATTAGATAAGATTATTTAATAGATTTTTTTTTATGGAAAAACAATACGTTTCGCTTTTAACTTTCAGTTGAAAACGTTCAGAAAAAAACTGCATGGCAATTGCTTCCTTACACTATTAAGAGGCCACTATTATGCTAACAACTTAACTTGATAATTTTAGATTAGGCTTAATTGAGAAAAAAAAAAAACTAAAGAATTTTTTTTAAGTGATTTTTCTTTTTTTCCTTGTTGGAGTAATGAAGTTTAGCGATAACATCTCAAGTTCGAATCGCTTTTCGAAACGCATGAATTGTGCGAAAAACCATGAAACTCTTCTTAGTTTTTCCTCAATGGGTCATAATGGTGAAATTACTGGCCATTGCTGATCTCAGTAATTCATCATTCTAAATGAGACTTGTAACCACTATAATCTGAGAGTAATAAAATTCTGAAAATTGTTTTATTTTTTTTTAAACTTACTTTTCTCGTGTTTACCTCCCAGTCCTTTGTTTTTATTCATTTATTATTTTCTTTTCCATTAATCAGTAATTATATTTCACACCAAAGAAAAAGACATTTCGACGAAATTTACCTTCACAACTAGTTTGAATGTAAAATATTTATCGAAGTTTGTTTATTTAACTAAATAAAAAATTAGGATAATATTTTAAAAATCCAATACATACGTAATATTGTGAAAGAAAATGTATGTATTTTTCCGCAAACAGAGAAGAATTTTGATATGTTTAATTTGGAGTTACTATTTTAAACAGAATTACTATTTTAAACATCTGTGTGCTAAAGTTTTTAGTACTGTCCATGTTTAAAAAACTTCTTTCAACCGGCACACATTAAAAAATAATATAAATATATATACTTCAAACAGAGTTTTAATATTAAAGACTTATTATTAAAGCATTCTCTTACAGCATCGAAGAAAATAGTTTGAAATTCTTTAGTTTTTCTGAATAATTAATAACTGAAATGAACATCAACACTAATGCTAAATCTCCTGTGAAAATCTTCGATAAGCGAAAAATACAAATAAATAATTTTATTTAGTTACATAAACTACAGTTTAACAAATTTGAAATAAAGATCTATTTTAGAATATATTCTAATAATATAAGTTTAAAATTAACAATATTTCACCATCAACATGTACTACAGTTAATATTTCATAATTTCGTAGATTCAATTGAAGTTTCAGTTCTAGTATTTGACAATAATGGAAGAAGTATTTTTATAAAACGGTTTTCCGTTGTGCTTTACAAGAGATACAAGTTCAAAATATTAAGCTAAATCTTTTATAAATTTGATCACAACCAACTTCCTTTGGTTGTGTGTAATGTAAGCTTCTGAGATAAATCTTGGCTATACACAGTAAGTAATTCGAAACTAGTCTGTGTATTTAAAGTTCATAAAGTTTGTAGTGTTAATCCTATGTGTAGCCAAGATTTATTTCAGAAGCTTTTTTATAAATTTATAAATTAAAATCTATCTTTTCTAATGTAATTTTAAATCAATAATGTATAGTTCTCGAAAGTAGTTTTTATAAGTATTACACATTCGCCTTTTAATCAAAACTCCTGTATTTTTTATTCCTCCTATTTTTAATTTTAATTTTATTTTTTGTCATTACTTCAAAAAAATCACTGACTTAAAATGGACTTATTTACTCACAGAAACCATAAAAATGTTGATTTTATTCTGAAATATGAAACAGAATCTTCAGAATTCAGATTGAATATTATTTATTCTGTATGGCCTGTGAAAAGCTGAAAACTTTTTATTTGATTTGAATAAAATTCTAAATAATTTTCTTATCTAATGAATATAAAAGATTAACATTTTTCTATTAATTAAAAACATTTATCTTTTATATTTACAATTGAAATGTATTTAATTATTTTTGCTTCAATCTCGAAAGTTGAATCTCAAAGGAAATAAGAAACTGGATGCTTTCTGAACTTAACAAATATATGAAAAAAGACAATTTAGATAGTTAAGTAATTTCTGATTTGTTTACAATTTGTTCTCGAAATTCTGTCAATTTCAATTTACTTAATACATTTGTCTTTGTAATTTCTTTTCTATTTTAGTTTTAGTCTTAAAGTTGATGTCTTATTTTTTTGTATCAAAATTTAAAGCGTTGATTTTTTAGCTTTGTTTTTTTTTTTTTTATTAACGGGTTTAAAAATTAACTTTTTTTTTTAAAGTTAATTTAGAACATTTTTAAAAAGAATGAATTTCGTTGTAGTTAAGGTAACAGATGTGAAGTACGTTATTACAGAATGTATGAATTATTAAATAAAAAAAAATGGAGAAAGAGCATTGGTAAGCTTAGGAAGTACTTCCGTTTATTCTGTGGAACTGACAACTGTGACATTTTGTGAGGATCATCACAAGAGGTTGTCAGATGGGAAACAACGGAAAGACGACACCAGTATCACTTTTCCACAAACAACACGCCAATCTTCTGCCTTTGCTTTCCCATGCAACCATTTTGCAGGGAACCTGATTACCCGATAGTTCGCATACACAAAACAGAGATTATCGTACCAAAGAATAGGAGTTAAATGGTATTAAAGATATATTTCCTAAAATAAATTTCACGTATTTTTTTTGTTTAGTAAACCACAAAAATACTGACAAACTTAAAATTTTTATCAATGAAAAATCTTTATAAGACCAACTTTTGATATAAAAAATTGAATTTTAAATCTATATGCCTTTAAAATTTATTTTTAACTCGCAGACAAAATAGTTCTTCTTAATTAAATCAACGTACTTTAAATATAACTTACTATTAATTTGACTAAAAAAATAAAAATTAAGTAATATTAACTAGATATAAATGATATAATTAAACAAAATACAATGAAAAAAGTAAAGGAGTCTACTGTGAAATAATATTCTTTTTTTTTTTTCTGAAAAAAAGGAGAAGTCAAAATTTAAAAAAAAAAAAAAAAAAAAAACAGTCTAATATATAACCCAATTGAAAATTCCACAACACATTAATTTATAAAGATCCAGTGAAGTTACAATTGAGACAATTTAAAATATAACGAATTTCGAATTACCTTAAAAATATAGCAAAATCTATCTTTATTCTTTTGTATTTAATGTATATTTGAAAATATTGTAACTGATGTCAATGTTGAGCTTGTAAACTTTTCATTAGTTACTTTCTGTTTTCTGTACATGAAAAAGTTATTGCGAGTTTCCTAGGGCCTTTCTTTTCTTCTCTACTGAGACCGCTCGGGAATTTTAAATCGCGGCAAAAGCATTAACGACAGACGGGGCTTGAAAAACAAAAATAAACAAACAAATAAATCTCTCGTTAGGTCTACAATCTACGTACTACATTCCTTCCGAAGTCTAGTTAGATTAATGTCTCCATTCGTTTTATGTTTGTTCCCAACTTATTGATAACTATTCGTCAGTATAGACCTAAACTATAACAAAGTGAATGCTGGAAACTTAACAGCGATTAACGGATACTTGATAAACATCAGTAATGCTTTGATATAAAAATGCACTTCAATAAAAGATATTAAAAAAACCGTTGTTATCTTGTTCAGCAAATTTATTGAAAATTTAGTGAATTTTTATTAAAAGACGGTACTTTAGTAACTCATTAAGGTAATGTTAAAAGAAATCTTACAATTAATTAAAAGATTCAGATATTAAAAAAAAATCCGAAATACATTATGATTTTTAAATTCTTATACAATATTTCAATATATTATACAATACAATATTCTTTTAAGGAGTCTTGGAAAGACAGAAATTGGAAGAAGTACATCTCTTAGAAATTCATATTTTGCTTTTCTTGATTCAGTAATTTGATAATTAAAAATTCATAAATGCTTTTATCATATATTTAATTAAACCGGTATCTCTAATATTTATTTTTTACTTCTTTCCTGCATTTTTTTACTTTTTCCTAATGCTTATTTAAGCTTAGTTATTTTTTATTTTTTTTTACACCTAATGAAATGTAATTTATCAGTAACAATGATCCCCATTAAAAAATTAATATTATACTAACTTTAACCAAAAACAATATTATGTTAATTGATTATGCCAATAAAAAAGTTATAAAATGACGTTTTCAAAAAATAATTTCTAATTTCTTGATTAAAGATTTTTAGTGAATTGAATTAATGACATCTGCTTTAATTAAATGTTAATTTATTGACAGCTCCAAATTTCCAATTTGCAACCTTATATTATTATTAATCAAAAGAACTTTATAAAACTTTTAATAGCCTTATTACAAAAATGATTTTTATGTTTTTCATTCCCTTTTCATTTCGAGTTCCATTGCCAAACATAATATTCTTATAATTTATAATATTCTTATAATTCCTATAATATTAAGATTTATAACAAAATACATAAATAATTTAATGAAGTACTTAATTAAATTTGTGATCTGGTTGTTAAGATCTAAATTATTTATTAGTTACGACTTAAGTTACGAATTGCTAACGTTATTTTCAAAATTACTTTGCTGATTGTTGTTTTTCTTTATTTTTTTCAAATTATAGTTCTAGAAAATATCTAGAAAAAGTTATTTTTTAGTAACTTATCATAGTTTTTAATCACCTGAAATTATCAGTTTATACAATTCCTTGAATCTCCACGTTTCATAAGATATTTTTATTAAGTAGATTTATATGAGATTACAGTGAACAAATAATCATTTTTATATAAGATCTATTAACGTTATATTTCAATAATATACTTCTTATATACAAATAAAGAAACTGGGAAAAACTTGAAGCTATTTTCTCTTTGTTACGTAATGTCAAAGTGAAACAAGCCTTATTGCAAGTTTTTATCATTGCACAGCAGTAACACATTAAAACAGTAAGATAACACTGAACTGGTAAATAGGTTTCTGGATAACTGAAATAGCTACAGCAAGAAGAAAAGTATTGGCTGTAGGTAACTGACAGCAAAATTTAGGTTTGAAATTTATGAGGTTGAAATGGAAGGAAAGATGTAATTGTCTCACCATCTGAGCAAGTCCAGATCTGGCCACGAAAAAGATGAATCTTGATGTTGGTGGTGGGGGTAGTGTTGAACCACTTTTCCCCTTCTGCGTACCTCTTTCGCCAAAGAGTTTAGGGGCGGTAACATCTTCCTTTCCGGGTTGCTCTTTGGCACAAAAGGGCCGTTCCCAAGACTAAAGACACGTTTAGGTAGGAGGGGTAGAAGTTGCATTGGGGGTTGGTTGTCATCGGTTGTTTGCAACTATAAATCCTCATGGGGGTGGGCTGCAGTAACGGGTCGGTTTCTCTTCGGCTAAAGAGTTCTCGGTAGGGGGGAAGACAAACATTTAGGCTAATAAGTTCGTGTTAGTTAACAGGTTTTTTTTTTTTCTTTTTGGGATTGCGCCTTTTACCTTGACCGAAGCACGAGGCCGGCTCATCGTTCTACCAAGAGAGCGAGAAGGACCCAAGCCGGGCGCTTTACGGAGGGACCCATTGCCACCCTCCTCTGCCTTCCCCTACATCCTAAACTGCTCTGGCGCCATTTGGTACAGTCCGAGTCAATTATCGCATCCCACTTGATTACACACTACGTTTGCCTTTGTTGTGTGCAACGGGGGAGGGGTAAATACATGGGGGGGGGGGGACAGGAAATAACAATGGCAAAAATTGGTAAAAAGACTGTTGTGCAGATATATTTTCCCTGGAGTCAAATCACCTTTGTGTTTCCTCGTCCTGCAACAAGGAAGTCGACATTTTTTTTTTAAATAATCAGCTTTTTATTCCTTAACCTTTTCTACAAAAGTTATGGACAGCTTCAGGAATTATATAATGCGAATAAATGTTTTTGAAGCATCTTTAGCATAGGCCTAGCTGAACTTCAATAGCAAAAATCACCTACATCAACAACCACACTTTTTTAGCATTACTTTCAAGTGAGTATTTATTCAAATCAACCAGCAGAAAACTTAATGTTATTGAACTTGTTCGTTCTTTGCTTTTCAGTCGGATTTCTGTTATTATTTTTAGTTTAACTGCTAATTACAATATCAATGTGTCAATCAATTGAAGTTGAAAAATAGTTAAGCTTTTTAATGATGATAGTTTCTTCAAGAAAGGAAATCCAGACCAAAATTGCCTAAACTGACATAGGATAATTGGAGAAACTAGATAAGAAAATAGCCTTCAGGTTCTTAAAGATGCCAGCTAAGACACTTGCTGAACTCGTAGTTCAGTGATAAACTAAAGTCCGTAGGCTAGTGATGGCCATCGACACTTGATCAATTTCCTTGCAAGCCTTAATAAGTTATGAAATTTTGAGGAACCGTATTAAAAAAAAGTCAGACAAACAGGACAAGATAGTGTCAACCTATTTGCGTTATATGGAGAAGTATATTTCAACTGATTGAAAAATCTTAAGATACATAAGAAAACTAAACCTTTTCTGTTAATAAGAAATGTTGTTGTGACTTATCCCCAGATCCATTTTTGGATAATTAGTCATAGATTATTCTCTATGATGGGTAACTAATGCTGCTGTCGTTTGGCTAACTATCCTATAAAGGTGACTGTCAGACTTTGTCTCCTACGAAGAGAACCAAACACTGAATAACAAAGAAACATTCAAGCCCCACGCCGGGATTCGAACCCAGACTCAGAAGTACAATCTCATGGCAGGCCGTTGTCATGACCACAAGGCTGTGCCTAAAAGGCAATAAGAAATGTAAAAAAGGATAATTGCCGATTTTCTGACCAAAAAAGGACAACTTTTTGATTTTAAAGATATTTTTGGAATTGTTTTTAATTGTTTTTCCAAAATTCTCAGTGGATTCCTACTATGGCTAGTCACTATCTTGCTTGATCTTCTCAATTTTAATTTTGAAATTGCAACTGCAATGTCTACCGTAACTATTGTACAGCAATCAATATCTATAAACTGATATAAATTACATGAGATATACTCTAAAGATTTTAATAAACTACATGACACTTGTTAAGTCATTGTGTGGACGGAATTAAAATAATGGTTGTTTTTATTTTAAGAAAAAAACCAAATAATTAACAATTAATGCCAAGAAAACCTCGTTAAAACTATCGATTTTTTGTTGAACACTTAATAACGTTAAAGGAGAATATCTAGCCTTTTTAGATTAAACCATCAACTGAAATAATAACATTCATGAATTTTCCGTTGTATGATTGTATGTGTGCATGTGTGTTTCTTATCTTTTTTGAGCATATTTTTCATCTCGAGAAGTTCATGTTTGAGAAGGGTTTTTTTTTTTTTTAGAAATGTACAACATCCTACTTCTTACTCAATAGAAATGATTACAAACGAACCACAAATTGTTGTAGATGGTAGATTAGAAATTTTGAGCCAATTGAAGCATACTGTCTTTGAAATGGCGGTACCAAGCAGGGTTTGATGAATTGGTCCACCCCCACCATCATCGTAACTCAATTGACTGAATGGCGACAGCATCTGCTCGTAGTTTATCTGTCATTGAGTGGACTCACTGCTGTCGTGGTAGGGAGAGGTGCCCATTGTATGTTGGACATCTCCAATGTACACAGACACACACACGTACCATTGTATGGGGGGTTACCTGTCGTACAGAGCCAGTCTGTGGTAGTGGCTCCCTGATGAGATGTTGCTGTGTGTTCTATCTATCGACGGCATCTTGCCACCAAACCGAAGAAGAAAAAAAAAGAACCCGCGTATCGGTTAATCTCGGACGAGGGTCCGGATGGAAGGGGAGCAACTTGAACTCTGGGCGGGGGAGGCCTGGAAGAGTTTAAAAGATATTTTCTTGGTAATTTTTTGGAGAGAATTGTCATGAGCAGCGGTAGTCTGTGATACGTCGAGGGCGGGGTTGTAGGGGTCTTTTTCTTGTTTCTTCACCCTTATTCCTCTCTCTCTATTTCTTCATGTCCCTTTCTGTTGTGCCGAAACGCGGCAGAGGAAATAATACGTTGTCTCTTCAAACCCCTGTCTCTGGACATAAAGTCGGAGGTGAACGGAGAGAATGGGAGGAATCGAAGAAGGGAGAAAAGACATGTTTATATCCTCCCAACAGAACCTAGTGTTTTCGTGTAGATCAATACTCCTCCTTTTTTATTATTATTCCTGCTCTTTTTGTATATCATACTGAGACCTTTGTTTTTTTCCGTATTGCAACCATAACAAGATAATGTTTAAAATATCTTAATTGCAAAATTACAAGGACAAACAATATGACATTATAATCTTACATATTGAGAAATTGAAATAATTAAAATTCATCGTTCCTATACTTCATTCGATTTGATTCTTGGATCTTTATCAGACGGCTAGACCAGAAACTATGATAATTCCTCTTTTAAATGCAGAATGTCAGATAGACTAATGACCATTCAACAATAAAAACAACAACACATTAATAACCAAAAGGTTAATTTCATTACATCAAATATAGAAACCTTAACGTAACCAATATACTTTATTATGTCTATGATTATAGAAGAAGTGTAATACTAATAAGGAAAAGTTGTATTCTGAAAGCTCTTAATAGATAAGAAATTTTATTTTACTTTTATTTTCTGACTATTGATTTGAATCATTCTATTGAACAGGGCTTATTTTGAAAGTTGAATTTGAGAATGGTTTGCAAAATAGAAATATAAAAGAACTGCATCCTGATTTTTCTTCAAATCCCACACAATCCATTTTAAGCTTTTTGAGACTGTTGATTAGATGGATAAAAATGGCTTTAAAACATGTTGTTGTTTTTTGTTTTGTTTTTTCTATTAGATCACAGTATTAATTAATTTTAATTAATTATTAATTATTATAACTACTCGTTATTACGGTGACGAAAAGAAACTTATGTAAAGTATCAAGCAATGGTTTAAAAATGAAAGTTATTTGATAAATTCTGTAACATTTACGTTTTATTTCTACGTTTGAACATCGAAAAATGGTCCAAAGGTCTAACAAAAATATTCAGTACAGAACAGTATTTTCACCCCAATTTGTCTCCATCTTGTTTCCTAATGTTTGATTTCTGTTTCACGGCTCTACAGCTTCAAGCCTTGGCTGAATTGACATTACTAACTTATACCATTACTAACATGTACGGTACGAATCTCAAGTAACAATATCTTAATGTTTTTTATTGCTTTGCTCTTAATTAGAAGTTAAGGCTTATTTTCAGCTTCTGTTTTACAGCCCCCACTTTAATGTCGATAAACTTATATAAAAAAAAATATTATATACTATTGAAAAACATTTCAGTGACATAATTAGAACCGTACCATATCAAATTCTAGCTGAGATAATACTTTTTTTCCTTCGTTTTTTTATTACATTTTTGACGAATTATTAGCTAATAAAAATATTTCTAGAAAGCTATATTTTAATTCTTTCTTGATGTAATGGTATAAACAATATCTTAATTGTAAGAAAGTCACTTTCATTTGTAATGTATTTAAATTTATCGCTATATTAAATGCATTCGGAGGCATTCGGAGGAATTACAAATGACCAGGATTCTGTTTGGCGATTCGATTGTTTATTATGATTTAAACAGAATCATAAAGTTTAGCAGTAATGCTAAGATCTTTTGCCATTCTATACAGTCTTTCTTGGACTTTCTTGGAATGTGGAGTTATTAAAAACTTGTTGAACATATTCAAGGAATGTGAAGATATTCTTGATCTTGGTGCAGCTCATCTGTCACCAAAGCAAAGGAGGCGGAGGGTGGAGATTATAAATCAACTCCACCAACCCGAAAGCACAACGTCTTGCTGCTAACATAGTGTGCACAATGTGGAAGATTTCCGCAAAGATCCATCCATCTACAAGGTGGACTAATTTATCTTCCGACTCACCCACCTCCTTAATCCTCACGGCATTCATAATTATAGCCCCCACCCTCCTCTTTACCCCCTATCTTTTTTTTTTCTCTTTCTTTTTTTTTTTTTGTTACCTGAAGTCCTACCTTGGACCCTACAAGAGCCACAGATGAGGGCAGCCTTCATTGTGTTGTTACCTGTCAGAACGTTTACTCTCCCTGTAGGCTTTGCGCGGGAAGGCCGTACTGGTTTAATGAGGAGGGTGGGATAAATCGAAGGGATTGAATTAAACTTTATATAAAAAAAAAAGAATCTTCTGAAATAAGGAATTTTTTTTCCGTTCTGGTTTGTTCAAGAAAGTGGTTGAAAGGGTGATAGTATCTTAGAACATTTAAATAAGGAATTGTACATAAAAAAAATCTAGGCACTTTTTCAATAGAGCTGAAGTATCCAGCCACACCTGGAGCTAAATTCATTGAAAAATGTTTTCTCCAATATTGAAACAAAACTAGATATTTACAGCGAATGCAATTTCACAAAATTTGTGATTTTTTTAATATTGTATGCAATATTGAAAAAAAAACAAAAAAACAAACAAACAAATAAGTGATTTTAGTTAAAATAATCCTTCCACAATGGAAAGATAATAGGGTAAAAAAATTTATTTCTACGGTTTCTTTCTGAAAATTTTTAAAGTGAAGTCGATGGAATTTATCGACACGTTACAATTTTGTAATCCATTTTAAATTTGACGGTGTCTTGGTTTGATTAAAATTAATGGGATTGAGTCGTTTAAAGTATTTTTTTTAGCTTAAATCAGTTTTCAAACCAATGGAAAATCCGAAGATAAATTTTTATATTCAAGGATATTATAATCTAGAAACAAAGAATCTTTTCCTTTATGTGGTTTTTATTACTTAAAATATCAAAGGTACCGGTAATTAAAAAAAAATATATAAAGGAAAGCGGTTTTTAAGTTCTTTCAAGAACTTCTTGCTAATAAATGAAACTTGTGTTCGCAATATGACATTCGAGTACAGATGTTTCACATTTGTTGGCCTTCATCAGTTGGGATCAGTCAATGACGCATCTTCGATATAGAGGTCATTTAGTATAACTATATTAGGTTTACTCTACTGAACAAAGATCTATCTTGATATTAATTTATAAATGGACAGAATTTTTTCTATTTAATGAAGTTCATTTGTGGCCGAGTGCTTAATTAACACATGAATTATTTATTTATTTTTATGTAGTAAATTGTTTTTCCATTTTTAGTTTATGGAGATGCTGCAGTGTTATTTACATCCGTTTTTGAAATAAAGGCTTTTTAATTTACTAGCGTAATAATAATCACTCATTTTGGAATATCTATAATCGGCTTCATGAGTAAATATGTTCATTCTCCTAAGGATCTATTAACCTACAGAATTTTTAATACATACTCCTCATTCTTGTTGCAAAAGAACTACCTTGATAGTTTGTTCTAACTTGAATATTAGTGTTCGTCCACCTTTTCTTTTCGTAGTGAAATCTTTATATTTAATCCCTCGTCAATTCGCAGTTAATGTTGGATGTGGAGTCTTCGGTCACAAAAGAGAAAACGGCTCCCTCTGGTCGAACTATTGTCACCGGAGCCTGTGAGAGGCAGTGAAGGGTGGATTCGATAGAACGTTTATTCGGGGATCCAAAGAACTGCACGTGTTCGTCGTTTGCTGCATGGACGATTTTATGGTGATCTGAAACGGAGCAGGATTACTAATAGCTATAAAGCGACTGCTACAATGAGAGATTCTGTTTTTTTTTGTATCATTCACTCTCCAATATTTGTGTAAGGGAAGCATCTGCACTTCATTCGCAATGACTTTAATTCCTTTCTGTGTCTTTTAATGAGAGCAATTGAACACAGTTTTAGACCTTTAGGTGGTAGGAAATTTTTTGATTTCTTTTTTCCCTTGTCTGTGATTATTTGCAATTATTTGCGAAAATTGTCGCCCGAAAGTTAAATAAAGGCAATCATATTTGGAGCAGGACTTATAATTGCCTTGGAAGATATTATGCTGATAAAAAAACATCAAAACGAATCGTCAAGTTGAGCTTCAGAAACAGATGGACACCCCTGAAAAAAGTTAATGTTTAGAACTGAATAATTTAATTAAAAAACCCTTCGTAGCCAAACTTTGCCTTCATTCATTATCTTCTAGTAGCCTAGTATTCTTTAAGAAATTGATGAAATAACTTTTACTGTAGAGATTTAAAAATAATATCAGTTAAAATAAAATGATAATAGGCTACTCTTAAACTATGGACGAGTATCTCACCATAGGCTCTTGGGACGTAGGGGCAGTCTGTCAAAGACTTACATATCTTATATTATTATAGACTTATGTATAAATACTTTTTGAGATGGCATTTTCTTATGACATACCAAAACATTTGAAAGTTATTTTTATTTTTAATTGTAACATTAATTAAAAGCCTTTTATTATATAACATTAACTACTGCTGTTTATTTTACTCTGCTATATCGTAAATCTAAAGTAAAAAGTACAATTAAAATTCTATTATTATTATTATTTACATATTTTAATGACTATAGACTAAAAATCTACTTTTCCCTTAAAGTCTGTTGTTTCCCTTATCAGATTTCATGTATGGCTAAATTTGAGCCTGAATCCAGAAAGTTGTCCAAGCATTTCTTGAAAACCTTGTTTTTCATTTTCTTTCCGATCCGTTCACAAATCCTGAAGATTTTGAGAAAGACAGGAAGACAGGACTTTAAAAAGCGTACTCCTGCTAAGAAATTATTGCAAACCAAGGGAGAGGTTCACCTTATTTTATACGGGAGCTCAAAAAATCATAAAAAAAAATCACTTAAATGCAAAATTATTAGTTGATTTCATTTTTTTACAAAGTAAACAAAAGCCAATTACAAAATTATTCGTGTTATAGTGCAAACATTGAAATACTGTAAGGAAACTATTCATGTATAGTATTTGTTTTATTACTTTGGAACCAAACTGTAATGCTCTTTTTGAAGCTGAAGTATCTATCAGTAAGGGTAAAAATATTTTATAAAATATAAATATAAATATAAAAATTCCTATAGGTTACAAATAACGTGTCTTGTTTTCTTTCCGAAGTGAGTTATGTAAGTGAGACATTTCCCCCAACCAAGAAATCTATCGTTGGTGTCAGAAGCGGTGATGACTGACTCTCGTGCTATCTTAACCACTACTAACTCATCTTCTCCACGCGTGATCTACTGATTCGGCAGCGTAATTGTCGCGGGAGGAAGGATGTATTCTCCCTTCCACCCGCGATGGCCGTGCACTTGGCGTGGGAATTGTGTAGTCGTACCCATCCAGCACCGCCTTTTACCTACAGCCAAGTTCCGTCATAACTCAGCCGCTAGACGACAAGCCTCCGAGTGGCTGGCGACTTACCTAGATTTTTGTACGGTGCTTTTGGGTGGGTGCTGAGGCTGTCCCGAGAATTTGCTCTACCGGGAAAGAAGGCGGGAGAACGAAGGGGGAAAAAAAACGTAAGAAATGCATCCTTACAACCCATCCCCTGCCGCCTTCCTCCCCGTGATTAATGATTTACTCTATAAATCAATTCAAAAGCTTAGGCTTTTCCAGGTTTAGGGAGTTGAGCAACGCTTTGAAGATAAAACACTAAATAAATACCTTTCGTTTGTTGTTATTTTGACTAAAGAATAGCTTTTCTTTTCTAATTAAATAAACCAAATATAGCCTCACAAGTATTTTTCAAAATACAATAGAAATAAGCAAAAATTAAAAATAGTATTTTGTAAGTTTTTTTTAATCATGCCTAGATTTTAAGCCAATAATCCAACATATTACATCCAGATCTCCTTTAAACCTTTAAGAATTTCTAGGCCCTAGACATCTTACCTTTATACTCCCAATTTTGTTATTTATCCATTGAGTTACATCCTAACTAATATATAAAAGTGAAAATCGGTAAGTTTGTATGTCGTTCAATCACGCCTCAACGGCGCAACGGATCGCTATGAAATTTTGAATGCAGGTAGTCTAGGACACGGAGAAGGATACAGACTACTTTTTATCCCAGTCCATCAAGTATTTTCCGTAAGATGAATAAAAATGTCCCAAAACTGTCGTTAGATGAAACTGAAAAATTTCCCGAAGCTGCGTCACCGCAGTTTTAAATCGAATGTGTTTAATTGTATTAGGCGATGTCTACGGTGATAAATGTACGATACGGGTAATTAATATGTTGGATATTGTTTGTAATTTCAACTTTAATTTATAATATAATATTCATTTCTAATGATCACGTGTTTTATTACCAATTGCGGAAGGTTTCAAGTTGCGGAGAAGGCCACAAAGGGCTGGGAAGTCGTATATTCTGTGATCTCGATATTAATTTGCTGAATAAATGAAGCGGTTTTTTACGTTACATATGCAAGGCTTCCGGAGATTTTTGAAAATTTACGAGTAAAATTTTTTAAAAAATTACCAGTTTTTATAATGAAAATTATAATGAAAATTTCAGTCTAAAGAGTACATTTCGAAGTCCTGGTTTTCATAACTTAAAATTTAAGCTGTTATATTAAAATTTCCCAGCAACTAAATAATTTGAAAAAATACGAAAAATTCGTTGTAATAGAAATTCGGTTTCTCTGCATAACTTGTTATCTTTCATCTTAACATTTTCTTTATTCAGAAACTTAACAGAATAACAATTTAAAATTCAAACCAAATTGTATCATCGGTAAAAATAGACACAAGGAAAATGCAACTTAAAATTTTTATTCAATTTCTCCTAAATTGCTTTACATCAATTTAATTTTCATTTTTCACAGTTTTCTTTCCAAACTGTTTAAATTAGCCTAATGTCGATGTTTTAGCGCGGAATTCAACGACAGCAAGAGTTTTTTTTGTTCAAAATGTTGTTAAAAAAAAGAATTTTCAAATTGAATTTACTAGAAAATTTTCTCCTACAATTTATAATAGTTACGAAAAATCATTAGTGAAAACTAAATCGATTCGTATTAGTGCAAAATTTTAATAGTTTCTCTAAAGCTACTGTAGATTTAACCTGATAGCACAGCAAAAAAAAAAAAAAAAACGAACGAAAATACAAAGGATGCACCACAGCTTACGACTCAATACACATTCTTCGACATTATTGTATCCTTCGTTACTCGAATTATGTCAAGGAACAATGAGAAAACTCTCCTCACAAAATAAAAATTTTTGAACATTATTTATTGAACATTCGGATTTCTTGAAATTGCATAGAATATTAATCAACAAATAATAAATAGTACTGATGTTACGTGAACGTAAGAAGAAATAGTGGCTAATATTTACTATCTTTGGAATGATGTAGTGGGGATTTCCTATTTGTATTCTATAGAACAATTTTAAATGGAATAGAATTGGAAGCAAGTTCTTTCCTTTCCGGCTTCGAAATTAAGTTCTTGTTTACCGAAAAATACTTTTTGGTATTTTTACCTGCAATAAACAAATGTAAAAAAAGAAAAATGAAGTAAGAGTTACATCAAACAGTATTGGAGATTAAAAGTTTGTTCATTTTCTATTTTGTTCCTAGGTAATAGGAAAAAATAGTCCTAAACTTCAAGGTTATTTTATTCCAGGATCTTTAGGTCTAAAATTCAGATGGTGTAAAACCAATAGAAAAGTTGTTTTTATTTTAAATACAGTGATCCCTCGCTATTTCACGCTTCAAGTCTCGCGGCTTTAGTGCATCGCGGGTTTTCTCCAAGATTAAAAACCCCAGCTACCCCGTCAGCGACTCCAGCAGAAGAGCATCCGAGTGAACCTCAAACCCTGTACGAGTGGGAGTGAGTGAGTGAGTGAATGTATAATATTAAGGTTTTATAATTAAAAAGATTTAAGTAAAATATACTGTATTCATACAGTGTACTGTATACTGTATATAAAGTATAAATATACATATTTTAAACATTCTGGTATCCACACACACATCCGAAAATTCCTAGGGGGGGGGGGGGAAACCCCCTCTCCGGGGTTTTCCATCTACGGGGGGGGGGGGCTGTGTTCCCCATTAACCGCGATAAACGAGGGATTACTGTAATAGTTATTTTTAGAGATTAATGTAACTATTTTTTAATTATATAAAAAGGTTTATATTCAGTTATTTCCCACTGCTATGATTTAAGAATTTTAAAAATAAATTTAAAAAGACTCGATAAATAAAATATAAAAAATGGAAAAAAAGTTTGAATGAAGTGAAAAGGGGGGCATCTAATGACTGTAGGATGATTAAAATAAAAGCTCTTTGGATCAATCTCCATTGGAATCCACAATTTTTTTCCCTTCCAGAAGGTTCCTAAGAAGTAATAAAGAAGTATAAAACGGTCGGAGCTTGATAATGTGTCTGCGTAAAACTATAGACTCATAAAGAAGGAGCCCTATTGGCAGAAACAGACATAAGGTCTTAGTTTTACTAGGGTTTCCGTAGAGGGATCGTAAAGATGAGAAAAGGTAAAGCAATTCTTACCAGATGTAAAATTAACCACATAATTTGAATTGTATGAAAAGGAAAGATGTTTGATGAAAAAAACAAACAAAACAATAGTAGTACCAGTAACAGTAATGTTAACGGAGAGAACAACTTCACAACTGTAAAACCAAAATCTCCCGTAAACTAATAAGTCCAAATTTCTGATTCATTAATGAATCTTAAGTATGACTGTTCATTATAATGGGGTTACAATCGAGGCTAAATCCACAGATTTAGTTGTTGTTTTAGAAATCTAACAGCAGTTCGGAGATGTTTGAACCACAATAGTAGAGAATATAAGTAACAACAGCATATTTTAACTTACACATTTTTTTAAGTGTTAAATTAGTTTCTGTTCGTGTAAATCCAAGCAGAGTCCACTACGAAAACAGTTCTGCAACCCCTGATTAAAAAGCAGAGAGGGTTATCTCCAATGAGATTTTGCTACATGGAATTTCACTTTACAGATATGTTAAAAAAAATAATCGGTCAGCTTATAAACAGTAAAGACAATCACAGAAATTGTTAATAGCTTATATCTGTTATTCCTGAAATTAAATATAGAAAAATATAAGCGTTATGCTCTATATTGTCGTTTAACAATTTCTAGACTTGGTGAGGTAATTAACTGTTACAGAAAACATAGCCTTGCCTAAAGATAAAAAAAAGGACAAGAAAATAGATAAGCAACAAAAAATTCAATAGAAGAAAATCTACACCAGGGATGTACAACCCGCGGCCCGCCGGTACATTTGCTGCGGCCCGGTACTGTCAAATTTAAAATTAAATTGGGGCCTTTACATTGCTACCAACAGATACATTGAAATATGCCATAACTTGCAATAGCCACTCTCACAGACATTACTATGGATGGGACGCTGAGGCCCTCCATCAGAAATTTTATAAAAATGGTGGCCTTAGACTTCCTAAGGTTGTGAACCCCTGGTCTATACCTAATTTCTAAATGCTTAACTATTTTACAAAACAGGTTTACTTATAGAAGCCAATAATTCAATTAATATTTAAGTATTAATAACGTAAATAAAGATTATACGCTATTTGATTAATATGGAGTGTAATTTATCCAATTGACAACGAAAAATTCGAAAAATTAATATTAATGCAAAATTTCAGTTTAAAGCAGACCGTCTTACATGTACTTTGAATTAGGTTTCTTGTTCTGTTGTTGTAATGATTCGAATTTCCGCTTATCCGGGCCACTATTGGTTCCAACTAATCGGGAAAAGTGTGGAAGTAGAATTCATAGCAATTGGATATTTGAAAAGAGGCATCGTTGTTACTGAATAGATGCACGTGGCTGGCAATCGTCATTCCAAGCCAATCTCTATTCGAAATGCAGACGCTGGCCGAACGGCAGCTGATGGCCTCCAGTCCAAAAGTACGGCCTAATAACGCCTTGTAAATCGAAGTCAGCTGAAATTTATGTGACATGAAATATTATCGGACGCAGATATCATCGCGCCAACTGTAATCTTCTGCACTCTCTAAGTGCAAATCGAATGAATGGACCCTCCAATTATTATTATCATTATTATTACTATTACTATTATTATAATTATTTAGGCGCTACTTCATTGAGCCGCACAGAATGGAAGTGGTGAGAGTTTGAAAGCTTAAATCTGAAAGCAATAAATAATTTGGCAAGTTGGGCGCAAACTGTGGTCGTCGACGGAGGCATTTCTACCTGCCTATTTCATTATCCAATTCATGTTTAACAAACACTTTAACTTAATATTTTTCCTCCGTATAACTGGAGTTGATTTATTGGATCCGCTTCTCCACCCCTCCCTCGAATCTGATAATTGATAAATCCGATGGAAAACGTATCAAAATAAGCGAGGAGAAAAGGGTTGATTATATACTATCTTCAAAGCAATTGAAAACAATTGAAAAGAATTTTTTTTTATCTTCCGCAGTGAGTAAAAGCTGATAAAAAATTTGAGGAGGATTTTTTTTGTTGTAAATTAAATTATTATTAAAACTCGGAAAAAAAATACTTTGAAAAAAAGAGTTGTTAATTGCCATTCTCATAAAATAATAATGAACTAATTCTATTTTAGGAAGGCCTCGTGAGTAAAAAGCGAAAACTCTTTAGCGAAAGGTAGCTAAATTTATATTCGTGATGAGTTCCATAATGAGACCTTAACATTGAATATATATTTCTTGAGGATTATATATTAAATATTTGTGTTTCGTGAGTTTTAAGTAAAAAGTGTGAATCTCAAGTTTTCATGAGTAATTTGATTAAATAGGAACTAGATAGTTTCTTTAAGTCTCATTCACCTTTGACCGTTTATAAGGGAGGGTTCTGTCCAGCCTTGCAATGAATACTGACAGGACGCCGTTAAAATGGAATATTTACCTCCGTTAGTAGTCTAGCATATGCCTAACTCTATGTTAGCAACGTACATTTACAATCTCCCAATCATTCCCTGAAATTTCTCAGAAAATTTTGAATTTTGAGAATTATGTGGTAACATTTTTTTCTGTACTTGCAGCATGGTGAAATAATAAGCTTATAGAAATGGATCACAAATACTCAAAAAATGATCTTTAATAGGAACCTTGTCATTCCATTGAAATAAAATCTTATATATATCAGTGTATTATATTACAGTGCTTTATAGTCGTAAGAAAACTGATACATCTTAATTGCAGTCTACCAATTACGAAAGACATAAATAGGCATTTTTCAATTTTTTTCAAAATTCACTTTCAGGGTCTACGAAATCCAGAAGTACTAAATTCAGAAATTAAAAATACCCTACATTTCTAAAGATGTGTGTGCAATTTATATCTTATAATTTGACGATCTTTATATGAGCACCTTTCGCGCTTTGGCAATTGTATCCTCCCACATGACGACCACACTCGACTGGTGGCGACCACAAGAGCTTTGCCGTTGCTTCCTATTTATTTGTTGAGCTGTCGTTAATTATATGTTACTGCAAGAGAGAAGGTACTGAGCGATTTATGGGGGGCATTGGATACTTCCCTGGCCGCGCAGCGTCGATCTTCATTCCAATAGCAATTAGAGAGGCAGAGTGGGGAACACACATGGTGGACATAATTGCCTGACCTTTACTGCCCTCGATCGAAAGACGTATCTTGCGGTTCACCTTTCAACTTGGTCTTCGATTATTTTTGAGGTTTCCGACAAATATCTTCCATCACTGATGACTCAAGTATCAGCTATTGATTGTCTTGGCTTTCCAGAGCTTGGATTTCTTTGGTGCTAACCGACTCCAGTTGATTTAAATTACTTAGATTCTATGCTGTAGTATATTTAAGCATGATAAACAGTAGTCGAACAGAAAGAAACACAAGATATCAGAATTACAATTAGATTGTCGTCTGCAGATAGCCGAATGGTTATTCTGCTTATCTGATAACGGGGGATTCTAAGTTCGATACCAACTGAAAACAGGATATCCATCAGAATTCAGTCCATCAGAATCTCTAGTAGAATAGTTAAAAAAAAACCAACAAATCGCTATTAAAACCACAAACATGCCTTTAGACAGAACATAAGTAGCCTACATAAAAATAATTAAAGTCGAGATAGTCCAGCCTTATCTGGATTTAGAATAAGAAATATCTTTCAAAAATGTATATTGAGATGAATTTCATGTTGAATAATTAAAAAAAAATTAACAAAAGTTGTTTAAAATTGATATCTTCAATAACATAAAATATTTCTTTCTTAGATTTGACTTATGTTAAAAGTTAAAGTTAGGCACTATAGGCCTACATAGACCCTTGGGAGGTAAGGCTAAGTAATTAAGTCAAAATGCGAACTTACTTTTATTAAAAGCCAAAATTGGCTGTAAGTCTTGGATTCTGTAGATGGAATATCGTAAAACTGCTTCAATGTAAAATTATCAAAATCCAATAATTAGCAGTGTTAATCTATGTGCCCGATTCCTCTGTTTCAAGATGGCATAATTCAAAACATTTAAAGTTATTTTGGTTAACTATTGAAAATAATTTCTTATATTGGAAAAAAAAAGTGTAAGTACGGAAACAGCAAAACAATTTTGCTGAATTTTGCTTAATTTAATGCGTTGACTTGATTTTTAACTTATTTCCTTTTAACTCCCTTAAGTAGAGCATAGGACTTAACCAAAATTTATAACTAATTAACCACAATTAACTAACTTACAACTTAAACATTGTAACTCAGATTTTATTGTTTCAGTAAATTTTTTTAGGTTAATTATTTAATAAATTATTGCAGACTAATGGTTCTTGTTTACGCATTCAGTATTAAAATAAAAACAATTTAATTTCTGTTTTTATATTTTTTCCAGATATTCTACTTTAACCGTAGTAATAATTTTGAGAAACAAGTCACTGCTTAAGGTTTTTAGAAGTGCGGTATTGAATGGATTGCGGTAATATTAAGTTGAGAATAAAGTGTAATTAAAATGTTTATTGTGAAATTACGAGAGTCAAATCCGAAGAATTAATGGCGTATTGATGATTTCTCTTCATTTGTAAGTTCTTCGGTTGTCAAAAGTACAGCCAAGCTTAAACGTTTTGCCATCCAAGGCTTCTCGCGATGTCTCGAGCGAAACGTGACTACCCTGCAGCGCCATCTATCGCGAAAGATTAACTGCGATCCGGTAATATGAAACGAATCGCCTGCCTCCGTATAAAAGTACGATAAATCAAACGGCCTCCAAGGCCGATGTGTCTGATTCCCCGGCGGTGAAAGAGACCTGATAAGGCGGCGGCAACTACGAAGAGGTTCGGTAACTTCGAAACCGAAGCAGAGAATATTTTTCACACTTCTCTCATGAGAAGAAAATTGCCGCGTGATTCGAATCAAAGAAACCGATACGTAATCTGTTTCAAATTATTTTTACGCCTTGAAATTTGATAATATATCATTTTAGCCTTCTTTATCCACTCATTTGTCATAAAAAAAATTTAGAAACTTTAAGGATTGTTTACTGTTTGAAAAATGATTTCTGTGAAATATGTACAGTATTTTAAAAATATTTCATCTTATTTTTGTTTTGTTTTCTCCCGAGGACAATGATTTAACGATTTAATAATTTTATTGTCCTTATGCATTTAGTTCGACTTCAGAATATTTTCACCGCATTTCTAAAACGAAGAAATGTCTAGCGTCTACGGTTTGACTTGTCTGTCCCCTCCATTCTTACGCGTTAAATAATTTCCACTCTCACTGAACAGATATTCATGCGAATAAGTATACAACAATACCCTGAAATATAACGACTATCATGATTGGATACAATTTTAAATATTTTCATAAGCCTTTCACTGCTGATGCTCCGATCACGTGTAACTTGTCTAATTAATTTTTTTTGGGAACGACAAGCGAAAAGCGAACGCGCCTGAAAATTACTACGGTTTACCGTGTTTCTTTGCTTGTAGGACAGTGATATATATTTTATACAGGCTACTGAGTATTTCAACTATCCTTTAAAACTAGAATTAAACAACTTTTATTTATGTGGTGAGTGTGGGTGGCAGGGAAGCCGATCACCGCGACCGTTTTGAAAGGCTTTAGATCGTTGGTCTATTGTGCTATCCCACGGAAATAAGGACAGACGGAGAGAAAGACTGATAAAGAATGGTGGGAGAAGTGCAGAGAAACGGGAGAACCCCGAGAAAACCTGCTCAGCTCGAATCGTCCACCATCACAAATTAAACAACTTACTACAATTCATTAGCCAAAAAAATAAATAAATAAATAAATAACCAATGGAAAAATATTAAATGGTGAATATATCATGACGATATTCATGATAAACAAATACACAAAAAAAAAAATATTTTTCAAAGATATTAAGTTGTTTTTAAAAGATTTATTTTAAATTCTAGGAAAATAAATTATGGAAAAGCTAAGAAACTTGCCCGCGTGGAAAATTAAGTAATCAAAAAAAAAAAAAATCAAATTTGATTTGTTCCATCCCGTTGACTTCACTTTTATCGTGTTAAGAACAAACAAAACATGAGTTACTATCTTATTACTGACGCATTAACCCTGTAAACATTTTATGGTCGTAGGTTTCGTGTTTTTGCAATGTAAATAAACAGATGAACTTTTGAAAATAGGTATTCACATTCCGTCAAGAATTACTTAATTTAACTACAAAACTGTGCCATGTTTTGGCATAATATTCGTTGTAGAAATAGAATTATTCCGGATTGTTTTATAGTACTGCTTCATTGTTGATGATGGGCAGCGTCAATTCTCCATACTGCTTGTTTTACAGGTAGAAATATTTGAAATTAGGCATAGGCTTCCGATTTGCAAGTTTTAGTATTGGATAGTTGGATTTTGACGTCATTTGTGGATGCATGGATGGCGTTGGTGGTATATGCAGTGTACTGTGCGGATCAGAAAGTAAGTATATCGGTTGTTGGATGGTGCCGTTCACAGGTGATGGTAATATCGAACTGGTTTAAAATGCATCCCATCCGAACTTCAGTTCACTTAAGTTGCCAAATAATTCCATTTTATCTGCATTTTGTCTGCAAGTAAGGAAATATAGGTGAGACTGAAACAGGGAGATAGGATTATCGTATTTATTTGTGTTTGCAAATTGGGCAGATCGTTAGCTTAATATTTATTTATTTACTTCAGAACAATACACATTGAAAGAGACAATAGATATATTTCAAACAATCTATAAATGTTGAATCCTGAAATGAATGTTTTAGTTTTGGCATGGAAGATAAGCATTTTGAGTGAAAGTGCTGTTAGTTGTTTCAAACATGCACTATAGATGGCACTGCTGTCAATCAAAGCAAATTATCCAAAGAAATTATTAACCTTGATATCTTCAATATCCCAAAGTTGTAAGACCAAAATTCCACTATGATCAAATATGTAGATATTTTTGCTTAAAATTTCTTTCAAATTATTGTTAGTCACTTCAATAGTGTTTTTTGTTATTATAGAAAAGAATTGATATTTCATTAAAACAAAAATTAATTGCTGTTCGAATTTCGAAATAAGTTAATAGTCGAAACAATAGCACATCTGAAGCAAAACATAGCTACGTGAATTTATTAATACATCAATAAAGTTTTCTGTGAAATTTACTGTCACAGAATATTTACGTTCAATGTTTTTTTTCGTTTTTTAGGATCTGAAAGACGCCTTATATCCTCTGTTTGTCTGTCTGTGGACACACATCCCACAATGCTTCGCAAGGGCTTCTGTTAGCTGTTGTAGGTGTCCTGAATGTTGAATGTTGTAGATGACATGTTAGCTCAGTTGGTTAGAGCGTTGTGCTAATAAAGCGAAGGTCGTGGGTTCGATCACCTCATGGGCAATTCTTATTCTTCATTTTTTTATCCCAATTTTAAATCTTTTCACAGTTTCTCAACTTAACTTGTTTTTTGAATCATTATTAGGAATTCAGTGTATTAACAATTTTTGAGTTAAGAATGACGATTATTCCATATAAATAGGGATGGGTAAGATAGCATGGGGTCACAAACAGACTCGCGCGAGCATTCTCTAGACCACCCCGGCGCAGTCTATTCTAAAGTAAAGGTGACTCAGAAGCCGTTGCGAAGCACTGTGATTAGTTTACTAATCACTATCCCTGCCTTGTTTTTTTTTCGCGAGGCTCCATTATAGCAATAGCACAATTGTAGTAAGCTGGCCGAATTAGAATCTTCGAATTAATGAATTTTGGATTACAGAACCCTGGATTAACGAGTTCTAACTGAATTATTGATGTTCAGAAGTTTAAAGATAATCGTTAACATGCCATTATGTATCTTTATAAAGTTAAATTTGAGTTCTGCAGACGACATTCCGAACCAAATGCAAGAAGAGGCAACCCACAAAAGCTAATGGACAAAATCAGAGAAGGCATGACTTTGCTCTTCAAATTAGCATAGCTTCATGTCTCAGTTCGATGTATAATAATTTTTTGTCAGAACGAGATATTTTTTAAAATTTTAAGATTGTAACTTGAGTTAATATAATAAAAGTAGCAATAATAAATAAATAGTCTATGTAGAACTGAATAAAGACTTGACGAGACAGTGATTATATATATATATATGTAAGGCAGACTTCTTAATCTGCTTGATGACTAGTGTGTCTTTTAGTTTCTCAAGTTCTGTTATTAGCAGTTAAATGTATTTTGGAAGAGAAAAATCATAGAAGTAATAGAAGATCTTCATTTATAACAAGCTAAAGGTACATCCTCGTAATTTTCTATTACCATAATTTTTTTTTTTTTTTTAGAAAATTCCCTTTTATTGAAGAATACTATTAATTTTAGAATACTTTTCCTATCGGTACTGGGAATAGCTTTTTCTTGATTCTGTTATTTAATATTCAAAGAAAATTGATTTTTTCTTTTTTTTTAAGAAAAAAAAAAGAAAGCGAAAGAAAAGAAAAGAAAAGAATGGAAACTAAATAAAGCGTGAGAGAAAGGGAAAAAAAAGTAAGTGTCATTCGACGGAGCGCCATCGTACGGCAGAGTGCCGTAAAAAAATTCTTACAATCATCTAAGCGATAGACGCTTCGGAAGAAAATTAAAGTCACTGTAACAACCGCCAGTGGTTGTAGAAGATCAGTTTTTGGCTCCAGTGGAGAGAGGGCGCTGAGTCGGGCGGGCAAATGGTCGACCCCCTTCCTACCAAAGACGCCCCCTTTTCTATTTCCTTCCACCCTCTCCGCTTTTTCTTCTTTTCCGATTTTTATTTCTTCCTTTTTTTTTAAATAGATCAAGAAGCAAAAAAATAAATTGAGATTTTCCTCTTAGAGAATTTCGCTTTTATTGGCTTTAGTAACGTAACAGCAGCCAAAATAAGTCTTTACTTTATTTGGTGTTTTAATTACAGTCTGATTTTGTTAATGGAGGTTTTCAATGAAGGAGTTTTGGTCGAATAGTCACTTCTGGTTACCTTTGGAAGAAACCTCCTCGCTCAGAAAGACACACACACACAACTTTTAGCACATATTACATGATAATTAAAGATCCCAGTTGTTAATTTTAGAATTGCAGAACTTTATTAACAATCCAACTGATATATAAAATAACTCTTATATTTACAATATTCAATATTGCACACAGAACACTGTTCAATCATTATCACAAAAAGTCACTTCAAAAATGTAAGAAATTTAACGAGCAAATGATTGAGTGATCTGATACTTTTATAACTTTTTGTTATTAGAAGCATTATTGGAATTATTAGTCTATTCGTTGTTGACTGTGAATTCTTGATACTGTGCATTTATCAGAATGCTTATGTTTATCATCTCTTTTAAAGTTAGCTCAGAATTTGCAGGTGAAGCACATCTTTCGTAAATTATTGATCTTGTTGATATTTTTACATTTATTATTGTAGAACAGCTTTACATTTAAAACTGCTGGTTCTTTCTGGTGTAACAAAGTAATATGATAAAAATCTGTTCTGTTCCTATCAAGAAACCATAAGTATGATGTACAAATATTCCAATTTAATTATTTTTTAATTGAATGGAATTAATGTAAAGATATTTTTTTTCTTGTGTAATGAATCAATCTATGCGAATCTACTATTTAAGAACATTTATCCTTGTTTCTCTTTGTTCTAAACCAAAAGTAGCCTCCATCTAAGTACTTCAAATAACTTGATATCCCAACTACATGTGAAGCCTGTTGATATTAACTGACCATTCTAATCATACTGCATTGATACATCTCTAACATTTCGATGAATAGTAGATTTTCACTGAATTTAATAGTATTATCTAAAAGCATGAGATTTATGTATTTAGTTCTGTTTCTTAGCTAAGACTTCAATAATGTTGAAATAAAAAGTAGATATACGTTCGATAAATCATAAGCTCCAACTTAGATCAAAGTTACTCTTAAAATATTTACATAGATTTATGAACAACATTTTCTGTATCCAATCCAATGTTTAGTCTGACTACAGGCCAAACTGAAGAGTATTCTGTACAATATCAAAGTGAATCTACACTATTGTGAAAAGTATTTGGTACAAAGTCCAAACCTAGTCATCCTAATGACTGCATAACTTCACTAGAAAAAGCATTCTTTGTATTTCAAAGAAATCATTTTTTTGTGATGTTGTAAGGTTAAAGGAGTATATGTCTATAAAAGAGATTACTTAAGATTAATGCTATCTCCCAAAGCTTCAACTGAAGTAAAAGAATTTCACTCTTTATTCAAAACAAACACATCACATTTTAAAATCAAAAAGGTAAATTTATATCAATAATTAAAAGCATTTGAAAGTACTGTTCGTTTTTGTTTCAAACCTTCAGCGCTTTTGTATCGGGTCTCCTTCGATTTCATCAAAATAGGCGTGAGGAGAATTAAAGAGCGGATATTTACTTTTTATCAATGTTAGTTTACTAGTAGCTGCATTCTATTTGCGCTTTTCGAGAAATAATTATGGAAAATTGTTTTTTTATTGGGGGGGGGGGGGGGAAAATTCCAGATCCAGTCAGCAGGTCTTAGGAAAGTGCCCATCTCAGCGTATCACCCCTCTGCGGAGTAGGATCGTCCGCGAGTGGCGGGTCTGGTTTTCGAAAACGAACAGTATTTTGAAACACTATCATGATTTATATGCCGAACATACGATCGGAATAAAACTTACTGTATTAAGCCTTTTTTTTTTTTTTTAATTCCAGTCAGAATTTTTTTTGTTTCAAGCAGTTTTTTTTTCCGTTGTTAAAAAATAATACATTTTCGAAAATTTACGGATTGAACTGAACAAACAAATTTTTATAAAATCTTAAATTTTTACCTTAATGACGATCTTAGCTAATAAATATCCGGTACTTACCTAAAAGAAAGAGAAAAAAATATAAGTTAAACATGAATTCAAATTGAGTTACTAAGATAAAGATTAAATTAAATTAAAAATAAAATACTTGAATTATCGCTGTAATAGTGTAACAATCTGTTGCTTAAAAAGGATGAGAGATAAAGGTGTTTGTAAAATATAATCATTGAAAACAATTATAATAAATGTATTTTTATGTTATGTTATTTGTGTTTTTGGAAACATTGAAATGATTTCTTGAGAAATGTATTCTCTCTGCCTCTTGAGATCTCCCGATTGCCGCTTTGTGAAAATACTGGTTAATGAAATATCTTTTTCTGTAATTATCAGAGAACTCTTTGTATAAAGACAATTCTGTTCAAAATCTATAAATCAATCAATTTCAATTCATCTCAATTCTAGGTAGCTAAGATTGCTTTTGTTGCCACCAGGAGTGCTGATGTCGAATTGCAAAGTCTTTGCCAGTAAACTTCAAGAATAGTTTATGTCCTGTTTAAAACAAAGTGGCAATTTTTTGTCACTTGGCATTTGACAAGAAAACTGCCACTTTTTTTGCCATCTTTAATATTCATTATTAAGTACCATATGATTGAGACGAAATAAACAAGTAAAATAAAAAGAGCCGAAAAAATGGTTAAATACTTAAAAGAAGAGCTAAAGTAGTTGAAACAATAGATACTATCCCATATTTACAGATACCACTATCAAATACTTTTCGTTACGCATCAATGCATCATTGATGCGAAATTGTCAGGTATCAGCATCAACTGATGCTGATAAGTAATAATTAAAATTCACTGTTATGGTGATCTAACAAACGACAAGCATGCATCAATATTATTGTTATATTTTAACAATGATATCTGAGACGAACTGCAATCGAACGACAACATTTTTTCCACCAATAAAGATTAAAGAAAAAAACAAAACGGGAACTATTATCTATCATCAGATGTAAAACGAATGATGAAGAATGCTTATATTTGGTTAATTACTGTGGTCTATCTAATTTTCGAAGATAACTTTACATTTTTTGTATATGTCATCTCCATTGTTACTATAACACAAGATCTAATACATAGTTTATAAACTTTTGAAAGTCTGCTTGTGGTTCCATAGTTAAAAATACATATAACATTTATAGAAAAGGTATTTTATCACATGGAAGTTACACTGTGAAAATTAGGCAAATATAACATTGATCTAAGGTAAGCTAGAAAAAGATTAGCTTTTAGAGAAGGAGTTCACACCGCAAATTCTCTGGATACCCACTCGGAAAGATATTACTCTGCTTCACGATAGAAGGAAAATCAACGGGGAGAAACAAACAAAGTTTTATAGGTGGAGTGGTTTTTTGTTTTGTTTTTTGATTTAAATTATAAAAACGCTCTCGCTTGCTTCAATTTCTTTCCTAGAAAATAATTTAAAGCTTTGTAATCTTTTGTATGACTTTGAATTGGTTTGTTGTTTTGTCCATCTTGAGAAATTATATCCTTTAAATATTGCTTTCTGAAAAAGTTAGTCCTATTGAGAATGCCAAGCAATCTGCTTTATTATTTGGCTTGGGGACAGAGAAGTACCTTTGCCAAATTGGTCTTTGTGTTCAACAGTTGAAATGTAATTCTGTGGCGGCCAATTACAATGACAGAATGAAAAGCCAGAGATGAGTTTTCCTAAAGGTAAGTTGTTGCTCAAACGAGTCCACTAAAGGAGGAGGGGTGGATAAAGAAATGCCATTTGACTCGCGGGTTCCTAAAGAGTTAAGGGGTCGTTTTGTCAGCGTTGATTGACACCACTTGCAGCGAAATGGATCTCCTCCCTCGCCTTCGACATTCCGAAACTTTGTGCTCCACCCTCCTGCAACTGAACTCTGGTGTCTTTGTTGCCTCAGAATGTGTTAATTGTCTGCGCAGATGAACCGATAGCTCAGATGAACAGATATCACAAGACAGGTATTTTTGCAACTTAAATCAATTTCAGTGCGAAAGTGAGCTTATCAGTAGCTGGTTCTTGGTTAGAAACCCGACAGAAAAACAGATAAAGATAATGAATGTTTTCAGTGAGAATTCAAGAGGAAATGGTATGATTTGGAATGTTAAATTTCCATGGAAAAAAGATAAAAATAATATAGATATTCATAGGCACATCTGATGCAACTTTGATAACTCGGGATAGTTGTTTCACGTTTAATAGACCTCACTAGCCAGAGTTACCCAGTTAAAGAACAGCTTAGAATGTGTGAGGGTTACAGAATCATTCTCGTCAGTAGTATCTTCAAGCAAAAAAAACAAAACAAACAAACAAGGAAACTCACTACAATTAGCCACCAAAGAAGAGTGAAATCATGGAGATATTGGATGAACAACTGTTCTTACCAGCTATCTCATCGCCATCTACATTAGAACAGAGTAAATGTTTTTGTTTATATTATATATCTAATTATTACATATATTTACATCTTTTCATTCTTTTTTTTTTATTTCCTGAATTGCAGACAAGAGCAACTATTAATAATTTAGATATTTACTGAAATATAGCATGGCAGTTCAGGCTTAATTGATTGTCCAGTCCCGCCCAAGCATTTTTTTTTTGTTGCGCCAAAGTTAAAGCAGCTTTCAAATTTTAACTAGCTAAATAAATACCGTATTTTAATACAGCATAAAAGAACCCATCAAAGTTATAAATAAACAGGTTTTACTTCTTTGCACCGAATTTACTATAACTTGAAATTGTAGAGTTTTGAAATTAAATACTGAAGCCACGAAACAACAGTTGTCCTAAGATGCTTCAATAAAAAATCAGAGAATTAAAATTCTATCTTCATTGAGATGACTTTTTCAGCATAAATGGGCTAAAGATTACTTTAGATTTATAGTCAAATTTTAAGACAGATATTCTTTGGTTAGCTGAAAAAAAAACTTTCGGTTATATAGTTTGATTTTTTTTTTTAGAAATTATTATTAAATAAATAAAAAAAAAAAAGCTTTTATATAGAGACGAAAACACATAGGCATGTTTCTAGGGTTTGAAAATTGAGATATAAGCATAGATATTGATATGAGAAAATATGTTTTTATATTTTATCTCTTACCGAGTCTCATTAAATCTTTGTAAATCACAAAGTTTGGTTAAAACTGTGAAGCATCTGCCTTCAATTTTAATTTTGTTATCTTTATATTTTACAGTTCTTGACAGTTCCATTTTTTCCTCTCTTTATTATCTATCTTTAGTAATCGCATTTGATCCGTTGATTTTAGTTAACTCCGGATGATGAGAGGTGACACCTGAAAACAACTATCCTCTATTTTATCTATAGTTAGATAGATAGATTCCAAAGAGGAAATATGCTATTCGGAACATAAGAAATTATTGTATATTCTCTCTCTAGTAATCGTAAATAACGTAACGTACTTTTACTTTTTACGTTAAGTGATAAGTAAGAGCAATATATTGAAAGTGCTACTTAAATATCTTCAATTACGTGTTAACTTTTTCACTGACATTACATTATGTGAAAAAAGTGCTTTACAGGTACTTCTGCTTGCGAATAGAACTGCTATTTTCACATATCCATCTATATGAGGTTTCTACTGCTTGGGATATTAACAAAATTTTGCAGTTTGATGATTTTCAAAAATTCATCATTACAATAATCAGTGTGGCCAATTAATACGTCAGTAAAATCAGCCAATTAAAACGTCCCTTTTAAAATAAAAATATATCCAATATGTATTGGAACTAATAAACTATTTAATTGAGTTATGTTTGAGATATTTCATTGTACATAAGCTTCATAGCTTATAAATCCGATTCATTTTACAACATATTATTCTTGAAATTCCTTTTTCCTATAATAATGTTTTAAAGTTGTTATAAATAAATACAAATATCTTTTCTGTTTTGTTTCCTTTTTGCTAAGTGATTTTCTAATGAAGAAATGATTAAAACAATGTGTAATTGATGTTAAGTAAAATAAAATCAGTTTCCCATGAATGAATATGTTCTCCATTAAGAAAATCTTTCCTTTATAGTGTAGTCTGCACAATAAATAGAGCTCAGAATTATAATAATAATAACGTAGGAAATAAGGGGATTAAAAGATAATAATTAAACGAACATTTTTAGCGCCGAAGTTAGATTGGATTTTTAATTGAAATCGTGAAGTCTTTTATATCCTTGGTCCATCTTTTTCAGGGTATTCCTCCTTTTTTCCCTTTTTATTCTTATTTATTTTTTTTATTTTATTTTTTTTTCTGGTTTTGTTGTATTTGCATTTCCCATTTCTTCTAGGCTATTCTCATAAGCATATGCATTTTGTTACCTTTGACAAAAGTTTGAAAAGGTTGCCAATATACAAAACACGACTTTTTCCTAGAAAAATAGGAAGGTGTGCGCTTTTGTCCTGCCGACACTAGAGGGCGGCTGTCACGTGACTACCATCTCCATTCTCCGCCCTCAGATGGCGTTCCTAAATGAAGATAAGAACGATTTTTTTGTTGTTGTTGTTTGTTTGTTTGTTTATATATATTTCCTATTTATGTATTTAAAACAGATTTTTCTTATTTATTTATAGAAATAATGTAAATAAATACTATTCGTCGTTTCAATTCATCAATCCTTTGTATTTATTTCCTCTTTCATAATTTTAAAACAAAATTAATATTCATTATTGCCATTTTTTAACAAACTCCTTTATTTTTTCTCTCTCTTTAAAATTAATTAAAATATTCTATTTAAGATATTCATTTTAATCAAAATATATTCATTAAAAGGAATATTTTTTTTAATTATGTAATTTAAAAAAAAAGGACCTTAAACATTTTAATGGAATAAACTTTTTAAGATCTTTGAACAATATAAGGTGACGAGGACAAGCGTGATTTACACAACGATTTTTTTAAGTTTAGAAAATATAGTAAAAATGCAAATATTGAGTTGTTGATCAGTAACCTCTCTCCTCTTCTTGACCAGATTTTGAAACTGCATTTAAATCGATTTTGAAATAATTATTATAATTTTAAAATATTATACAGTCGCAGATAGATTAATTTGCATTACATAATGACCTCATCCCACCCTACCTTTAAACATATACACACACACCACTAGCGTCACACACTTATTTTTTGAGGGGTTAGCCTTTGTAAACACTCACCCATCAAAATAATGGAAACTGACATTGTAATGTTAATGTAATAAAATATGCAGAATCAGAACCAGCCCATCTCTGTCAAAAAATAAATAAATAAATAAATAAATAAATAAATAAATAATTATCAGCAAGAACATGCAGAAAACTCACACAGACAAGATCAGTAATACACAGACCTAGCACACGAGCTCCAGAGGCAGTGGAGGCAGGACCGAGTACGTGTTGTATCCATCGTCCTGTCTGCCACTGGTCTGGTGCCTCACACATTGCACCACAGTCTCAGCACACTAGGACTTCACAAAATCACTTATGCACAACTGCAGAAGGCTGTGGTACTCAACACTACACGCATAGTTAGGAAATTTATGGACACAATCACACATCCTAACCCTCCTTGCACACTTCTTTACACTTGGTAACATGTGCTTTGGTCCTTACAACTCGAGAATGACCCGTGAAAACAATTATGGTATATCTTCTATAACTTAAATAAAATAAGGATTATAATTTAAAAAAAAAAAAAAAAAAAAAATTCAATTATATTTAAATTATCAATTATTTTTTTAGCCTATTTCCTTAAGAAAAGCTAGGCTGAGCATGTTCTAAAATATTTAGAGATATGCTACATTTACACGTGAAGATGACCAAAATTCCTATAAAAACATTACAAGTGAATACGAAGCATTTTTTGATGCCTACTGTACATATTGATCCATTTTGTAATCCATTTAAATTTGCTTTTGCTTTGATAGGTAGGTATTGCAACATGAACGTTCGTGGCTCACGAGGATATAGGCTCCAGCGTTTCAATGACCATCGAGACCTTAGTAGAGAGTGGGTGGTCAGCCTTACCCTTTTGGTCCCGTTTTACAGAGGGCTGGGTGAACCACAGGGCTGTTTTTGTGACTTGTTTAAATTTAATTGGATTTAGACGACTTAGGAATTTAAGGATTTTAATTTTTAGTAATCGTAAGATTTTAATTTTGCTTTCAGCAAATACTACAATCAACAAATAGGAAATATACATATATTGTTTTCACGAAATTACATAAAGAAAAATGCCACATCATTTATGGAAAGTAGGCTTAGACTTCTTATAATATTCTCGTTTTAAGACGTTATTCCCAATTCCCATTCAGTAATGAAAATTTTATTATTTATTTGTCCTTTCCTGTATTAAAAGAAAATTCGATCTTTTTTATTAAAAAATTAAATGGATTACAAATTAAACTTATTATTTATTTATTAATCTTCAATTTAAAAAAAAAATTAACTAATGGTTTAAAAATTTTAACTATATAGCTTTATGCTAATTATTTATTTCATTCAATGCTGATTTTGTTTATTGAGGTTTTTCATATTATTTGAAGCGACAAAACCCCACAGTCGAAGAAACGTGCAATTTGATGTCGCAGATGCGTGATGATGTCATCGCATCTCAGTGAAATCAAAGGTAAGTCAGGGCCAACGGGAAAACTGAGATATGGTCCAAATGCCCTACACAGGGTGCCCTTCTGTTCCAGAATTTTTAAAATTAACAGTGTACATTTGAGAAGTAACTAGGAACCTCATTAACTGATTTTTCGGACTATTAAAGAATGGTGAGAATTAGTTCAAATGCCCTAAGGTTCAGATTTTTAAAATGCCATGTATCGTACAGAGCTCAAATGAAGCATTAGTTAAGCTGGTTGTGATCAATTCAATAATACGACTTTACACTAATATTCGTATAGTCGCGGCTGTACAAAGACAACAATCAATTGGTGATTGACTTATTGGGATTCCTGGGAAGTGTCATTGATTTCCAATCTTACTCTTTATATTTCATTGGTAAGAAATCTAATCAAAGCAAATAAAAACTAGCTTCAGATACCGAGGCATTCAAAATAAAACAAGTGAATAGAATTTTGTGCTGAAGCATATATTTAAGGGCGACCCATAATAATAAAAAAAAAAATTAAAAATAATAATAATAAAGAAAGGAAGTAGATTAACGTAAGGAAAAAAAAAAAAAAAACGTTTGGAAAATAAGAAAAAAAAATCTACGAGGATATTGAGAAAAAAAAAAAACCCAGTAGATATACGGATTCGAACCAACACCTTCAGCATCTGAGTCCGAGACTTTACCGATCAAAGGATAGCTGACAACTGAAATGAGATGGTTTTCATTTCTAACATTTAAGCTAATAGCGGAAATCCAATGTAAACAATGCCAAATATCTCGAACATTGGGGGGGGGGGGCGTTGCCCCCACGAAAATACCCTATTCCTTCGTGGTTTGGGCCTTCGATGGTGAAATCCGTTTGTCGATCCCACCTTCCGTTCGGGAGTTGTTAGGGAGGGACAGACGCAATAGCTACCGATTTTGGTCGCTATCACAATAGTTCCCAAATGGGTCGTTAATAAATTCTTAATCTTACTGAAAGTTCTTTTTCCCAGGCGCAGTCATTAGTTCATAATTTATATTGATCTTGTTCACCTCGTTACAGTTTGATTGACTTCTCTTGTAAATCCCAATCTATTAATTTATTAATAACTATTTGTTAGAAATAAACAGGTTGTTGTTCTATAAGTTAGTGTACATTTTTCATAAGCTCCAACTGATTCCACAACGAAGAATAGTCTTCTTATGGGTTTACTTTTCTAATTCAATGTGTTACTAATTTATGGAAATGAAATTTTAATTTTCCACAGCTTTGATTTTGATGAAACTTTATATATAAGAATTCATAGATACTCTGCCGACTGTTCCCAATTTGATTCAAGTGGGTTGATTATTTCCACCAATTCTATAGGAGCAGTTTTGTATTTAATAATTAATATCTGTACAATCTGGAAATTGTATAAAGCTTCGGTGTAATGACAAATTTTAAAATGCAAGCCAAATTTCATTAAGCGGTTGTTGTTTTTTTTTCCTTCTCGAATGCATTTAGATTCCACTTAATATCATAACATGTTTTTATATTCATGTACGGCTGGATCTTGGAGATATATTGTGAATAGTTTGATTTATTACATTCATCATACATCTGCATTTAATTTATTTGCAATGCATTTATTTAACGTATTTTTAGGGAATACCACGGTATTCTATACAAACAACAATGTTATTTTGATAATAAAAGAACGTTTACGGTAAATATACGCAAAGAGGAACAGACAGTGAATTATAATAAAAAAAGGCAATATAGAGAAGTAAATACAAAGATAGAAATTATTCTAAGGCAATTTTGTTATCAAAAGTTTTAGTTTCAGGAACGATAGTGGGATTAGTAATTTTGCCCAGTATTGTTTTGTCATATTAATATTTTAACAATGTCAGTGTATAATATTACACTTACATGAGTTGTTAACGTAAGTGATGCTTTGTGTTGCTTTTATTTGAAGGAGGAAGAACCTTTTACGTGTGAGTTGAAGATGTGATTTGGCCTACGTAGATTCTGTTATCAAGATAGGTTAGTGTCTAGTATAGACACTTCACTGTCACCAGTGTTTGTGTCGTCTTTGTAAATCTTTAGGCCAATCCGCGGGGGCGTAATTGTTATCATTGACCATAGTTTTTGGCTGATGTAGTTACTCGTATTGTTGAAAGCTGTTAATGTGCTTGTTATTGGAGTCGTTTTGTTTAGTAGCTTGTGCTAATTGTCCTGCTTGTATCTCTCCTTCTATTTCAGTGGCTATTTGTGCAATTTTGGAACGCGAGACATGCCTCAACCCACCCGAGTGGCGTAATTAAACTTTAATGAGAGACAGCGGTGGCATCACGAACACGGTGGACCAATGGGATGACAGCTCGCGGCACCGGAGCTCTCGGAATGCCTGAAAAGCCATCAAAAAGCCGCGAACAGGAGTCGCGCGGGAAAAATTATGCAACCCAGCGAGACGTTTTAAATTCCTCTTGGCTAAGAGATGAAGCACCAGAGACAAAAAAAGGAGGAATTAAGCTGTCATGAACAACCTGAAAGAGTAATTTGGTTCTGCAATTCAGAACTTTCAGGAAAAGGGTTATAGTGACAGTGATGGAATATTTCTTTTTTTATTGAAGTCCAAGATCGTGGAACAGAATTTGACACTGAAATACATTGTTCTGAAGATTGTTTAAAGAAGATATAATGAAATTTTATTATTGTCTTGCGTTACGGTCCAGCAATAACGGTAACTTAAGATTGTAAATTAATGATATCCTTACGTACAATAAACTACTATTTCAAACATAATTTAAAAGCCAATGTTCGTCAGTATTGGCTTCATATGCATACGGAATGCCTATAAATGAAAAGAACTGATTGACAATTAGGCCTACATTTTAAATGCCTGTTTTTCAATTGTCACGTTATTGTCATAGAAAAATACTCTTGAGAAAAATTTTTAAGGTTTTCAAGAATCAAATAACCGGGATTTTAGTAAATCTAATTATTATCTCATTAATAGCTAGTTAAAAGTAACCATTATAAATAACGGTTGACAACAATTTCTAAGAACTAATAATAATCTTTATAAAGTATGAATTATCCGGATTAACCAGAACCCAAAAATTATGAAAATGGATAATCGGGTTAGCGGATAGAATTAATTATGCTACCCAACAGGCATTTGAATTTACATTTCATAATAAGAATAGCAATTGCAATTCCATTTGCACTGCAATTGGATCATTAATTTTACGATGTAAATTCGGTTTAAGTTGTTAAAAAATTTTACTATATATAAAAAAGAAAAACACACACACCCAAAAAAAAAACACCAACACTACAACAGTTACTAACAGTTGAAATGGAAGAGATTCTTTTAATATACCGGTAGCCTATTTTCTTTTTGTGAAAAGGGCTTCCATTGAAATAAGTTTATATTAAAGAAATCTAACATAAAATACAGAGGAAGCTTTTATAAAAAAAAAAAAAGTACAATAAATACATTAAAATACGTCATTTTAAAAATATATATATTTTTTAATGTTCGGGGTTTTCTTTATATCGTTGATCATATATAAAATGTAATTAATAATCGCATTATTTTCCCTTCTATGTTTTAACAATAGTGTATTTGTTTCTGATTTTGTTTTTGAAATGTTCAAATCGCCCTTAATCCATTTGTTAATCTTGTTATCCCTTCAATACGGTTGCGTAATAACGGCGGGAACAGTAAGGCCACGGCGTGTGTTTTGATCCTGTTTTGATGGCGGCCATTTGGATCAATAAGCAGTTCCTAGAACTGCTTATGCTTCGAATGACTGGCGGATGGAGTGTGGGGAGGGGCGAGTGAGTGGACCACTGCACGCGGAGCAAAAAAAAAAAAAATATAAGAAGCGGGCAGTGAAGGTATATAGGAAGTATTGCTCTCACTAGAGGGATGCACTTGCCAAGGGTAGAATGAAGTGTAGGCGGTTCTCAGCCATTTTAGTTAAATTAGTTAGGCTGATTTTATTAATGACTGGTTGCGTAGCCATTATATTATCCATTCGTCAAAGCCAATTAGTAGGATTAACTGTGATTTAGTTTAGTTGAGAGGGGAAAAAAAAAAAGTGAGATCAATTTTTTTTTTTTAATAGAAGTTAATAGTATATTTAGAACTAAAATAATAATAATAATAATAATAATATCAAAACAAAGCCTGATTTAATTTAACGAAAGCATTAAATAATGTTTAATAATAAAGCATTTTGACTTATTTAGAAACTTCGTCGATAAAAATTTCAGCCTCCTAGGTAAATATGTTTTAGGAGCGTTTGCACTTAAGTTAAACTAAGTTAAACTGTATCGCAACAGACCATGCAGGCCCTGGGATGCGCCAGGGGTTTAGGCTCCCAGCGGTTCTCGACCAACAGAAATAGTTGAGGTCGGATGGTCAGCCCGACGCTCGCCCGCGTTTAACCCCTGAGTTAGAAACCAGGTACCCATTTGGCGTTTGCACTTAAAAGAAAGTCCGAAATGATGCCTGTTATCGACGATTTGTTTATCAATCTGTCCCTATACATAAAATAATTCGACTCCCATCGGACTGACATTGATGAAACTTGGTATATGCCGGATTAATCTCAAACTTGATGATACATTGGAGACGTAGATTTAATTTTCCATAAGTCTTTAACAACTAATGCTGCGCCTGCGTAGAATGTACACCTTCTACTTTTAGGAATAAAGACTATGTGCGTGCCCTTCTTATTGGAGTTAATCGTGGACATAGATGAATAAAGACATGTTTATTTCGATTCAAAACTACATTTGACAAAAGATTTAACGTGCCACAAATTAATAAAAAAGAATAAAGATATGATACAGAAAATAAAAATATCTAAGTTTTCATCAGTGAGTCTGGGACGGCCGTTTCGTCATTTTTATAAAAAGGACGAAACAGCCGTCCCAGACTTTCACCGATGAAAACGCAGATATTTTTATTTTCTGTGTCATTTCTTTATTCTTTATTACATTTTAACTATCGTTTTTGTTGTAGCTATTTCTATAGGGTGTTTACTGAAGAGTGTAATAAAACTCTAGAACTTGACCAATATTTATTATGTAATTCAGAAAACGATTATTTATTAGCGAATTTACTTAAAGACTATCAAGTGTAAGAAATCGGAGATAGGCTTATTCTAAATTACTACTGTTGTTACTGTTATCTTTTTGTTTGACTGCAAACATAATTCAATATGTGATTTTTTTTTAAAGAGCGACGGAATCTACGCTGCGCCAATTCATTGTATTGATCACAGTCGTGAATACATCCAAACCTACCCAGGATTTGAACCCAGTTCAAGGCACATGTACTAGTCAGACAGCTTAAAGTGTTATTACTCTGGAACCAGGACAACTATAGCTTCGGTGATCCCGAGAAAATTCCTGATGAAAAATTCCACAAAAAGACGTGTGTATAAATTTTCAAATCTGGAAAAAACGAGACACACCACTATGATACTATGACAATCTTTACTCAGACGTTTCATCCAATACAATAGGATTTTTTTCAATGCCTTGAAAAATCTAATCTTCTAACATAAGCTTTGTAGGGATATTTTGAGTAATTTTCGTGATTTTATTTGTTGAATAAGGTTATTTGTTTGTCACTTATGTTTTGAACCAGATTTGCCAAATTGAAAGATTTACTTTCCATACAGCTAGCATTTGTGGACGAGGAAGGTTGAACAAATATTAGAAGAATTAAATTACAGATTAATTAATTAACTACAGAATTAAATTAGAAGTATTAAAACAGGAAAAACTGATATTCTAAAATACGAATCTAATTTATCCAACGTAAACTGTCTCCGTTCCTATTTTAGCTGACATTCACTGTATAAATAATATGAGAAATAATATATCTTAAAAAAACGACAGTGGTCTTTCAAGCTATAATAAAAAATAAAAGCAAAAATGAAATCATTAAACCCGTAAATACCCAATTATTTCGAATAACCCAATATTAACCCAGTCTTTCTACCATTCGCTATTTGGAGAAGAAAGGGGAGAAGGTGTGACGTCACTGGCACATTGTTACCCCTTCCTAGCTGATGAGCTGCCATCATTTTCCGCTGTTCTGGGTTTTGGGTTCCGAGAGGAAAAGTAATTTTTCTCATTAAGTGCGCGTGTTAATGATATGATCTTTTTTTTCTTTCTTTCTTTCGTTCTCTTTTCTAAGATAACCTCCGCCGGCATTTATGTCACCCTCCCACTCTTTTCTGAACACCGGAAGGGGCTGACTCATTCCGGATGCAGGCAGTGGGAAAAGATTTGTATCCCCCCCCCCCCCTAATGTAAACGATCTGTTCAATCCAATTTACATAGAAGGATATTTTGTCAGAATTTTCTCCAGTTTGAAGGATTGAAAATAATATACAATTGTTGAAAGAGAATCTTAGATTTCTATATTTTCCAACTTTTTTTCTTATATTATTAAAAATATCAAATTAATCCTGTGTATCTCCACATTCTAAATATTGTAAATTGATTTAGGACTCTATCGTGTAAGAAAATTTGTTAGGATTGGTCTAATGTCTTTTTAATTCGTTTTCAAAAGGAAACCTTCATTCTACAGGGCGTCTCAGATTCTTGTGCATCATTGTTAGGAGATTAACTACATATACTTTTTTTCTACTAGGTCGCCGCAATTTTGAATTTGCTTACTGTTCAACGACAGTAGTTCATTTCTGGACTGACAAGTAGTAGTTTAAAGGTTCTTGTCGAATTGAATTAATATCAAATATCACTGAAGATCAAATGCTTTGTTGTGACGAATAAAATCTATCGATGGACGGACATTGGCAATCCAAATAGTGCAAAAACCACCACATGATTAATTTGAATATATTTATATATTCAATAAGGTTAAGAAATTAATCAGTTTTGTACAACAGTATTGTACAGTGTGATCGGGAAGTTCCCGTACCCCTTAATTGGTAATCATATTTTAAGAAAATATTTATACATTAAAGTGTCCAATGCGTCTGTCTGTGTATTCGCCATCATGCTGTACACACAAGTTCATACGCCGCCATGTCCTACTTGACATTTTTTGGAGCATGTTATATTATTAGTCTAGTTAGTTTGCCAAACATTCAGTTTAGTTCCATACATAAACATATTATCTTTCATTCACTTACATTGCATTTCATTTAAATATGTATTTCGCTACAATGATAGGCCTAACCAAAAACTGTTATAATTTAACTATGATGACTGAGTACGGCACTAATTCATTACTTGAATATATGCTTTTGGGCCATTAGGCCCAGTAATGAAGGATTAAGTTATTTAGACAATCTCCGATCATTTAATCTCCGGGAGATATCTATTAAAATAGTAACAAGAGATTTGTTCCAATTTTTGAAGAAGATGGTTCTAGAACAGTAATTTGTTATGTTTTATAGTCTATCTAAAACGAAGGATTTTCAGTTTCTTTGAAATTTATTTCTTAACTAGTATTGGATCATCCGGAAAGTTCGTGCCGATTTTCTGTAGGTGGCATAAGGAATATATATCGGAATATATATCATATATATCAGAATGATTGAAAACAAATGACATGCGCACATATTCTAAAAGACGATACTTCAGGCATATTTGGAAAAAAGTTTGATTACGATACGTTAATTTTTGTTAGTTGTAAACGCCTTTGAATATGGAAGCAAACAAAGTGCATTACGGGCATTTAATGCTTTTCTTTTACCCGAAAGGCAAAAATGCCACACAAGCGCCAATAAGATATGCACTGTTTATGGCAAAGGTGTTGTAGCTGAAGAACTGTGCGGAAGTGGTTTGATAGTTTAAAGCTGGTGATTTCAATCTTGAAGATCAAGAACTGCCGGGTAGGCCCTCCATCACAGATGAAGATCAGAATAATCCACGCTATATGACACTAGAATAAGCTGAAATGTTAAAAATATCAAAATCCACCATCCACAAGCATTTTCTGAATCTTGGCTACACATACCATTTTGATGTATGGGTTCCCCACGATTTAACGGAGAAACATCTGATGGATCGCATTTCCATTTGCGACTCGCCTATAAACGCAACGAGGAGATAGCATTTTTGAAGTAAGTAGAGACGGGGGATGAAAAATGGATCATTTATAATAATTTTAAGCGAAACACGTCTTGGGGAAAGCGGAAGGAACCACCTTTCGCCACCCCAAAAGCCGGTCTTCATCCTAAGAAGGTCATGCTCTGTGTCTGGTGGGATTGGAAAGGAATCCTGCATTACGAGCTTTTATCAAACAACAAGATGATAAATTCAGAAAAATATTGCTCCCAATTAGACGTATTAAAGACAGCAATTGAACAAAAACGTTCAGAATTAGCGAATCGGAAGGGCATCGTGTTTCATCAGGACAATGCGTGGCCTCGTGTGTCTTTGACAATTCGACAAAAGTTCTTGGAGCTCGGTTGGGATGTTCTACCCCATCCACCCTATTCACCAGACCTCGCACCCTCAGATTTCCACCTATTTCGATCATTACAAAATTCCCTTAATGGAAAAAATTTCAACTCTTTTGTCGAGATCAAAAATCCTATAGAAAAGTTTTTTACCGAAAAACCTGAGAGGTTCTGGAAGGACGGAATTTTCACGTTTCTTGAACGATGGAGAAACATTGTGGAACAGAATGGCACCTATATAATTTAATAAATATATACCAAAATTTAAATGTCCTGCGTTTCAATTTTCCTTCAAACTCGGCACGAACTTTCCGGACGAGCCAAATATATACGCCTCGTCAACAATGACGGGAATAACAATCTGATGGCTTGTAGCTGAGATAAGTGTATTTGCTCGTCATTTGCAATTTCTCCATTCATGTCGAGAAATGTCTCTAACGACTCTTCATTTCGTCGCTGAGGACGAGCTTCTGCATCTAATGCTCGTCTGGTCTGCGCTTATAATATAAAAAAGGAACATTGAAGTATAAATTTTAATCTAGTAGCCTAAAATAATGAGTTGTTGTTTTTTTTTCTCTGGCTCTTCTTTCATTGCGTCACGCACACAGAGGGAGTGATAAGGGATATTTAACAATAATTTGAATGTAGTCCACGTGGCCTAATAGATAAAACGTCTGACTTCGGATCAGAAGGTTGCAAAGTCCGATTCCTGTTGTAGACGTTTCATTGAAGAAATTATTTCTGGTTTTACTGGAACTTAAAATTATTTTTCAAAAACAGAGAAAGTGCATTACCATAGTGCGTTAAACACAGACAGATCTGGAAAACTTTATACAAGAGATTTTATTTCAGTTTGAGTTTTTAGTTACAGTTTATGAGTTCAGAGGAATCTTGATATTCAATAAAGCACTTTTAACATGTTAAAATATTATCATACAGAAACGAACATTCAACTTTGAACTATTGATTCCAAATGAAAGTCCTGCAATTTCCTTAGCTTTTAATTTTGTCTTAATGGCATCGGATCCACTTTCACTTACTGTTCGTTTTTGTTTACGAGAACCTTCAGCGCTTTTGCGCATGCGTAAGGTCTCCTTCGATTTCATCAAAATAGGGGTGAGGAGAAATAAAGAGGGGATATTTATTTTTTTATCAATGTTAGTTTACTAGTAGATCCGTTTTCGGGAAACAATTATGGAAAATGATTGTTTTTTTGTGGGGACGGGGGGGGGGGGGGGCTGAAAGTTCAAGATCCAGTCAACAGGTCTTAGGAAAGTGCCAATCTCAGCATATCACCCCTCTGCGGAGTAGAATCGTCTGCGAGTCGCGGTTCTGGCTTTCGAAAACGAACAGTATTTATTTATTTATTTATTTATTTATTTATTTATTTATTTGTTGAGCCATACAGTGAAGGTAGAGAATGCAGAGGATTTTATATAATTCATTATTAGACTTATGTAAAGTAAAATTTTCAAGAATTCGATTTAGGCCTTTAGAATAGATCATGCTTAACTTAGTTTAAAATGTAATGACTATTGTTGTCATCTTAAGTTATGCAGAATTACATTTTAAAAACTGTTTTAACTGTTTAACATAATTGATGTTATCTCAAATAATAAACTTGCTAATAAACATATCGAGACAGCTTCACCCTAAGATATTAATCTCTGAAAAGCTAATAAAAAGAACTGTTAATAAAGCAAGGAATTAAAGCTCTGTGTGAGGTCCGTGTTTTACTGGCTTCTCCTGATACCAGCAATGGTCGATTTCCATTAAATGTCTGGTTATAATTAATAGTTTGGGGATTAGGTTTTGTAGGAAACATAAATCAGCTCCTGGTTAAGTAATAAACAAATTGTATACTTAGTGACTGTCAAGTAAAAATCCTCTCGGCTGCTGTAAATCATTTTTAAAGACAGTTAAGATGCATGAAAAGAAATCGATTCGCGAATATCTCACTGACTTTCTTTTCTAATTCATATATGTGGTAAGAGTAGTGGTACCTCTAAAAATTAATTAACAGTAAAAAATTAACTATTAAAGTGACTCAACTAAGTTATTAGCTATTTTCTCGTTCAATTGTATAGGAATTTGATAGGTGCAATAAAGAGGATAAAAACGTATATTTTTATCAAATAAGCATAATAGTACTGAATTAACACGTGTCATTGTAGCCTCGAACTCAAAATTCATTTTTTCGCTTTTTGCATGTAAATATTAAACTTATGATAAATATAGACATAGTTCCTTAAACTTCATTTTAAGCAAGTAACATTGAGATTTTAATTCGTAAGATTTGATTGTTTCACTTATTGATTATCATCAGCTAAGACTAGTCATTTGTTAAAACTTTTTAATCCCTATTGTAGCTCAAGGTCACATTATTATTCAACTTACAAATGCAAAACTTTACAACACCCAACGTTTTTGTTCTGATATCTGCTTCAGATTTATTTTTTAGAAAACGAAACAATTTAAATTTTATCAGAAGAAGAACCAGAAGAACTTGCAGAAATCAAGTTTGTTTTCTGTCGTCTGCGAAAGCATTCTCTTTATTCAGGGAGAATTCCTTGCAATTATATTCTGTGTTTCTCTCACAGCTGTCCATCACAGATTAGCAATGAGAGGAAGGTAATTAGGACATGTGATGATAATATCACAAACAAATTAAGTACTTATAAGGAAAATACCTTCTATATGCATCCTTTACATGTGTTTTTGTTAAATTGTTATAAAGTAAATATTATTTCTTATAAAGCATTTTTATTAAGAAATATAAAGTTACATTCTGGTTGTTGGTTGTTTTTTTTTTTCAACTTTAAAAGAGCATTTCGTACATCATTGGAGCAGATTAATATATTTCATTATATTACATACTCCACTTAATATATTAAGTCATTATTAAGTTTATCTTTATGTAATACTACTTTCAATAATAATGCTTTAATTTAAAAATTAACTAACGATGGAATTAATGGTAAAAATATAATTTGAGAATTTAATTTACTAAATCTTATCAATTTTAATAATTCATGATCGACATGTATAGAATCAAAGCCTAGGTTGAAATTCCGACAAAATCTGTATGAACTTTGAGTGATTAAAGAAAGATTGTAAGATCAGTTCCACATTCTACTTTCGTTTCCATGAAAGTATTTTGCTACATAGTGGAAATAGCTGATGGTTCTTTGTAAAAGAACTAAGGATGTAATAACCCCTGGACGATCGACTCACCTTTCGAGCCACGCCTTAAATTGTAGTTCAGAATTCTAATATTAAAATTCTAATTGTTTTGTATATTAACAAAAATTCTTAACATAATTTATCAAAGTATAAATCATTAGAGAAACTATAAGTAATACGTAGGCTACAATGAGGCCTGTATCTTTAAGAAAAAATTAAGATAGGGAAATCAGAAGAGCAGAAAGAAGATGCATCTGACTAAATGAAAGATGGTTTCTCATTTACTGTCATATCACATAATCTGTTCTCATTGGAAACGTAGATTTCGAAATTAGCCATTTCCTAATGATGGGTTGATTGGTCTGTTTCGTAACTCTTTAGCCTCTTTTCAATTCATTAGTGACAATCAACATAATATTGGAAGTTAATTATCTTTGAATCTTTATGTGTAAGCCTTGTTTCTAATTTCTTTTTTATCCATAAAAGTAACACAAATACAATAAATTAAATAAGCAAATAAATAAATAAATAAATAAATAAATTCTTAGAATACATTATTTTATATCTGGTGCTTCGCAAATAAAAATTGGCATCAGGGACGAATTGGGACTTTTTTTTTTCTCTAGCTGTCCTCAACATACCTTCAAATTTCCGGTGACAATTACGGCCAGTCAGTCTCTGGATGATGTCGGTATCAGATAACTTAGACATTTTGTTTAATTACTAAGAATTACGTATTGTTGTGTGTAATAATCATTGTATGGACGTTTTGGTTGGTGGACTTTAAATGATCTTTTTATTTGATTGGAGGGTTATTGGAAGAAAGAAAATGATTCAAGGGATTCAGCAAAGGTTGGAACCGCTGGTTTTGCTACATTGCTACATTTTGTAAGTATCTAGAGATAGAAACAGCAACTTGGGTAATTTAAATGGAATTCTTAAATGCATCAGAAAATGGAAGGAATGTAGAACTTTGGAACTGTTTTTTTAAGTTGGAAAGTTCATCGATTTAATTAACCCCCCCCCCCCCAGACAGGCCATTACTAGAAAATTCTTATGAGGATTCTAAGCTATGATTAGTCCATTAAGTCCTTGTTTCGAATTTACCTGCTAATTTAAATTAATAGATAGGATTCTGAATTTTTCCGGACTGTACGAAACGGAAAAGAATTGTAAGCCAACATTAACACAGCGGAAATTTACTATTTTCGGTATCTAACCACATCTAATCACAAACTAACAAAAACATTTTAAGTGTAGTGATGTAAATTCAAAAATCTAGGTTGTTTTATAAAAAAAAAAAAAAAATCTTTAAATAATTTCTTATTTTTATTCTGTTATCTTTTGAAATTTTATAAAACTGACAAAATGTACACAAAACTCATTCATTATATTCAAACACATTTCCATTACAAGCGGTCGAAAGTATACTAAGATTTTCATGAAAAAATTTCATCAATATCAACCGAAATAAGATTTATTGTTTTGCGGATAGACTGATGATTTATCATCTTTGTCATAATTCCTGAATATTGTACACTTTCTAAAACATTAAGTTTGTCTTTAGTCCATAGGATTAATTAAAACATTAATCTTGTTGATAATTAAAATTTCACTGATTACAGTGATTGACCAGTAATAGTTAATACAAAAAGAACTTCTGCCATCCGCAATATCTACAAATACAGCGATTTGAAAGTAACATGGTTTAAGAATTGTAGTTAATTCTTCCCTTCCGATTTAAGAAACACGCATAAACACATCACACATTAAATATGAGCAGGAATGTCAGTCCGGGAAAAGTTTGGTTTTCTTCTATGCTTATTGTTATAATTTCGAAAGGAAACTTAACTGTAGGATTTCGATGCAGTATCTATCTAAAATTTATGAACATATTTTGGAAGTGAAATATGTTAAATAATAGCCTATATCTTACTTTGTAAATAATTCATTCTTCCATTAAGTGCATTTCTGAAAATGAGAGTAAATGGGTCTATTATTTAACTGAAAACGTCACAATTTGCATCAAAATTATTATAATTTTTTTCGGATGATGGCAAAACCAAGTCAGTAATAGTTATCTTTATGTTTTGATCGTTCATAAAATAGAATTCGATCTTTTTTGTAAATAGCGTATTGAATAAACTTGCTTATTTATAATAAAATAATAAAAGTTTGATCCCTCTCTGATAAGTTTATCAAAATTTTTGATCAGAGTTAATGGGAAGTTAGGCCTTTATGTTGTTCTCTGAGAAAGAATTATTCATGTTCATTTTATTGTATAATCACAATAATGACATATTTTCTTTTTTCCATTGATTTGTAATAGATAAACTCTATTCATAACTTCTGCCTTTCATTTCCATATGGAAATGTTTGGAATGATCTCTGTGTCACATACGGTCCTTGAAGGTGTGTCAAACAAGGCATTTGACAGCGGCCATTTTGTATTTTTTCTGCCCTCTCCCGTCCCCCTCCCCTCCCCTTCCGCTTTCGTCGGTTGCCAGGCGACCGTGTCACTCCAAACGCTCGTCCTGCCCCCTCTCCGAACAAACGCGACGCCGTTTCCCGCCAAACCGACGCCGGCGAAAATTGTGGCGGGTAATTGACGTGGAAACGGGCAGCAGACACCCTCGCTCGCTAGGTGGTAGCATTGCACCAACGCCGCCACTCGGAACGCTTCCCAAAAGTCGTCTCACCTTGCAATGACGAACAACAAGAAACTAACTTTGGCCCTGTTTACAATTTTAGCATCGTCGAAGCAACTCAGAAACTCTGAGAAGCCGTGTGGTCCCAAAGAAGAAAATTAACACAACAGTTATGACAACTTTTAATAAAGCTTAAGATTAAATAAGTTATTCTATATCTTAGAATAATACTATAGTTGGCAGGTATCTATAACCACAGATAATAGTAGTGCATTGTTTAAATCTGTATAAATATAGTCTATTCTTAAATAATAGTCTACATAACAAGGAAGCACATACACATACACTGTCACACATAGCAACAGTGACAATTTCCAGTAACAAAAGATCTTTTGTAAGTCTTGCTGAACATTTGTCATTCATTTATGAAATGTCTTCTAATTTATTAGAGAGTACACTAATATCATCACATGTTACATGAAGAACTAAATTCATAAATACTCGAAATTTTATAGAAATGTTGGAGACTTTAATTGGTTTTCTTCAAAATTCACATTAAGACATTAATAATAAATTAAAGAAAGATGGATTACATTAAGAAATATCTTGTTGTAATTTTAATATAACTGGTTTTATTTCTGTAGATTGGAGGAAGTTTGGAATTAGCATTGATGACCATACTACGCATCGAATTTTATTTCTGGGTCTTACTACTGAAATTACGTCAAAAATAAGTTTCCTTTTAAATTAAATTATACTTCAACTTTTTCCTAATTAAATTACAGAAAAATTTATCCAAACATGGTGGAAATCTATATTAACCAATTTTTTGTTCGCGTCTTTTAGATTTTGCTTTCGCTTTTTTTTTCATTCTACTTTTAATGTAGGCCACTAAGTTCACAAGTACTGATTGTAAACATGGCGTCATTCAGATGTTAGTTGTCTGAAATCCCGTCATCCTCTTCTTCGATGCATTATCTTTTGATCTTGAGCGGCTGTGAGGTGCCATCCTGACCTTTCTGTCTGCGATATCATGACGTCACAAGTTGTTGCGTGACGGATGGCCTGTCCCACAGCCGCCCCGTGACGCCTAGTGGCGATGTCGACTTTCCTCTCCTACGCCTCCCCCTCCGATAGCGTTTACAAAATAGACACTACCTGTCCATCAGTTGATATCCCTCCGACCCGAGCAATACTTATTACGCTTGTAATTTTAACATCGCCTGACATAATAATACAACAACACAATGAGAATTAGAAGATGCAATTTATTGTCGTCGTTCCCGCCAAGATTACCGTAAAATATGAAATATCCATTTACTAACAATTGTGATAGCAAACTCAGGGGAAGCCATGTTTGGTTTCTAATTGGAGAATTAGACGTGTTTTAGAAACATACAAGCAAACACTGCTGTTTTCAAAATCAATAAAAAGTAAAATTTCCGAGGATTCACGGAAAAACAAATATTAAAAATATTTAAATAGAATAAATAAAAATAAAATAAGTATTTTTTTTCTCTCATGATTAATTAATAACTTTTTACTTCGCTTTTATTTAATGAAATGCTATCATTTATAAAAGGGACCAAACCATAGGTTACTTTATTTGAGAACGAACTTAAGATATAATCCAGACCATTTTAATGGCAGTCAAAGCTAGCTTTCAATTTCCAAGACCCTATTAATATTAATAAAAACAATGAATTGAAATATTGCAGGCTTACCATACTAGCCTGGATTTAATCTTATTTTAATAAATCTTTTTTAATGTACGATGAATATTTACAACTAAAAATGCCATTAAAAATACTTAAGTAATTTTATTAAAATGTGTAATACTCCTATTTCTTGTTTGAAACATAAGATTCTTTATACAACAGTAACGCGCATTGTTTTTTGATTTATTTTAACTATCTATTAAATTTCAGCAAAGCTGAGAAAGAAGCCATCATAGAATTACTCATCCCTTTGAGATGCCACTTCTCTTGACATTATAAAGATTGCTTTCTGAATTTTTATCTATTTAAACAGAGCATCTAAAATCTCAATAACCAGAACCTTCACTCTGTTGTCCAATTACAAATTTGTCATCAACCTTATGTCGCAAAAATCATTACATCAATGCTAGAAGCCAATCCATCTACGATGATTGGGCCTGCATCTTATATATTTACAAATTAAATACATTATTTATTTAAATACACATTTCAAGTTGAACAAATAAGGAAAAATCGTATTTCTTGAAGCAATTGAAAAAAAAAAAATAGTTTCTTTTCTGATTAAGCTAGTCCAAAAATTAAAAGTAATTTGTTTCTTAGAAATTTAGACGTAAAAAATTGTTATTCTTGTAATAACATCTTTCATCTATTATTATTTTTTTAGGTTAACTTAAATCCCATTGAGAGAGTTTATTTATTTATTTTTCCTGAAAAGAAAAAAAAAAAAAGGATTTTTTCAATTCGTAGACTGAATAGAAGGGTATAATTAGGTTTTTCCTTCAACTATTAACTGCTGGTGTGTTATTTCATTCTGTTACTAAGATTTTAATTACTTGAATACAAATTACTTATTAAGTTACCTTAAAAAAAAGTTTGTATTTTTGTAATCGAGTATGGTGGAACCGTTGTACAGGATATTCTCATGATTACGGGAGGGTTGGTAGGGTAGCATATGGTTGATGTGTAAAATACATCAATGAAATTGTTAGACAAAGTCATTCCTGGTTCTCTGTTTATAAAGTTTGAATGTTGTCTATTCACAATTAAATAAAATAGTTAGGAACAAAGTTACTGACAACGATTCAGTGTTATTTTAGTAATAGACTTTACAGGATGTGTTTATAAAAAGAAAAGGCGATATCAAACCATAACAGACTAAATGGTAATATGACAATAAGAGATTATGTTGAAATTTGTTTAATTATTACAGAAGGTTGAAAGGCACAATATAGAGTCCAGACAATCCTTCCGGGACTGCAATTATACAAAACAAAAATATAATAAAAAATAAAAAAGAAGATTGGATTGGTGTAGACTGAAGCTAGGGACACAGCCCCAAGTTAATTATTGTTTTCTTTTCTGTGGGTGTCAGTAAATCTATCTGTTAATGTCTTCTGTAATAGGAATTACTTTAATTTAAGCTGATTTAAATAAAAAAAAAATTAAAAAATCTATTTATTTTCCAAACTTAATTAAAAAGTTTAATGACAAATAAATAAATAAATAAATAAATATATAAATAAATAAAATAAAATAAAATAAACAAAATAAAAAAATACTGCTGAAAAATACTACATCAAAAGAAAGTAGAATTTTCTGATACAAACCACACTTCCCAATGTAAACAAAAGCTTTTAAATCAAAAACAAATAAAAATAGTAAATGATAATTGCTGTTGTTCAGAATAAAATTTATTTGTGTTGCAATTCCGGTTAAATAAAAAAAAAAAATTCCCTCAAATATTTATTTATTTATTAATTTTAGAGATAACAGAAACCTTGAACAACTGTGATTCGATTATTTTCAGTTTCAAATTTATTTGCTATTTTATTCTCTTGTTTTGAGGATATCAACCAATACGTAATCCTACGCTCCATTTATCATTGATGCATTGTTTTTATCAATTCGTTGATATAGAAATTCTTCATTATATTTATCAGATAATATTTATTTTTTAGTTGCGACGTGAAATGTGGTTGCCTTCGAAACGGTCCAATTTGAAATGTTTTTATTTGTATAAATATTGACTTTTTAATTAACATACAGATTGCTTAATTCCACTTGATTAGAGTTCTGCAGCCGCTGTGTAAGAATGGAGGATAATATCACATGTTTCACAAGTTTTATCCTATTGATTAAAATATACTTTTTGAAAAAACATGTCTAATTTGTTATTGCAAATGGTATAAAAATTAACATTTTAGTTCGAAGTAATTTTCAAAAATAATGAAGCTAACTTCAAGATAGAAATAATTAAGGATGAGGTTATTGAGAAGAATTTTTAATATATTTTAATACAATTTCAAGTTAATTTAGTTATTTTAAAGTAGAGAAAAGAATAAATAAATTATTATAGCTGCTTCAGAACAATAAATTTTTAATGACGGAAATAAATACTCAATAATAGCATAATTGAGGCCAAAACTTCCGGGAAATTTAGGTTTATTATTTTTGGAAAAACAAAATAAAACAGGTCTTAAAATTTAGAAATCAAAGCTAACCGAAATTAAAACTTATTCAAAAAATTTGGTAATTTATGTGTTCAAGACACAACAAAACAAAACAGGAAGTTAAACATAAACAGCTGCTAAAAATTAATTTCCTCTCCCCCCCCCCACCTCCTCAAAAAAAAAAAAAAAGAAAGAAAGAAATCGGAGGGGTATCGAAAGAATCCAGGCCGAAGAGAAGTTTGCTCAATCAGTAAATGGAAGGTATTCAAATATAACAAGACTGAAACAAGATTGACAAATAGATATCGAATCCTAGCTGGAAGTAAAGTAAATTGAAAAACATTTTTCAAGAAAATGGAAATAAGTTTAGAAAATAGAGATAAGTTTAGATAAGTTAATGGAGATAAGTTTAGCATAAATCTCTGTGATTTTAATTTTTATCGAACGAAATTGTATTTTTTGTTTAATTTGTTAAAAATTATTAGTCAAAAATACGTTTTCTCATTAGAAATGGTCTAAGTAATTAACCGATGTAAACTAAAACCTTGGTTTTTATTTGTCAACTTGAATAAAATACTTAAATATAAAATTTCATCAAAATCCAACTAATAAAAATTCATGTTTTTTTTGTTCTGATGGACAGCCATGATATGATCAACAGATATTATAAGCAAGAAAACTTATTATGAAAAGAAATTTAACGTGCCCTATGATTCAAAGAAATTCTATTCTAAATTTTCTTGCTTATAGTTTTATAGATGAAAACAGAACATTCCACAATTTATTTTTTTAAAATTTCATTGTTATTATTATTTCTTCTATTCTAACAATGAAATTAAAAAAAAAAAAAAATTGAGATATTTTCTGTTTTCCTCTAAATTTAACTGAAAATTGCAATAATTTTAATATCTGATTATCTAAGATATTTCTCTATAAAATTAAACCTGGCTCCATTAATTATAGGATTTCTCCATCAATCTCTCTCTATCTGTTCTTCCGATTTAACCTTTTTTTTTTTTAAGTTGAAATTGAATCCATTTCTGAGTTATTAACACTTCTTTTGTAAGGTTTACAAATAATGGGAGGAATTGTAAGCAGACGCTGCATGACTGTATTAATATAAGCGAAAGTAAAAAAAAAGAAAAAATGGGCAAAAGAAGTGCTTTTGATGTGAGGCTACGGTACTTGGGCTGCCTAAGGGCAAGATGGCAACTGAAGCAGTATTGCTTTTATCTCTAATGATAGCCTTTTATCGTTCTTATCTACTTGCTTTCTTTCTAATTGACTCCTAATGAGAAGACTCGAAATATTTCTTTTTTTACGAATATTTCTTTAGATTCCATTTATCAGGTATTTATGGAAATTTAGCCATTTTCATTCTATTGATAGTCGAGTGACTGTTTTAACGGAGGATAAGACATTCTATTTCCATTTCATTGTGGATTCTTCTTTCGCAGAACAAGGGACCATGAGATTTCTTGTAGTGCAGTGATTCTTGACGGCGCTGCTTTTGTGTCTTCAACAGGAATTTGAACTAATGGATGTATTCAGACGAATGTGATGAGTGAAATAGAAACATCCATGCCTTATCTCGGATTCGAATCTTTGGAATTGAACAAAATTAAAATATAGAAAGGAAGCTAGTTCGATTATGTAATTTATAAAATTAAAAACTATGTAATTATTGGTTTAAAAAAAAATTAGTGTGTCTTCTGGAAAATTAAGATACCAGAGTTTTGCCGTATTTGAGAACCACAAATTTTGAATTAGATATTTATGGAATGTCTTAATGAAGTATTGGTGGTTCGTAAAGGAGAAATAATAAAAACAATGAAATAGAATATAATAAATGGGAAAGAAAAAATATTTACTTATTTACTGGATTTTTTTTTTATTATTATGTTAAATGATTTGGGATGACGATAAAAGTTATACAGCCAGAAGGGGTTTGCGAATCAAACTGCAATATATAGGTATTACGCTTAAATATCAGGATATCCGATACTTAACAGCTACCATATGATACTGAGTGGCATTCTGCAGGCTCTAGTATTTACATTATGTTTTTGAGACCTACTGTAAAACTATACAAATCTGCTTTTATTACAAAAAGAAAACTTTTCATTTACGGTACCTTGATATCCTTACAAATATGAACAATTGAAACATTATTAAAATAGCTACCGTTGCGTTGATTTGATCTGTCAATCACTCAACTATGCTAAGAATTCTGTTACATCAACCCTATATTATCTTAAACTGAGATTTCATTTCACGGATCATCTTTTAAGTGTTCATGAAATCAACCAAATTCTTCGAGTTTTATTTAAAGGAGAGAAACAAATCCACTAAGATACAAAACTAACAACTAAGCTTAACTGGTATTAGTACAAAGAAAGAAATGAATCATTGGATTTGGAGGCCTTTTACTGACTGTCTTTTTCAATAATTGAAATAAACTGATCTAAACTGTCAAATGTCTTTTTTGACTCCTTTGATTACTTTGTGGATTAAAAAATAATCCATTCAACCCTCCTATTGAAAGTTAAAATTTGTCGTTCTTTATTTGTCACTAATAAATATATTTTGGTCATGAGTCATTGTTTTAACATTTTCCAGAATCTTTGATTTATTTTTCCTTAAAAAAGGGGCCGTTTTTTTATTCATATTCAAACACTGAAAATTAGCTGAAAATGGAATGCTTATTATAATTTGGAAAACAGAAAATATTCTGAAATAAAACAATAGTTTTTCATAAAAACACTTCTGTAATTAATAGTTAGTAAAGTTTGAAAATCTTTTGAAAAAGTATTTGATTTTCTTTAGAATGTTTTAGCTAATTAGGTCATCTAAAGGTATAATATAAAGGAATTTTAATTGTTTATTCATTTATTATAAAAAGTATTTTCTTTAATTTCTTCTTATGTGGAAAATATGTCTTCAATCTCTTTGTTTCAGCTTAAGTATGTTGGTAATTACACTTCAAACCTCTTTTGATATCCAGACATTTGGTTGTGATATTTTTTTTCTTCTTCTTTTTATCATTATATTTTTGCGTAAAAACAGTTGAAATTAACCATCACGTTTTGTTTAATGGGAGTGTCTTTATTGTAATTTTTTTTTCGTTCTTCTTTTATAATTAACTACAATTTCTCTTCATAATTCGAACTGTCAAAATGACTTGTCTTGTCCAAAACACGACGTACGTAAAGCTATTCTCAACAAACTATCGGCTTTTTTTTTTTTTCATATCATTATTCACGACCAGCTTCCGGTAATTTGAGAAACTTCTGGAAAGTCAAGGGAGGGCGAGCTTTAAACGGAAGAGCCGAAGTGAATATAAAATATGTATTCACCAACTAAAACAACAACACCACAAAGAAAGAAAAAAAAAAGCCATCAGAAAGAAATGCAATATCTGATAAGGAATAGTTGCTAATTATTTGGCATTTTAAATGGCGATCGTTGATGGACAGCCTGCCGGCATTGGAGTTCCACGTGATGCAACGGCAGGCCGCCAACTCCTCGCCTCACCCCGGGCCCAGCTGCCAATCATGCGGCGGACCGGCGAAGATGACAAACGGTGTTGACACGCCCTCTCTAAACTCGTTAAAAGTAGCCCCCCCTTTACGGCCAGCAGGGACACTAGTGTGGAAAGGGGCTTAAATCATCGTTTTAAACCGCGACATTCGAACTAGCCAATCAGAAAGTGAGACTGTTTTGCTGTGTTGTGTTTTTTTAATCCGCGGAACCGAAGGATTAGAAGAGAGAAGCGAGAAGGCGTAGCCCACAACCCAACCACTTCAGCCGTTGGTCCATTTGATTGAAATGGATAAAAAGAAGAAAAACAATGAAGTATATTCTGGACTCCCTGCTTACGAACACTAACGAGATAACTTAGGAAATCGTTTCAAATCATAAATAAAGATATGATATGGTTTATAATGGTTTAATTACTTAAAAATTATTACCAAGCAACGCATTATAAGTTATTGAAAATTTCGCAACAACACAAAGTCTAGAAAGCTTTTGAAAAAGAGTAAATTAGGGTTTATTTAAAGTGAAGAATTAATCCTAAAGATAAGTAATTTATTTTTAAATGTGCATTCAAGACATTTAATGATTTTTGTAAATCTCCGTCACTATTCTTCAGAGATTTCTTTAGATTAGAAAAAAATATCTGAACATATGTTCTATTCTGTCTTCCTGCAATCCTTGGAATCATAGTAGAAAAGCTTTTGAAAAAAATGCTTCCATTTTTCTTACTATCTGAAATACAGTTACAAATTCTACAATTCTTCTTATATCTTCTAGTGATGTCATGATTTATAAAGTGATCATCCATACTTCCGGTCTTATTGTATGTAGAAACTTGGATATTTTTTTATTCCATCTGTCAGCAATATGTCTTATGTTGTTGAGTCAAAAGAAATAGAAATTTGGCTTCACTTAGAATTAGTGATAGCATTTATGGTTTCTGAGAAAAACGATGTATATAGCTTAGAAAAATGGAATGTTTTATAATAATCGAAAAATGAAATTTACATTAAAAAAAATTGCAACTTTGTAAGTCAACAATTTCTTCTTTCTCTTGCAAAAGCCTAGCTAATTTTCACGTCTGATATATTATTATTATCTTTATACAGCTTTGTAATGCACTAATAGAACAGTTCTAAGTTTCTTGTAATTAATAATAAAATATAGGTTAAAAAACTTCTAACTTGGAATTAATTACACAAAAATTAAAATGCTAGTTAAAATGCTTTCATTAAAAGCAATCGAAATAATTGACCTATTTTAATTAAACTTGAATTTTGATAATAAATTAAGTTAAATTCTTAAATATAAAATTTCACCAGTGTCTTAACTAGCGGCAATTAATTCACTTCATGCAGACAGACAGAAAGACACAGTTAAATAAACAACTTCAAAGAGTAAACATCTTTTTTTATTGTTTTGATGAACTATTAATACCGCAAAGGCAGTTGTCAATAAGGGAAAAGAATAAATAACTCCTATTAACAGCGGAAGACTAAAAGAGATGAATTGAAAGTAGATTTACTGAAGAGTGCTCTCCTCTTTTCCTTGAAGTATGGATTTTTGATTTGCTGCGTCCTAGCCACCAACCTTGACATATTCGACCGCAAAACAGCAGTGTTCCTATAGAGGGAGGGTAGAAAGTGTGTTGAAACAGTTGTCTTTTATCATTTTCATTTTGAATAGACGCTAATGTTTGAGCTGTGCTTAGAATACTAAAATGGCCGCTGTGCTTTCTTTTTTCTTCTTCTTCCTTAACGTTCCCAACAGTCAAATTTGATGAAAACTGCTGCAATTGCAAAGACGTGGGTTGTTGTGTTGTGGGTTTCAGGTTCAGTCCCCAGGGGGCTTGTCTCATCAATGTCGACAGAACATCGCGAATCTGCCTTCACCGACTGACAAGGTTGTTCACCCTCGCCGCCCGATCGGAAATTTTGGGGAACGAATCCCCTAACTTTTAGCTTATTTTCCTCCTTCAATTTCAAATATTTTTACACCTCCCCCCTCCTCGCAGACCAAACACTGTTAGATACGTGGATCTTAGCAGAGAAGTTTCGACCACAGTGGAGATGCCTTCGAAAGAACTTTAATGTTTATCTCAATGACAAAAACACACCGTAAGTAAATATATCTTAATTTAAGACATTATTTTTATTATTAGGAATAAATTAACAAGAAATTAAAGACCGCATTATGAAAGAGAATTACTGCGTTATCTGAATTTTATTTTTTTTTTATTTTTATTATCCTTGTTTAAACGAAGTTCCTTTATTTTTAATGCAATAGACATAAATATTGAATAATACTAAAGGGCGACTAAAAAAAAACCCCACAAGATACTACTTATTAACAAATAAGATCTTCAATTCTCACGGACATCCTGGGATAGCTGTTTCGCACCTTTTGGTGCTCATCAGTCAGAACGAGTTATCATGAACCAACAGGTCCTCCATATCTGGAGGTTATGACAGAAACATAATAAACACATCATTTATTAATATTTATTGATCTGGATATTAATGATTAATTTATTAACAAACTTAATAGGCCTATTTAAAAAAAAAAAAATATCATTTTTTTATCCTTTTTTTTTCATTTACGGCCGATATAGGCCTACAGGTCGGCACATGATTAGTTGTTTCATCTTTATTTTTTTCTAATTTTTGAAAATCCTACTGTCAGTTTTTTTTTAATTGATTACTACTTTAAACTGTGGTTAAGTCTAACAGTGCGGAAAATATAAGTTTTCCTTCTCTTCTATTCCCTTGACAATGAAAAATATTACAACAACATTTAGGCAATCTAACAGCAAATGTTTCATTGATAACCATCTGACAATATCATCAAGACATTTTAAATGGAGCTCAGACTAATTCTTAACTGTCAGTTAATTGGGCTACAAAATATATTAGATGATTACTTTTATTGTAGATCCACTTCTGGTTAAGGGATTTTCGAACCATGTTGCCAAGTTAATCTTTCTTTTTACTAATTATTTTAGGCTCTTGCTGAATATTAAGCTTTTATTACTTTTAACTGAAAACTGCCTGATATTGCGGAAGTAGGGTTGGATGGATTTTACCTTGAAAATTTGATTCTTCAAACATTTCATAGTTTCCTAATTCCAATTAGTTTAGAATAATTTCTGAGAGACCTCTAAGTAATGTTCTCTTAGCACAGTGAACCATTTCATAATATTTAGACTCATAAGACTTTATTGACAAAATGTAGGTCTTCAAAAAAATTTTGAAACCTCGCTTCTTCACAAATGGAATGTTTATTCCAAATTGGTTGTTTTACCATACAAGTGAGTCCAAATATATACAGAACATAATTATATTTGAATTTCAATTGTAACCTAAACTTATGTTAAGCAAGTGATATCATATTAAAGTTCCTGCCGAAAATGTACAATATTGCAATTCACTATTTTGTTAGCATTTTTTTTTTTGTTAAACTTATCATTGAGCCTAAATCTTCTATAGTAAACATGACTATACAGTGCTATCAGATCCTTTATAACAAAGAAATGCATAATAGAACGAAACAAACATCCTCTTTATTTTTTCATTCCTTTATTTAGAACAGATTATTATCACAATAATGAAAAACAATTATTTTCTACAGCTTTTATTAATAGTTAAGAATCAAAAATGTGAAAAAATAATAATAAAAAAAAATCTTCTTGTTTAAAAGAATAACAAATATTTATTAGAAAGCAAAAATAAATTATTTTCTTACAAGAAATTTCTACTTTAAATTCCTATTACAGAGTACATATATTACATTTTTTTATGCAATATTTTTAATTTTAATCAAATTTCCCAATAACTTAAGGCAAATGAGTAAATTTTGAATTTAAAATTTGCTACTCAAAATTCTATAAGCTGCTTGTTTCAGACTTTTCTCAATATTTAAACTATATTTTTAGACTATATTTTTTTATGTAGACTATTAAAAGCATCCGCTATTTGCTTTTCCATCTCCAGTAGGCTTAATGACTTTTAACCTTAAATAACGTGAAGTATTTCTTTACTAGCATTCGTTATTGTAGTATTTGCTTGAAATGCTATGTTTTAGAATTAGTCAGAAATTCTGATTTCCTAGTTTCTGTCTTTTATTCGTTCCTTTTGTTTTACTTCTTTCTGTTCTTAGTATAGTATGTATTGATTTCCGTTTCAGTTGGTTGTGTAGTATTCATCCTGAAAGTACTTTTTCATTCATATTTTTAGGGAAACACTCAAAATCAAAGTCAGACGTTCAAAACCAGTTGCACCTCTTGGTCTCCGAAAGGTCCCTGTTGCCTTTCTCATGGCTTTAATACCTGTGGAGGAGTATTGGTTACACGCAAGTGCACGAGAGAGTGATTCCCCACTTTTAATTTAAATAAAGACTGTTGTCTGTCAATCTAAAACCCCGGAGGATCCAGGAGTGAATGGTCGATTGACCAGTTTTCAAGTGTTGTTTTCCTTCTTTTGAAAATCTGGCCTCTTTCCGATATGTGACAGTGGATCTCAAGTTTTTCATAGTGTATTTAGCTAATAGAATATTGGTTTGTTTAATAGGTATTAAAATTTATCATTTAGTGCTAATAATGTAACTAAATTTAAATAGAAAACAAATGAATTTGTAGATGGAATTTTAAGCAAAAATTGTGAAAAAAATTTTGAATTGATTTATCAGACCCATGCCTAATTAATTAACGTAAATAGTTAAGTTATAATATATTAGCTTTATTTGATTCTTAACACATAACTTACTAAAAGCAACAAAATAATACTTTAAATTTTGAAAGAAACAGCAATGTATTAATAATAGGTGTTATTCTTAAATAAGTAGCCTAATTGCACTCATTTTAAATATTATAACTAGTAATTTACACAGCCACCTCATTCTCAGTTTCTGCCATTTAACACCTCTCCTTCAAATTTTGTTAACGCTTTTCTACTTTTGTCAATTTATAATTATAAAAAAAAGTGGCAAGGCATGACAGGGTACCTTAGTGAATCGATATCTTTTTAATTAATAGCTATTTCGAGCTTATTATTCACGTCAGTCGCAGTTGCGTCTTCCTTCTCTATCTTGCGTCTTCCTTCTTTAATCCTTTAAAGAATTTATACTTTAACTCAGTGCCCTTTAAAGGCGGGAAACAGCTGGCGGACAATTTTAATTCAATGACATTTATCTTCATTTTCATTTAGTACTTTAGGCTATATATTGAAAAACCCATATCAACATTTTTACTTTTGATTTATGGATATTTAGTCTGTTGCATTGTATTGCTAAGAGGAAAGAATAGTTCTAGCTAATCCGAAGTATTGAGTGAAATCGATATAAACTATTAAATTTTTACGAATAATAATCTATTTTGAGCAAATAGAAAAATTTCATGTTAAATTGTATTCAACTGCTCTTATGATTTACAAACACAAGAGATCTTTTCATTGTTGTTGCGATTTTAACTAAGAAATAAACTATTAAATGGAAAGTAAACTTGAAGTTCTTTCGGAAGCTCCATCTTTTTTATTGAATTCCGTTTGATCCCTTAAGAATTGCTCAGCTTCCAATACAACAAAAACATTAGCTACCAGCAGAACTCATGTTGATGTTAGAGGCCTATTTGTTAGTAATGGTTTTCCTGGTGCCGTTGATTAAAGGGAATTCAAGGTTAATGCCTTGGAAGAAATGTATCTACCAGACAGGATATAACAGTCCGTTGCCTTAAGCCTTGGTTTTAAAGAAACATAAGTTCCCTCCCACTCCCCGAACGATTTGACCGTTAATAAGATGAATAAATATTTGTGTCACTCGGAAAGAACTTGAAAAATAGAAGATATGTTGTTTTCTGAATATCATTTCCAGAGTTTCGTGGGTTCGAGATTTCTCCTGTTTTCTATTGAGAGCAACTTTAATCTTCCTCAGTGATGAGGGCATTGAATACAAAACAATTCCAGTTTTGATTTTACGAAAACTTTTGTACAATTGGGGAAATGAAAGATTCTCTGTTTGCATTTAATTGTTACCATTTAACA
>JAFIDM010000001.1:94188973-94250213 GCA_023159025.1 Thereuonema tuberculata
TGCTTAATCTACATCGGAGTAAAAAGAAAAGGAATCTCCAAATAAGTAGAAGCTTGCTCATGTCTGATTATTTGCAGTCTCTCACTGCATGCATAAAAATAGTTTCATATCAGAAGATCAATATCTCGCGGAGGTTACACTTACATTTAAACAAAATCAAAGATATAAACATGTCATAATAACTAAATCATTAATATACTATTATTAGGTTTGCTTTTTATTGTCTATTTAATTACCTAGAATTGATTTACTGCTTTTCACTGTTGAGATAAAATTTAATGTTGATGGAAGATATTGTGGTGTCTTCAAGGAATAAATAAAAAGAATCAAATTGGTCATAAATATGATAGAAATAATTCATGGGTTATTTTTGTGCTCGAAATCAAATAAATAAAAATAAAAACAAAACAAAACAGACGTTTATTAATTAATAGTAAAAAACAACAACAAATAAAGCTGTAGCCTAAATTATCACTATTAGAAAGATATTAGAAGCAATAATATAATAACGTCATGGGAAAGGATACAACGCTTGTATTAAATGCTCCTTATTTTATTTTATTTTTAAACTTGGGAGTGTTAAATTAGATATTAGGTAAAGTTTTTAAGTACCGGTATTGTAATGTTTTGATTGTTGCTTATAAGAACCGAAGAACTTATAAAATAGTTATAAAAAAAAATAAGAAGAAAGTCCATTTCTTGTTGGAGCTTTGGCTGAAGATTTTTCTGATCTTTTTTGTCAGGGTTACACCTTTAAATGATGACCCTGTACATCCCGAAAGGAAATAACGATATCACAAAGGAAGCTTCTTTTTATTTCCATAATGAATTAATCGCAATTGAAGGTTTTTGTTTCCATACTTACGATCTTTTGTTTATAACTCTTTTGTTAGATGTGGCAAACAACGCCTCCGATGTTTGATTGGCAGCCAATCGGCGGCTGCCTCCGCGTTGAGCACCTCTTTCCTCTGCCCACTTCTCGTCTGTACAGTTGGAACCACTTGGATCCTGTATTAATTTTTTCCCTAATTACGCAATCAAGGTCGTCAACGAGTCCGTGATCTTTCGCCGTAATTAGATTACGGCGATTCCAAGAAACGAATCGGGATAATAGTTACAAAGTTCTTCCTCCGTTGTCTGTTAATGCATGCATCAAATTATTTCCATAGGCTGTCTGCTGTCTTGATCGGAATTCGCGCCAGAAATTGCTGCTTCCAATTCTGAGGCGGACGGATTAAGGAAATTGAAATTTGGAAATCTGACTTAATTATGCGAAGTAAATACGGACCGAGGAGCTGCCCGTTTCTTACTTTTTTTTTTTCTTCTAGGAAAGGGGAAAAAAATTAATAAGGTATGAGGGAGGGAGGTACAGTCCACGCCCTCTCCATACACCGAGATGGAGTTCTATCGTCTGACCATTCTTCTTCTAATAATCAATCATGGCTACACTTGAAGTAACAATAGGCCAGTAATCAAGTATGATCTTCAAATAACTTTGAACAACGAGGGACGATTCATTATGCTATAAGTTCTTCTCCTTGGAATGTATAGTATTCAATAAATCTACATGTTTTTAATCGATTTTGTAACGAAAGTCAATATAGAGATATTGTAGTCATGCATGGTTTTGATTGGGAAATGCTGTGATCAATGTTTGTCTTTACCGAACTATTACTAATGCCAGGTTAGGCCAACATAAGATGCTTTTCTTGTTTGTTTAGTTCATTTCGGCCTACAATAGGGCTTTTTCAAAAGGTATCATTTACTGGCTGACTTTTATTTACTTTGTAGAGTTTGTAAGCGTGATTTATATGGTAGAACAACGAGAATGAATTCTAAGCAGAATAATGCAGAAAAAGATTATTCTGAAGATTATTAGTGGCAATTTTGTTGATATATGGTGCATGTAAAGAAAGTTCGTTGTTGTATTTATTAATGAATAATTGAGCAAAGACAGAAGCTTTTGTCTCTACATTTAACTATTACCTATTTATTATATCTGTACTGGTGTTGTTACTTAAAAATAAATTATTTAAATTGATACAAACTTTAATTTGTGGTAGTCTGTTCGATGTTCATAGATTATTTAAGTAATCTCAGAGCTCATATTATAATTTTAGCCTATAATTTTAGCCGGACCGAGGAGCTGCCCTTTTCTTTCTTTTTTTTTTTCTTCAAGGAAACAGGAAAAAAATTCTGCCTAGATGTGTCTATTCTTCCGTTATTCTGCATAGATGTGTCTATAAAGCTTGACTATATATAGCCTATCATACATACCGTACAGTGGAATTTTTTTATTTAAGTTATTTATTTTATTTATTATTATTATCATTATTATTATTATTTTCGTTAGCTTGCTTTGTTAAAATAACTATTGACCTCATGAACTTAAAGTGAGTCACACAAACGTCGTATCTAAATCTGTTAATTTTATGACAGAACCAATATTGAATCAAGATAAGCTAGAGAAGTTTTAAAATCCTTCGTTTAATAAAAGAAAATCTTCGAGCCATCTACATCTTGCTGGTTTTACCACAAGGAGCTTTAAAAGAGAAACGCCAAGGATGTCATCATCCATATCAGCACCCCTATCAACAAGAAGAAGAAGAAGAGACCTATAAGACGTTTGTGGAACTTCACCGTCTGCTCATTTCGTGGATTCGCTTTGAACCCCTGGGGTGCCAACCGGAGGAATTATGCCAATTTTGCGGTGCCGTAGTACTCTATGAATGGATGATAACGAACGAGAATTAAAGTAATGACATCTTAACGGAAGAAGGGAAATTATTTTTATTTTTCCAGACTTGATTTGCTAAATACAGAAGCAGGGTTCTTGTAAGGAGCTGGATTCGGTTCAAATTCATCTTTATTTGTATATTTTTTGGGAAAAAGAAAAGTTAGATGATTGGGAGGGCAAAAATAGGTTAGAAATCTGGAGATGTATGTTAAAAAAAGAAAGTTATAGAAGTTAAATAGTCCTTTTCAGCATAAAAATATCAATGTATGACATATTCTAGCATTACATAAAATTAAGTCTTTAATAATAAAAAAAATACGTTGAAAGCAGTCAAGGAAGAAAAAAATGTACATTTCAGGACAGTAAATACCCTGCAAATGGAATGTAAATATTAGTGGTTAGGGATATATTACTTTGATTTTGTATATCATTCTCCAAGAAAAAAAAGGCATGAAGGTTTGTGAAAGAAACTCTTTAGAATTTAAATAAAGAATAAGCTACACTGTTGGCGAATTTGAACACTTCGATTGAATTCTGGATTCTTCATAATAGTATAAGTTGATTTGTCAAAGCTCTTCTTTAAGAACGTAAGAAATTAAGCTAGAAAAATGTTATTTAACTTGTACTAAATAGAATCTACGAAATTTCTGTTTTAATAGAATGAAAGGTGAATAAAAGTTAAAACTTCAATAGACATTATCTCAGTAAAAACTTCTAATACAACTTCTATTTATTTGTAATACATCCTGATAATATGGGATCCATGTATCTAATTCCTGCAATCAACTACACGGTCTCCTGCTGATAGGAATTCATTTTGGGTGACAATTTGACGACCCACGGTTTTCTTCATTTTCCATCCTCTTCATTCCGTTCTCTTTTCATTAGTTAGGTTAAGCATTGGAGACAATGGAAAACAAGGTAAAGAGCCACCACGCACTGCATCCCACACATTCACCCTGACCCTGGCAGCATAGATTCTAGAAAATTCCTTTAATTATTCTCGAATCTTTAAAGAAGCGTGCTTCTAAACTCTCTAAGAACCTTGAAATACAGGGATTTCTAAAAAGTTAATTGGCCTGCCTCCTTCACATTTCTTAATTTCTTTGTGAAATGAAGCCGTTAGACTTAGTTTTTCTCCGTCTAATTTTTTTTTTTTTTTTTTATGAACTCTTCTTGGAAAAGCCGTTTGTGTCGGAAGATAATCAGACGCCAGAAAAATCCTCCATTTAAAGTCCCGCCCGTTTGCTTAGTGGTGCTTTGAGAAATTAACTGCAGCACAACGGGTCCTTTAATATCCATCACCGACTACCAGGTGGTGCTTTGAAATTTTAATCGCTTTCCAAATACAATTTGTATTAATATTTATTCCGATTGCGTTCAGTCTTAATGAAGGAGATAAGCGCTTCTGATTGGAAAAATAAGAAGGGAAAAAAATTGAAATCACAAAATAAAACCGGACTTTCTAAGTCATTTTCCATTTTATTATGCAGATGAGCTGTGGATCACGGCTTTCGGAGAGATTGCAAGTCAATCATAATCTGAGTCAGTGAAACGAATAACCACGAGGAATTAAAGTTGTCTCCGCTTTGGAAAGACCGTATAGCTGTTAGTCTTTTTATCAGATTTCAAAATATAATGTATTCGAGAAATAAGGGATGTCTCATCTATGTAGAGTTTCATCATCACAATTTTAAGATTGGATGAAAATTGAGTTTATGGCGTTAAAGAAAGACATGCATTTTTCTTTTGAAATTATATTCATTAAAATATATTTATTGACTGGACAGTTTGAGATAGCTAAAGGCACTGGGGTCATCAAAAGAAGTTGGGTAACTCTATGAAAACAAGATCAGAAGTTCTTATGTATTCAGAGATTTCGGAAGTACCTATAGAGTTGCGTTTTAGTAATTGCAAGAGATGAGACATCAAAAGGAATTTATGGGACAGAATGTTTCTTGTTATACTTGCTATATAGAATGAAAGTACATAGCAAGATGAAACGATCATAGAACGATGGAGAATAGAAATTCTAAATAGATTCTCAATAATAAGAGAAGGTCAAAATATAACCATAAATAAATGAGTGGATGAAATTAAAAATTTTGTAGAATTCGATTGGAAAAGAACAATTTTTGATCGAAAGAACTTGGAACATCCATCAGTGGATTGAGAAGTAGTTGCAAATGATGATGATGATGCGTTTGATTTTTCAACATAAATTGATTAAGGAGACATTAACATTAAAGGAAACCACTAGGATTAACAAATCGTCAAAACAAAATCATTTACTTGTTAAAAAGTTCCTTCAGTTCCAAATAATATTAATAAAAATTCGTTGTTACGATGATTTAACAAAGAAACCATGTTAAATATCATTATTAAACGACAAACAATGTTTCTCAAGAAATCTTAGAGGAATTTTTGTGATAATCATTGGAGAACAAGATCTTAGCTTATTTTCCATCATCGTCAGAAATCTTTCTTGCTGATGATGGTCATATTGCCTAGCTGGAACTATCCTTTCTATTATGTAAATTTTTAATAAACATGTTACAATTTATTTAATATGATAGAGATTTTGTGAAGTAATGGTAATGGGTTTTCTGGAAAGTATTTAAAAAACGAAAAATCAAAACTGATATGACAAGAATTTCATTATTACTGAATAGCTTTGATTTTGTAATTTATTTATTTATTGTTTTGAAATCTGTAAAATGATTGGAAACATCTCATTTATTTTACACTTATAATTTCATAATAATTTTTAAAATGTGCTTAAAAATTTCTTATAAGATAATCTTATAAGAAAGATGAAAAAAAAAAAATGTTCAATTTTTTTTATCTCCAAATTTTTGTACCTTAAACTAACGTCATCGTATCCCTAATTCAGCATTTTTTTAGATGAGTCTATCAATATCTATGACGTATCGATCCATTTTTTTTCTTTTTTTTTTCATCGGCTTTTAAACTTCCGGAAAACGCTTACCATAGCAGTTGAAGAAAGAAAGTAAAATTCTAAAAAACAAATCCAAGAATTAAGTATAAAATTTTGAAAATAGCATTCTTTGGTTGTTCTACACCAACAGAATTAGTGGCGTTACAAGCCTTTAATTAATTAACTTTTTAAAATTAATTAATTTAAATTAATTAAATTTTTTCTCCTCTAAATTAAAAGAAAATGTCAGTATTTACAAAGTGTCTGCTGGTACTTTTCATTAAGATGATCACTTTCTGTTTTTCTATGGCGGAGATCTTTACTTAGATGGCGAAGCTTTGTTTTTATCAGTTATGCCAATCGTTTTTTACGCTTCTGAGGAGATATTCATGAATTTTTCTTTGTATAAAATGCGCCGGAAGCTGTAATTAATTGTTGTTTCTTTTTATCTGCAACAGTCATCGTTATGGTTATTCTTTTCAGAAAAAGAAATGAAAAGAAGGCAACAAACATGAACTTTTTTATAAGTCTGCATATTTATCTAAGTTTACTAATTTAATTTCACCTTTCACCTTATTCATAAATTCATTGTATCAGATGATATTTACGACTGTTAAAAAAATTCTTTAATAAAATACGACCAAAGACTAAATGGAATAAATCATTACATGTCATTCACTTCGTAAGAGTAGGATTTCGTTTTGGGCAGATTTTTATTGAAAAGTGATCAATTACTATTACAGTTATTCAAAAGGAAGTGATAGTTATTGGTGTAAGTTCGTTAGCCTTATCACTAACACCTACAGCTATTTATTTATGACAACCAGTTGATAAACATTTTAAGTTTTTATATTCAATTGAAAGTTACTTTAACTCTTTTTTTTTTCTCTCTCTCTCTTCTTCGGAGGATACTAATTAAAAAAATCAACTCCTCATTAGTAGAAGTTATTTATTGTGTGTTTAAGGAAACGACTTCATAGTAAGATTAATATCTAAGTATTATTATTTTTTATTCTGTGGAAGAAGAAAAAGAAGATATTGATTAAGATAGAAGCCACCTGCTTAAATATGGAAATAAAGATATCCTCATTTGTTTTATCCTTATTTCCTTTAGATTACCCTTATTAAGATCTCATTTACCTGTAGCATAAAGACCAAATTGCTACTGAAATTAAGGAAGTTAATATCACTATTAGAAATTTATCTTTAGAAGTATTTAGAATACAATGTAAAACTCCAATGTAAACATACTATAAAATTACGGTTAATTTAAATTTATTTCAATTTAATAGAAAAAGAAAACCCCAGTTGTTTTATTGAGTTTTAATAAAAAGTAAGACATCATTCTTTTTCATAGTGAAGAAAAACAAAAGCTTAATAATTATTTTGATTAAAATACTTGAGAATTTACATCTTTTTTTCTTGAACTTTTCCAGATGAAGGTATTAAAATAAACAAGACTTATCGGGATTAACAGGAACCTAAAATACACAACACTTAAATTGAAAAGCAAAATCTGTAATCACCATTTAAAATTGATGTTTTAATTTAATATTTCTGTAGAGACAGTTCTGGAAACAGTTCGTAAAAACAATATGAAGAAGAATGAATTGAAAAACTCGTTCTTTATTTTCACTTATTGTCCCAACACAACAAAAAACTAAATACTCCCTGTTTTCTTAAAAATCATTCTTCAAGAAAATCAATATTTTGAATTTTAATATTTAATCTAAATAATAATTTTAATATTTTAATATTGAACTTTAACTAATATTTATGCGCTCATTCTATGGATTAATGTTATATTTTTAAAAATATATTAATTTTTCCTCCATAAATATTTATTGAGCTTAGTACAAAAATTAATGCGAACCAATTTTTAAAACATTAACAATTTTTGGTATACATAATTTGTAGATACCAAAATATAGAAATTGATATAAAATTGGTGAGAGTAGGATTTCGTTTTGGCAGATTTCTATTGAAAAATGATCAGATATTATTAATAGCTATTTAAAAGGAAAATGTTAAGTTTTTCTCATAAAAATAAATGTTTTATATAACATTAGGCATTAACTTTCATTTTATTCCTTTATTATATACTGAATTGCAGGTTTATGACGTTCACCATCTCTATGTCAACTAGATAGATGTATTTTTATTTAGTGAGTAAAATAATCTCCACAGTATTTAAAAATATATTTGTGAGAGGTTATCTGTTTATTCATATATTATGTATACAGCAAGTAAACAACAGCAAATATAAAGAGGATCCGAAATATTGTGCTTAAGCCTTAAAGTGATTCAAAGAAAGCTTTTAGTGAAAGGTTCAATTCCTGATTAACTCGAAAGAGACTTTCTTTTTAAAAGTGATTTATGTGTGAACCCCTTAAGCCTGTCAATTGGGTTGTTAGACGAATCGAGCGACTTCCAATATATCACTGGATGATTTGTGTAAAGCTTACGGGGTTGCAGAGCAGACCAGGTCGACCAATTTAATAAAGAAGTATCATTACTGATTATTTACAATTGACGCCGGAACAGTCGATCTACAATGGCTTTACGGGGGAGGAAAGATGGCAACGAAGGAGGACGATTCCAATTTAGTGGTCGCAGGGGAGCGATAAGGGCGCAGTTTGCACGCGACGGGCAAGTTTAGAAGGTAACCCGATACCTTTCCTTGATTACAGCCTGAATTTACCTTACAGATTTTGCTTGGTGGAGACTCGCCCCTAAAGTCCCTATTCTGTTTTTCAAAGGAAATAAGGCTGTTTTTTTTTTTAATCTTCAAATTACAATTGGTTGCTCACTTGATGACGTAATTATAACTCTACGTGATTTAGAAATGGATTATTTCTTCTTGTTTGTTTATACAGTTTTCCCAAAAGTGAAGTAATAACAACTCGAAGAGACAGTCAAATGTTCTAAACGAACAGACCTTTCTATCAGGTTTTTAAAGCACTCAAAATCATTTGAGGCATTGAAGAACAATCATGTCACAATTGGAATCTTCAACAGAAACATAACCTGTGTACTTCTATTGCCAAATCTTTAAACTATCCTCAATAACATTACGAAGAAGATGCCAAGGACAATGAACAAATTTTCAAATTTTGAAAATATTTTCTTAGTTTATTTTTTGAAATTATCCAATGCTTCTTGTTTGTGTGTTAAAATATCTAAACTTAAAGAATGTGTCAGATGTAGAAGTGACAGGTGCTAGAGGCTCAATTCGACTGGGTAATGATATACTTATAATATGTTGAACTGTAATGATCTTTCTAACTTATAGAAGCTAGATTTACTTAACGTTTAAAAATAATCGTAAAGTACTAAAAATCGTAAAATACAGTCTTGTAATAGGCCTATTGTAAATGGGAATCTATCTCAATTTTGATTGTGATATTCTTTTAGACTTGGTTTCAGATATGAAGGTAATTCTGTAGTAAGTTTGTTTTTGATCATCTTTAATAGGATATTTCTTGACATTCCTCTTACATAATAAACGTAAGTCGTTTTTATTAAACTTTAATGTTAAACAATGGTTTTATTTTTACAGTTTCCTTGATTAATAAACTAATTCATATCTCGCTTGATTTCGAAAAGACAGTGTTGTTATTTACGAAATTTTGAAACGTTTTGTTTGGCTGTCAAAAGACTTGACAAAGTCCTGTAAAATAGCATTCTTTATTTGTATAGTTTCAAGTTATTGCTTAAATGATTTTACAAATCTTTAAAAAAAAATATTGACCCAATGAACTCTTATACTTTCAAATTCTTTTAAATAATACTTTATAATCTATCTATCACATTAGAGTTTACTTAGAATTATAAGTAAATGTGCTTTTGAAGACAATCAAATAAAGAAAAATTATATGTAATGTTTTCACTCTATCTTACAAAAGAATGAAGTAAAATTTTGAATGAGATTTCAATTCTGATTCTATATGAATTACGTTAATTATGATTTGAAATTTGGTAATATTTTACCCCGAGTTATTATGAGTTGTCAGGTGAACGTAAATTCCTTCTTCTTATATAAATGATAACTCTTATCTTTGGTCCACTAATAATGAAATATAACATTAAACTTGTATTGAAGTTTAGAGCATGTGGAAGCCTGAGATAGTGGCAGGTAAAATTCCCCTCCCATCGCCTGCTGAGTGACACGTGGATAACGGACCAGCCCAGCCTAGTGAACCCGCTCAGAAACCGACAGGAGGTCTTAAAAACTCACCTCTCCACAAAAGGAAACTTACACTTGGTTATTTCCTTGCTTTCTGTCAGATCCTTTAAAGCAAGGAAATAAGTCACAAGCTGATATTTCCCTAATAGGAGATTCGGGGGATTTCATTATTTAGTGAATGTGTACTCAGCAGTGGGAACAGCAAGTTTCATATATTTAGAAGCTAACAGAAGTTTAGCTTTAATTTGAGCTGCTGGGGCTTAATGATAATGAGCTTTTAATGAGTAGTTCATTAATTTAGAAAAACCCTTAATTTTAGAAAAATAAATATGCATTTCAATGTAAGCTTCATTTCTATGTAGGCAAAACATATTCAACAAATCAAACAGCAAATAACGTTTCGTATTAATAATCAAATCAATTGATTTTAATTTCTACAAAGTTATAATCCAAATCCAAATTCTTAACATTTAAGACAGTAAAACTAAAAGTATTCAGTATTTTCGTTTAGTTTCTTCTGTATTTCACACAGTTCTTATTTAAAAATAATTAAGAAGTAAAAGTAACTACCCAGAATGAAAAAACATTTCTTTTAATAATGTATCAAGTTTAGAAATCAATACAAAAACAAAAAGAAAAAAAAAAAACTAATTTTTTTTTTTTTTTTTTTTTTTTCATTTTTACTGAAATAAAAGCCTTTAAATAATTGTTTACAAATAAACTAACAAACTCGATGAATCAAACAAAGAGAATGAATCAAAATTTGTACATGTCTTACTACTTGTTAACAAAAGTTACTTAATTACTGACGATATTTGATAAAAAAAAATACTTCCAAAAACTGTTGATTTTTTTTGTTAATACCTTTTAATCATTACCTAAGTCATTTTACAAAAGATTTCGAAAATATCCTGTCAATCGAAGATTTAGTAGTGTAAGTTAATAGCAGACTATTTAAGATTATAAACGAAATGCATATTTAAGTGCTTCAACTTGTCTACTACATGTTTAGAAACAAAAATTGTAAAGACAAAAGTAGTCCTTATACTGTGACAAGTTACTACTAAGACATTTTGAAGCATTTAAATATGAATTTTCATTTATAATCTTAAATAGTCTGCTGTTAGCGTATATTACTAAATAGCGTACATCACTTGTTTTCATTAATTTTTCAATTACTTTACAGATATTATTTTTTAAAAAACGTAATTAAATGAAAAATATGAACTGGTTGTTAATTCAAAGTAAAACTGGACGCTAAATCTTTCAATAGTTTAAATATAAGTCTACCATATGTCTCAATAAGATAATTTAATTTGTAATATGTTTTCAGTTTGCTTCAAATTGTGAAAGGGAATGAGATGAAAGAGATATTATACTATTTGTGGTTTTTCACAATTTCTGAATAATTTATTTTCTTTCTAATAATTTATAGAAAGACAAGAATATTCCGTTTGGGAACCACTTACAGGAATCTTGTTATAGCTGTACGTTATAAATATATATAAATTACTTTTGAATATACATTCAATTTGGATGTACTTTAGAAAGATATTTAATATATCAAATGCTGCACAGCTTACGACTGCTCGACATTGTCTGAATACTGCAATTCGTTCATTTATTTAATTCAGACTAAAGATTTAAAAGTTTGGCTTTTTCATATAAATAAATAATTAAAAAAAAATAAACATATTATTCTACAGTATTTTATAAAGAATATAAAGAAATTGAAAAATTATTTTCTAACTTATTAGGCAGTTAGGAGACAGCAACCTTGCACGGGCGATGGTGGGAGAAAACGCCCGCATATTCGACAAACCTGCTCTCGATACCGTGCTTTGCGGAGTTTTTGACAGCGGTTTTTTTTTTCTCTTTTTTTTTTTTTTTTTTCTGATCAAACAATTGACCGAAGGTAAAAAAAATTAGTAGTCTAATAATAATACAAAACTAAATTTAATCCATTCACGGCGAAGTTTCGGAAATCGGCTATCCCGGTATTGCATCTATGTCTGCCGGCGGTGGATCGGGCTACTTCTACCTCGTTTTGTTCCTTCAATCGCGGCTACAAAATTTCTTCTTCGCTACCGCCGCTGACGCCTGCTTCACGGCGGGACTGAGCGAGGGATCCGGCGGCGGCCTGGGACTACAGCCGTCTCTCGAATGGCGGGGGGATAGCAGAATTGCTGAAAAAAGGGAACGATTTGTTCCAGTGCGTTTAGCCCTTAGAAATCCCCCTTTTTCCTGTGTCCTCCCCCGATCCACAGCTTGAAGCGGGAAGCATGCATAATTCAGCATCGCCGGGAAACTGCAACAAAACTTGAATTTTTATTGCTTCAATCGAGCGTCGTCCATTTGCCGTCCGGCTCTGTGAACTAAGGCCCATTTGAAAGGAAAGGGCATTTAGTGGTACCTATTAATCACTGTTAGAAATGGAAAGTGAAGTAGACTTACTCATTTATTTATGGAAGCAAGAAGTGGTGACAAAAGAAACATAGATTTGTTTACCACTGCCTTTATAAGTCAATTCCACATTGTATAAAGACACCATTTCTAAACAATTTTGTGTACATACTAAATACCGTACTGAAAACAATTAACCTAACAAACATGAGGATTAAACAGTAAAAAAAACAACAACAAAAAAAAACAGATCAGAGAAATAAGTTATTTTGATCTAAGTTGTAATTTTGGAACCTATTCAGTCCTAGTCGAAGTCCAGTTATAAAACGAGGTCTGTAAATTTTTTGAAGGCATTGATTACATTCTTTCAGAATTTGGAGTTACTGTAGTGCTTTAGTAAATAAAAAATAGTAACATAATCTAAAATGGATTTTTAAAGTTATATTAATTTTCCTTAATTACCTGTAACATTTCTTGTTTATGTGTCAGTAGATGAATTCCTTTACTAACATTTATCAAAGAAAAAGAATAAAGAAATCTCTCGAAAAGAATTTAACTGAACTGGTTTCAAGCTCATAAAAAAAAAAAAAAGGCAGTAAAAAAGAAAACCGAAAGTGCGAAGTGCAATGGCGTAAGGTTTTTCATTATGGCAACCTTTCACACATGGCCATTCCTTCTCTTCGAGCAACTCCCCCGTGCTTTTAGGCTTTTAATTAAAACTCACAATACCTCACAGAAGAATCTCATAGATATAATCGGTCTCTGGAGGGGGAGGAGACAGAAATACACAGCGAAGATACACAATACCGTCAAAAGACTTGAGAAAGTAGATTCAAGGGGATTTACGTTTAAAGAAAATGAATTAGATTCATCTAACACTATATTTGAAGCTGTTGGTTTATTAAACTTTAAGAAAACATTTTTTGTTCGTTAATAATCTTTGGTGTTTCATCGAATTTTAAGCGCTTTTGCCAATTTATTTGAGGAATTTATTAGGATTTTGATAATTCTATGTCCCACACTGTTCCTTCTCAAATATGTTATTAATAAATTAAGATACTGTAATAATAATAAAAAAATGATACTGTTAAGTTCTTAATTTCATTTCAGTAATGTATCATTTCATCCTTAAGGTTAATCTATAGAAAATATTATTTATTATGTGAGCCTCAAATTATTATTTATTATTTGGTTCTTTGTTAAAGATAACATTGAATTGAAATTTAAAAAACAATTCATCTGTTGTTATATTATAAAGATTATTATGTCTTTGTAATTCTGCCAGGAATTTAAAAAAATCAAAAAAAAAAATAAAATTAATTTACATTTTGTATACGGAAATTAGTTGCTGTCTACTGGTGAGAAGATAAAATTGCTAATGCCATAATAAGAAATCAATGCCTATTAAGTCTTGCCCTTCGCTTTCAACTCCTTCAGACGTCGATTTAATCATTTGTCAGCCAGTATTATTGTGGACTTAATCTTTGAAGACGAGCTGGTTCTGATAGCCAGTCGCACAGCTACCAGATGGAAAAGAAAGCCCGAGACCTGCTAATAAATCAGCGGCGATCGGAAGCAGGTTCCGATAAGGATATGTTATTGGAATAATTGTTAGGTGGCTGTGGTCTCTCTCTCCAGCCGAATCACACAAATTACACTATTTAACGGGGCGACTCCCGCTACAGCGTAGGCTCCGGAAAAGCCCCTTTCTCCTTCCGACTTCGGCTAAGAAAGCCGGCAACCGCCCTGCGCCGTATCACGGCAGCCTGAGGTTTGCTGTTTGCTCAGTCCTGCTGCCGTACTGTCAGTGCTATAGTCATTGAAGAGAAATACGCCATAAAACCACAAACCTTTAAATCCATAAAGAACTATAAAAATAGTTAAAGTGATTGTTTGGAAATAATGCATTAAGAATCTTTTCATGCTCTGGTCAAGACTTTCTACATAAAATTGGCCAAAACAAGACATTAATCCAAGCTTCGTTAGAGACAGATGCAGTTTTTCTTGTCAAAAATGACTCAAAAAATGATCACAGTTCTTAGCTGACAAATCCTAACTAGAATTACCTTCATCACTCCGTCCGACAAGAACAAAGAGAATCAAAAGCTGGCCATCGTAATTTGTAGACGACCACGTTTTGTGTTGATGTCAGTAAATATAGACTAGTTATTGACAGAAATTGTCTGTAGGAAGCAACGTGGTGACGGGTCGACTTCATAACCTGGTGCCCACACGCCGGGAGACCAGCGCCGAAGTGTTGCCGCCACCGTCGATGCGAGTTAATATTCGGCCAATTTGGTTCCGTTTTTCGAGAAGGGCTAGCGTCCACATTTGGCGGCAGCCCTAGACCGTATATCATAATTTGTGTGACGCACCCTGATGCTCGGAACCGGAGTTAGGTTACTCTTTAACTGTAAAATTATATAGGCGATCCAGATAATCAATTAAAGTATGCGGCCCCTTACCCTCCCTCTTTGTAAGCCTCTAAGTGGCTCAAGCCCAAGTTCCCCTTCATAAACTCACAAATCAAAAGTAAATTTCACTTGTCTGCCTTTGTAGATTTATGTTTCTAACCACACGTGAATACTAATTCCCCAAAAAGGATTCGCGTGTTTTAATATAGAGCTCGCAGATTATCTCTGCATTTTACAAACGGAATTTGATCGTGATTAATATGGAATTATCAAAACAATAATTTTAAAAAATTCTAATTAATTCTTAATTTATCTTAAATCACCCTAATATGGAAAAATGACTCACTTTTCTATATTAAATGAATTTGTAAAACTAATACAATTTTTAAAGGCATCTTTTTTTAAATAATTCTCTTTTAAATTTTAAAATTAGGAGGTTTGATCAAATAAAACTAAATTTAGCAAAATTAATTTAATACAATATTGAATTTAAGGTTTTAAAATTGACTGCAAATTTTCTCGATCTCACCATGTTATTTTCTTTAATTTTATAATTGATTTTAAACGGAACAAATTTTCATTATTTTTTATTGTGATTTCATTGAAATAATGAATCATTCTGCATCGCAATTGTTGAATATAAGATACACTGTATAAAATAGTCTTTGATGTTTATTAAAATTTCACTACATGCAGTTACAATGAAATTGTTTATTATTATCTGTGTTTATAGTAAATGTATCATTTCTGATGATTTATTGATGATATATTTCAAAATATACTTTGAAATTTGGGTGGTCTAGTCGTTATAAATCGTTGAAATAGCCACAACCACAAAAATAACTTTTTTTTTTTTTGCTGTACATTGAAATCGGTCTTGTCTTAGACAATTGTACATTTTTCAGTAAGCTTATTCATTTTTTTTTTAAATAAAAAAATAATCATTTCATTTCAGACGACAGCCCTACAAAAGCTGGCGATATTTGTTTCGTGTGCGGCTGATGAAGCCATCGTCTGCCTGTGCCGTAATCGCGATGGCAACTCTTACCATCAGATTAGCGGCAGCGAAGGCTGCGAAGGCCAGGACAGTTTGACGGCGAGCGTCGGTAACGCGTTCTGACAAACTGTCGGCTCTTCGTTGCCCGCTTGCCCGTTATACAACCGCGTCTCAGCTTTCACTGAGCGACCCTGCTGCAACCTGATGCCGAAGAGCTTTTTCTTTTAGTGAATCAAATCACACAAATCAATCTTCGACTTATCAAAGTGAAAATAAAAAGTAACAGATTCTTAAAGAAAAAAAGGAAAATAAAAAACAACAACAACAAAAAAAATATATTCAACAAAAAAAAATTAAAACTGTTAATCAGAATTTTCAATCTTGTGCTTAAAGTCCTGAATAACAAAAGAAAAACTTTATGTTGATAATTTTTTAATATTTGAAATACAGACTTTATTTGTAATGTATTAAATAAGGTTATTAAATACATCTAATATCAGTATAAACTGGTAGGAATTGTACACTTTGTCTAAGCTTAAGACTTTTTTTTTTATCATATTAACACAATATTGATGTTTTATTGTAAAACCTTAACTTCATATTTCAGTTATTTAATAGTTTTGCTTTGTATTTCTTTATTGAAATTCTGAATAACAACTTAACTATAGAACTGCTTTCGTATATATATCATTAATCATTTTTAGATTAATAGTACTAATCTAATCGTTTCATTCCTAGAATCAAAACAATAATGAAAGCAAAAAAGAGAAAGGAAAAATATTAAACATAAATACAATTATTAACTTTATTTTCAAGCAATTTTATTTAGTTAATTCCAGTCATAAAAAGTTCGAACTTAAGCCTAAATAATGTAATTTCAATACGCCTGAAAACAGTTTGGTATTTGATCACAATAATTTCCTATTAGGAATAAACAATAAAACACTATGCTTAAATACTAAACAGTAAGGAAACTCACGTTTTGATTTATTACTTTAAATGAATTTTAATTATTATTAACCATTTTTCTTTTAATTCTTAATATGTCAGATAGTTATCAATCTGTTACATTTTTAACGTTTCGAATTAAACTGAGACAAGAACTAAAATAAAACTAATTTTAAATATTGAAAGAAACCCATAATATAATCAGACTAAACACAAGAAATGGGTGAAGAATATTTTAAATCAAAGCAAAATAAAATTAAGTTTGTACATTTATTAAGAACTTCAGATTTTAGAAACTTTTGTGGTGAAGATTCATTAGGAATAATAAGGGACTAGTTACTGAGTCAATGACCCAGGGCCGATAACCAATATCCTCCCCCTCCCCCCTTTAAAAAAAAAAAGAAAAATTCCCTCCCCTTCGTCAAAGAATGAGAATTACCCTCGTCAAAAATATGACGTCAGACTTTCTCAAAACTTAAATAAAATCAATGGAACAAAACCCTTTGTGGAACTATATGTGATCAACCAGGTGTTCATTTTTATTCATATTTTATTCAAATATTTTTTTTTGTTTTTAATTTTCTTTATTAGGCTTATTATTCTGTTTTCAGACAAAAATGAGGTGTATGGGAGTTTTAGAATCAATATTCTTACTGCTGGTATTGGTAATAATCTAAAATGTTCTTCATGATCTAATTGCATTCAGATATATTCATTTTTTATCTTAGAAAATTACAAACTAAAGATGTTACTGGAAATAAAGCCTGAAATGTGATTTACTATTTGACGACCTCAAAAAGGAAAACATTTGTCAGGTTTATATTTTGTCTGAGAGTGGAAATAAAATCTATGTTGTTAAAAATTGTTGAGGTTGTACGAAATCTCTTTTTGATTCAAAGTTAAATAAAAACAGCTTATGTGAATCTACAATTTCTTGATTTTTAAGAAAGAATTTTAACATAGAAACAACAATTTTACAATTATTATGATAAAATTATATTGTGACTTCGATATTTAGATCCTTGTTTACTTATTCTTTACAATTGATGTTATCGAGTTTAACTGCTGTTAAATTTCCTTCTGATAATTTGAAAAGGATAAAACTGAATAATGCTAAATGTAAATATTAAATTAAAGGCCTATATATATTTCTTATTTTTTTGACAAAAGATGTTATCAAAAGAAGCTTTTAATATAAAGAAATCTGAAAGATTTTCTGATATAATATCAACAATCAAAACTTAGTCTAAAACTTAGTAATTCTTAGTTGAGCACCTTAAAAGACATAGTAGGGGGCCTAGCTACATAAGCCTAAAAACATTACATCGACTTTATAAGCGTTCATCATTCTCACGTCAAGTAATCTGAAGATATAGATTAGCAAAAAAAGACAATTTTGTTTTTGTAGTTAGGAACAAACATACAATATTTAGTTGCTTATATTTTGAAGACTTACTTATTTCTTGTTTTACATTTATTAATTCCAAGTTCCATTGTTCGAAACTATGCAATCAGAAAAAAGTAATATTTTTTGAGGAACCATTTCTTCATATATTAGTCTCAATGAAATAAAACTCTTTTATAGCCGAATTTCTCAATATAGTCTTAATAATGTTTAATAAGTTTAATAATGAAATCGGAGGAAGAAAAATAAATAAAATTTTTTAAAGATTGGTAGCGTTGGGTTTCATATGTTCTAGTTGTATGTAAAGTTTTGAAAAGTCAATGATTTATTTATAGATTTGCATTTGTGAATTTTGTAAAGAACTTTCTAGAATACCACTTGTTTTAAAGTTTAAAATTTAAGAATTGAAATTTAATAAGTTTATTTACGATCACAATAACTCAACATCTGCTAACCTTAAGGTGGTGAAATTGTAATCATAGGTCCAGTTTGAACTTTGTAGATTTTGATAATAATGAAACTTTGGCAAGAAGTATAGGGGTGGGGTTACAACAGTTTACTCTGTGCTGTAGTCTTTCCAGCAGAATTAATACTTGCTAATGAATAAGCTGACATTGTTGATATTCATTTCTTAGCAAGTTCAAAATGTGAAGATAAAGTAATAATTAAAGAATAAATAACATTCATTTTACATGAATTTACATTTTGACTAATTTTTAGTAAAGAAAGTGTATCACGACATTTACTTTCTGCCTAAGGCTACGATAATCTTAATTTAGATAACACTGTTTAATTTCTTTTTATTTATGAACATCTTTTTATTGACTTGTTGTTTTTAAAAATTAATCAATCAAAATTAGTTAGAAAAATAAATACGTTATAAAATAGTATTTGTTTATTAATTTGTAATGGCTTTCAATTACCTCATAAAGAATATTTTTTTTTTCTATAGACATTGGTTGTCGACACAATTTCAAGTAGGTTTGTGGCATTTGCTAACTTATTGAATCTGTACTATTGCTATACGCTGAGAATAATCTTTGTTTTGTTGCACGATTCTGTTTGCTTCCTAAATTTATTTAAGTTTTCGTTGTGGTGCAGATAACAAGGCTACAAATTTACTTTGCAACTATAATAGTTTTATTAATTTATTGTAATTGCGTTGCATAATTATACTGTAATTACTTAATTCCTCCCTGAAGGATATTTTTTTTTTACGGGGATTGGAGGCTTTCTTTTCCAGAGGCTGTTAAGTACCATTGATCTACTTGGGCTGTGTCTTAACTCAATCACGACGCGCGCGCGCGCCGAGCGAAGATGGGAAGAACGTGGCGGCACCTTGCAACGCCCCCACAGCTGAGGTGACTTCGCGAAGCAACGTCGAAGGGCGTGGTAAGGTTAATTCCGGCCAGAGAACCCACCCTTGACGACCCCGCCCATACACCACCCCCATAGACGGCCTTCAGAAGGACCCACGACAGTCCTAACACCCTGGGTCACAGACTTAAAAAACACATGGACAGGACTTTTGAACAGAAAACAACACTATTGAAAACACGACCGTTCTCCCATCTCTTCATTCAATCTCTCAAACCTGTCTCTGCCTTCTGTTTATTGAGTAGGTGGTCAATTTAAGTAGCAGGTCTCTATATCGATAATTTACATCACATTTATCAGACATTTTTCGAGAACTGTCCAAGATATAGCAAACTTCTACTAAAATCCAAAACTAAATTTAGCATCTTCCTAAGATCTGTACATACATACATATATATGTAGATGTAAAACCTTAAAAGATCTAATATTAAACAAGATTTCTAAAATAAATGTGTGTTATTTTTTTACTATCTTTCCTGTTAACTTACATACAAATACTATATGACTCCAAGTAATTTGTTACTTTCATGCTGTCATGGTTACAAGATGCTTTCGAGGATAATCCTCATATATTTTAGTTTGTAGATTTTTAACTATGCTAATATTTAATAATAAGAAGAAAAAAATAATTCCGTTTTTAATTGAGTAGTCTTCATTAAATCGCCTTTACTTTCATTAGTTTAGATTTAAGCTTTTTTTTTTGGTAGCTCCATCTAGAAAATGATTCTATTCTGTCTATTTTGTCGGCTTCTAAGTTAAGCCTTTTGCGATAGAATCTGTTAGAAGATTCTATTCATCGCAAAAACAGATGACAGGAATATTTGCAGATTTATAAGGATCCGTCCATTCTGTTCAAAAAATTTTGTTTTTATGCAAAACGAATTTATATAAAACATGTAAATAGAATTAAAAAGCTATGAATATTTAAAAAAAAAAAAAAATCTTCTTTATGAAAATACAATAATACTAGTTACTATTTAGCCATTAATATTTTTATGAAACACAAAATAGAAAGAATAAAAAGTTAAATAAAGTTTTAAAGTCAACTGCTTTTATTTATAGTTGTTGTATGTTGAAGAATATTAAATTAATAACTTATTAGCGCTAGAGTCTTAACTAAGCAGACAGTTCAATTTATTGCCAACAGCTCTTCCCGCGTTTTCGGATTCCACACATCTTGAAGTTGATTTACGACTTGCTCTAAGCGAAGAGATTTGTGCAATTTGGCGCTATTATGGACGTTACATTTGAAGAGTCAGTACGCGTATATCCTAAACAAATTCTTAATCACGCTGAAGAACAAGACATTCCCTTTTTGTTTGGATCTAAGAATCTAGATATTACGTTCTATTTCCTTTTAGAATGAATTGGCAATGGCGATGGTAGAGTCCGAAATATAGTTATCGGTTTTAGCCGCCATTGCGTTGGCACATCGGGCAGCCATTTGAGTCTTGCCGTCACAGAAGACCAAGTGCATGTAGCGTTATATTAAGAATGGATTTCATTACATTTATTCAGCATTTTCTTTTATAATCTCTTAAAATTAATTTAACGAAATAATTGACTAAATCTATATAAGTTTTAAAATTGAAATAGAACTGTATTGTCTTATTCTCTGTCATGAATAAGATAGAGTTGTTGTATATTTAGCAAAAACAAACAGATAGTTTTTAGTTTTAAAAATATTATCAAAAATGTATATCAATAATTTACATCTTGGAAAAAAATCATCAAAAGGAGAAGAAAAGAACAATTTTTATGTAATAAAAATGGTCAAAATTCAGGCTTCCAATGCATTTTATTCTTACATTCACATTTCTTTTGTATTATTGTATAGTTGATTGATTGACTGGTTCGTCTTTTTCTTATGCTTTCTCTTGAGCAATGCTTTTAATTTTTTTTTCTTGTTTCCCATGTTTGTAAATAAAACAGTTTAGTTTTGTTTAAGACCTATATTTTATTATCAGTTTATTAAAATTTAGTTTCTGTTTTTTTTTCCTCGTTGGTTTTTTTGTTATTTCACAGGAATGTTTAATTAAGCATAAAGGAGGTGTTACTTTTCTTACGGTTTCTGGAGTGATCCCTAACTGACAAGTTACGATCGGTTCGGTTCAACTTCGGGTGTCTTAAGCTGGTGCGTGTCATCATGTCTGTCTTTTGATATGTTCGTTTTGTGTTTGGAAACGTGTCTGGTTGGTAAAGTATAGTTGTCATGTTCATGGGCAGCGGGGTTTTGGCTGCAACAGTAACACCCCTCACTTTTACCTTTCCGTCTTATTATGGATCGGCAAATGCTTATTATCATGTGAATAGCAGAGGGTGGAGCCGGCGGCCGCCGCCAAGGCTTTCCCAGAAAAATCTCACCGCCAAGTCAACGTGTATGCGCACGACGGACCGGGGCAAACCATTGATTCCGTTGTCCAAGTCACTGTCCGCCCGGTGTAAAGACAGCCGCGATGCGGGTTGCGGGATGGAGAGACGGGCGTTGCGACTCGGCTGCCGGCAGAAGCGCACCGAGAAGCCGGGCAAGTAAAACTATCTTCCTTCCTTTGATTCCATTGCAACCTATGCGCCCCCTATTGCAACAGTCGCGAACCCTTGTGGCTGCTAGACTATCCTGCAAGCTCTCTTGCTTCGCTCTCGCCTGGCTCTCTCCCTGTCTCAATACGCCCTCTAGTGCGAGGAAAAGGTCCTGGGTTCGTCATCATCAACACCACCAATAATGTAAGTGAATCTGTATTCAGCAATGATAACCGGCTATTGTATCTTAAGTTTTACGCTTTCCTATTCACTCTGTCAATCTGTCTATTTCCTACTCTCATCCAAAAATAAGAAAAAAAAAAATCCCCTGACTTTGAAAACAAAAACACTTGACCGACACAAATTACGAAAATGAAATAAAATATGAATAAATGGAATAAACTATAAAAGCAGTTTTTAGATAAAATTGAAAATAAAGATGCTTTCCAAAATTACACTTAGAAATACAATTTACGAAGAAAAGGTATTAATATTTTTATTTAATTTTTTCCCTCAATTCTGAACGTAAAAAGACCATCTATTAGTTTAGAATTCTAATAAATATGTCTGGCTGTCATCAGATATTAGTCATAAATTCAGATTAAAACGAGTTGTATAATTTGTTGATTTCAAAAACGAAGAATTCGCAGAATAAAAAGATTTTTGTGTGCAGTACTATCTAAACTATAGCCATATTTAATTGATCTAATTATATAATTTCTACTTCATTTGCATTGCGAATGACTTGATGACATTGAATATTTGCTGCTGAAGGAGAAAGTTGCTTTTTAATTTACGACCTGTCAGCCAACGCCATCCGAACGAAACTTCAGGAAGGAAAATTAACAATAAAAATTGTAAAACAATCTGCTTTGAAGTCCGGAAAAATAATATAATTCGAAGCTGATATTGTAAATCTTCGATGGACTACTAACTGCCAGAATCAAATGTCAGTTTAAACTGCTCTTCCTTCAAATGATGAAATTGTAAGGTTTATTCTTGCGTACCACCTTTCCAAAGCCACATTTGTTGAGTACGATCTGTTGTCAGACCACAGCTACCATTGGTAGAAGCCTCCATTACCGGTAAATTTATGTAGTGCCTGTTCATCAAGGTACACCTATCATGTCGCCTTGGCGGGAAACCCATTGCCTGCCTTTTTTTCCTATTATTATTATTATTTGATGTCGGCTGTTTCGAATGAAATAATGCTGACAAACGGAAACGCCAGTTTTAGAAAAGAGTTTACCAATGCATATTTTGAGTTTTTCTTCGCAGAAATGCCTGAAATTTTTTTGAGACTGTGGACCGAGTGAGCTGCCGACTGGCACCGCACCTGCACGACTCACAGGCGGTCCTCAGGTTTATAATTGCGTAATACGGGATAGGCCTAAGAAAGGCCTCCCCCTTTCTATGCCTTGATGCCCAAGAACGAGTGGGTGTGGAATTCGAATTCAAACTAAATACTACACTAATATAATGAACCGGTATCATTTTAAATTCCAATACGTTTGACAAGAAGTTGGTACGGATGAGAAAAAGCGAAAACGGAATTAGAAATCGAAGCGATCAGTCCGCCATATGTCTCTATCAATTGATCGGTATTCATTCATTAATATCCGGCAATGTCCGTTTCAACGAATAAAGGAAAGAATGTTCTAAAATTGATTAATAAAAAAGAACAACCGAACGATAGAAATAGAAGACGTAGTACTTCCAGAACTGGAGATATTAAAATGCAAATATTTCTTTGAAACGCTAACCCTTTTTCGATAGCAGTTTGTTGTAACTGAATTTGGTGAAGAAGACTCGAAAGTTTGTCAGGCATACAAAGGAAATGTGCTACAACAAAGTTTTGTTTATAAAGATTATTGTACTTACATTCATGATGAGCGGGATCTACTGGGCACGTGCGCTGGGCTGCTTCGATTATTTCCACTGAAGGGGAGGAATGTAGGTCAGGTCTTTCGAATTAACGTGAGGGAACCTCAAAATGAAGAACAGAACTTCTTAGGAAATGAATTTTTTTTTCGCTTATTTTTGCTTTATGACGTCACACATCAAAATCACAGAACACACATAAGAGATCGATTAAGGGAAACTTACAAGATTCAGGCTTTGTTGTCATGAGTTAGCTTCATGTGAATGTCCAACAAGCAGCGTCGCAAGACTTCTTCTGATGGGGGTGGGGTTGCTTACAGCGTGGGTGTGTTTGGTTCGTGTTTACTTTTTTTTTTTTTTGTTTGATTGGTTTTGGTTTTGGTTTTTATAAATCGGTCTTTTTTTTGTTTTTGTTTTTATCTGAAGTAGGCGTTACAATTTTTTTTAAATATGTATTTAGGGGAGGATGTATATAGCGGATTGGATCACTTACAACCTTAAGCACCCACTCAAAGAGATCAAGACGGGAAGTACCTCCTTTCGTAACACTATCACCCCTTGTCTACGCATGAAATTCCGATGACGCTGGTTCGGAACCACTCCAAAGCAAGAAAATGTAAGAAATAAATAAAACTGGCGAACGATATTTTTTTTTCCACCGACACAATAGCACTTTCTCGATGTTGTCGGCTGCTATTACCGTTATTTTGAGGAGGAATTTTTTGTCGCCGGTCGGAAACTTCGCCGTGTCTCGGCCGCTGTGGTTGTCGTCACCGTGCTGTGATTTTTCCCGTCGATTGACACAATTAAGGTGTGTCTTTTGGGTGCTGATTTAACTGTCCGCTACTCCACTTTTGCGTGTACCTCTCGTCGCACTTGGACTCCCGCTTCTGAGGGCGGACAGATTACTTTGAGTGTCGCACTCGGAGGCCGACAGGAGGCAGTGCAAACCACGCATGCGCACCGCCTCTCCGGCGGACGCCATTACGCCGAGCAACGCACTGTCTACCACGTTGTCGGCCGATCCGTTCCCGCAAATTCCCCTAAAACGAAGGTACGCGATTTCACAAATCGACTGGGTTTATTGAAGGGTGCTTTAACTACTCTTCCATGGGTTCAGGGCTGGGTATAAGCGTCGCGACGGGTTCCTAACAATAAAAATTGGACGTTGCATGGCAGTCTTAGGCCTAAAGGAAGGCAACGAGACTTCGTCAAATCGAGGTTTCATTGTATGCATTTGCCAAAATCAGAAGCTGTAACTTCGTTTTTGACTCTGAAGTTAAATTGAACCATTTCCTAAAGGTCCTTAGCTTCTGAATAACAAAATATATAAAAAAAGAAGAAATTTGAATGATCAGTGTCTGGCTACCAGTAATACTAAGGTTTTAAAGCCTGGCTGTGCATGCACGAACCTCTCTATAGCGATTTAAATGACATTTACTTAATGTTTTATAGTTAAAAGAAAAGGAGAAAAAAAATAAAGCAAAAAAAGAAATTCTTAAATAAAATGGAATAATAAAAATATATAAAAAAAAAAAAATGTTTTTTTTTTCAACTTTAAAAAACAAATTATAGTAAATATTTTTTTTAGACATTTTAATTTCACTTAAAGGTATTAGATTTTTTTTTTTAATTTTGATTGAAATATTTTCAGAATTTTTTTATAGTTTACAAAAATTGAAATTTCTGCATAGTGAATATTGAATGTATGTGATTTGTGAATATGTTATAACAACAAAATAATTTATACTTATAGAATTTACGAATCATTATATTGGATTTGATTTAAAGGAAATTAAAATTACCAATTTGTTTTTTATTTAATTTCTTAATCCCTATACAACTCTTTATCTGATAATATTTTGGCATGCTAATACAATGTACAATTGATTTAATGAGTAAAGAAAACACTTTAGAAATATTTAAATATTATTTAATTATAATGTTAAATAAGTATTATTATAATTGTAATAATCCTTAAAATTGATAATAATTTTAATTATTTAAAAAAAATTCAATTATAAAATGTTCTGAAAGATAATTTTTTTTTGGTATTATATGAAAGATATTTTATACTTCAAAATTTAGAAAGTTATATAGTAATTGTTGACATTAGATTTAACATTATAAATATATTATAATGTTAAATAGGTAATATTAGTTGTAGGTAATATTAGTTTCTTAATTCTTAGGTCAAATTACTTAATAAGCTTAATTATATTGAATCCATAATAAAAAAATCTTTCTGTTTGCTATTTATAAAGTGATTATTAGAATAGTCACTTTGATAAAATATTGTGCTGATTTTTAAAGATGCATTTTTGAATTACAAAAACTTTATCAGGAAGTTTTTGGGATTTTTCTCCAATGTTTAGTCTTGGCAATTCGTTGAGGATTTGGTTATTCTTGCTTTTTTATTCTTTTGAAATGAATAGCATCACTGATGAAAAGAATTAGTCCCATAAGAGAAAATAGCAAACCTTCATTTTAATCCTTTGAGCCATCCAATTTCAGTGTCTTCTCTCAATAAATAGTAAAGGTAAAAAAAATAAATAATAAAAAAATAGTTCTTGAGAACTCATCTGAAAAGTTAAACTTTATAGATCTGTTAAATAAATGTATAACTTACATAAATCTTTTTTTTTTTTCCTTTGTTTTGTTTTGTTTAAAGTGAATGCAGAGATTTTTTTTTTTTTAATTAATTCATTAAGTATATGAAGTTACCCTATAGTCTCTGTGGTTTGTTTAACATTTTCTTTTTGTTTTTTACTTCAGAGTAAATTATTTTTTCATTTCGTAATATATTAGGTTTAAGAGTCTGAAAAGTTTCTGCAATGTGACTGTGAATGTGGTGTTTGTTAGCAAAGAAAGCTGTTATCACCATCTTCATCAATGGGAATTGTTAATCCTTGAAAGGAGATAAGTTATATATAGGCATTGGAAACTGAAAGATTAGTTTTAATGCTTTTTGGGACAAATTAGTTGAAAATCTTTTGAGATTTTATTTCATGTTCTTAGCTTCTCAATTTTAGATATTCATTCTGAAATTGGAAGTAAGCCTTTATTCTTTCTTTCTAATAAGTTATATCAATTTTGTAAATTAAGTATCTAATAGTACCCAAAGAAACTTTAATCTAAAGAAAACTGTAGATTTACTTAAAGTTTAATTCAAAATACAACTTCTAAAAAAAAAGATCTTTTTCGGCTTTTCACACATTTTTTTTAATTCTTAATCAATTTTTTTTTTTATTACATATTTATTATGAATACTAATGTTAAACGTTTTTGTCTTTATTTTAATAAGGACAAAGTTCGCTTTTGAAAAATGTGTGTGTTGAAAAATGCCTCTAATAAGTTATGAATCAGAGAATGGGTCTTCTTGAAAATTGGCCTGCGTATTTAGGGATTTAATTTTTTTCAAAATTTTGTCAGTGTGGATTCCTGTGGAGAAATTGTACGTGCAGGTAACAAAATCCTGATAAAAAGACATTACAATCGTAACAATTAATTTGCCAAACGCAATGATTGCAAACTTGAATTTTGTATCGAAGTCTGAAAATGCATCCTACTCCATTTTGAAAAGCAATTTTAATTTGTTTTCACAGAACAAAGAACAACGAGAAACTTTAAACATTTTTAAGAATGCGTTCTTTTAGGAACTTCTTTTTCTAAGACAAAACCATAAAAATTTTCAATGAAGTCTGAAGTTCAGCTTTTTTTTTTTGTATCTATTCCAAGATACTTTAGTCCTACAAGTTCGTCTCCCCCCTATAGAATGATTTTCTTACTGTACTCATTTTATTTTTTGTTTCAGAGGTTTTTTTTTTTTCTTTTTTTTTTTAGATGTTCATTTTGTCAGTTGTTTGTGAATTAATATCAGTTAAAAACTACAATGAATGAAAACAAAAATTGACTTTCTTAATTTGAATTTCAAAGTGGAGTTGAATGTTTCTTAGGAAAAATTCGTTAGAGTCGTTTTATCTAATAACAATCTTTATAATAATAAATTAATTTGAGTAATTTTTTTAACGAGCAATATGTAAAGAATAGAATTTAATAACTTCCTCAATTTATTACTACTATCAGTTATATACTCGAATACATTGCATGAATTACAAATAGATAATGTATTATTATAGATAAGTATAATGTATTATGTAGTTATATGTAAATAAGTAATATTTCATTTGCTTATTATAGATGCAGTTGCATTTACATTGTGTATTTTTTTTTAATATTAATATGAGTTTTTGTAAATAAGAAACGAAGAACTTTGTTTTTATTTAGGAATATAATTTTTTTAAATAAGAATTGCAGATTGAGAAAGTACTGTTGTTAAAAATTGTTTATTAATGTAAATGCTTTAAAATTAAATCTGATCCATAAAATGTTTCGGTATTTAAGGAAAACGGCTAAGAAAAACGTAAATTAAAATCTTTAGAAATCATATTTTTGGTTGCGCTTGGAATTTCAAAATCTCGTAATTTTAAGAATAAGTTATAAATTAAATCTTCAAAGCGATTTAAAAACATTTTATACATAGAAAAATTAAGTTTCGTATATCCTACGAAAGATTTATTCTTTAAAAAATATAGTAGTTACGGGGATAAAAGAAAAAAAAAGTTCCCTTTACATTTCAGTTTTCCTAAAGAAATAAAAGTTTGGGAAGAATGAAATTAAAAAAAGAAATAGCAAATATTTTTTAAAATTAAATTAATAATCTTGATTAACTTCAGCAGTTATTTTTTAATTCTCCTAGAAATGTCGTTCGAATCTTTCCTGTCATATTGTGTTTAGCAAAAGCTTTCGAAGTAGTTGTTGGTGAATTTACTTCTATCTTATTTTAAACACTGGCATATTTAAAAACAAACCTTTTTCGTCGTATTTTCATTAAATTACCTGACAGTTTTAACATTTCTGGTATTTCGCGTTGTTTTAGGACGATGTAATTCACAAATGTCCGAACATGCTGCCTCGACAATATTAGCAACTTACATAATCACAATAATGAACTGACGCCATTCTTTAACAATAATATATCTGCGTGTAAAAATTAGCGTAATAGATATTGAATTAACTTCAGTCTTCACGTGATAATTTGTTATTCCTGCAGAAATGTTATTGTTGAAGAATGATAAAAAAAAGTACGTAAAGTTTTATTTTTGTCGTAATAGGCTATATGAGAATGTTTGGATGTTAAGTATTTCTTCGAATTGTGTTTACATTTTAAAACCTAAGCATAAGTAAATAATATGTTGAAAATGTGAAGAATGAGGCTTGTTTTTAAAAAACGTTCGACCATTAAGGGTTTCGTGTACTTTATTAAAGTTTTTATTAAGGAAAAAAAAATCCCCAAATTTTTTAGTTGCATTCGACCATTTTTCAGAGTTAATGTTTTACAAATAATTTCTTATCAGATCTAGATCTGTAGGAAGTAGCGCATGCGTTAGATAAAATTTAGATAAATATTCTTAAGTTTGGATAAAAGATGTTAAGTCTTAGGCAGGGGTTGGTGACTTTGTAATTTCGGTAGGGGGAGGGGGAAGGGCTGTGGAGTTGCAACCAGAAGCCAAATAAGGATGGGGGTAATGGGAATGTCTTGGGACTTAACCCTGTTATTAGATGAGGTTTGAGTGCATTTTCTTATAAAGTACATTAACAGGAACTTCTTTATTAGCACACATGTCAAAGCAAACATTATCCAAGTAGAATTTAAAATGAAGTTTCTATTCCAAAAATTTAGGGAGGTTCATAGAAAAAGCAAATAATATAATTGTTGGATTTCATAATAAATTCTTAAATGTTATCTAATAACTACTTGTGTTGATATAACTGTTTAAGATTTAAAACTTCAGGATAAGAATTCGTTTTCCTTACTAAAATTTACAACGTTTTTAAAATAAGATTTGATCTCTTGAACTTGAAAATATTTCTTTGATATTTTGTTTATATATATATTTTTTTTTAACATTTGTATCACGTATGTAATATTGTAATATAGATAATCTTAACTAACCTTTATTTATTATAGTTGCAATTTTTTTATTTAAATTTTAAACATTCTTAAGTAAAAAAAAAAAAACATTGAAAGACAACCAATAGTGTGAAAGCAGTTTTCTTTAAAATTTTAATTTGCCGGTAAGATCATTATATTCCGTCTTAGATAGGTTTCTCTTTTGAAGATTCGTATCTCGATGCGAAATTGGAATATTACCAGAAAATAAAAAGAATAAAATAAATGTTGGCGTTCAGGAATTATTTTTTTTTTATTTAAGCTTAGTTAATGTAATTGCCAAGATTTTTAGATTAAAAATTTGCAAATTATGAAAATATGTTTTCAAATTTTTAACATTTTTGTAGCTTCCTTTTAATTTTCTGTAGTTCTGTCTGAAAATAAGGTCAATCCTTTGTATTTTTGCAGTGGGGGAAAAAAAAAGTCTTCGTTATTGATTGTAATTTAAACAAAAATTCCCTAGTATCAAAGTTTTTTGTTAACAGTAATTTTTTCTTTTTTTAATATCATCCTTTATTGATTTTTCAGTATTTAAATTTTTACGTATTATATCTATAAGATCTTGCTGAATAATTTTCACCTGATTCTGTTGATCATATAAGAACTGTAATACAAACGATGTACAAATAACGTTTATAGTATTTTGATATTTTGAATTTATAATTCCAGATAAATATAGTAAGGTTGCTTAGAAGTATTATCATGATTTTTTGCCAACATTACAGAGCTTGTTTTCGCGTAACTTTTCTGAACCTGTGTGGGAAGGAGGAGTCCACTGCTTTTACAGAAGTTACAGAAACTTTATTGAATACAGAAAAAATAGTTAAGAACTAGATTGATTTCAGGATGAAATTCAGGCTAAATGCTAGGATGATCTAAGTAAAAATCGTATTTGTTTCGAGATTCTGCAGTTTTAATAGTTAACTGAAACTATGTAACTTTCTTCAATTCTTTAAGTTATATCTAATAAAAGTTACATATTGTTGAATTTATGAAAGTTATGTTGATTAGTAGACTTAGGTACTGTTTTTTTTTTTTTCAAAGCTTTTACTTACATACGTAGTTGTGTAAATTTGTAGTTAATAAAAGATTACTGAAACACATGATAAGTTAAAAAAAATATGTATTTCAAAAGTTTAATTTTTTTCAATAAAAAAAATTAAACTTTTAAAATACATATTTTTTTAACTTGTCTCATATTCTTTGTAAATAAATTTCCTTAGACTTTATGATACTGGTAAACTGTTTATGCTTGATTAATGATAAATACTAATTGCGATACTGGATCTAACATTTTAACTATTAAATTAGCTCCTAGTATTGTAGATTCATATTATTTCAGATGTTGTTTAATTACCTATTCAAATATATTGAGCTAAAAGATATGCTCAATATTTTTGTGGCGTATCGACAGGGAAAAAAAAAAAAAAACCCTGTGAAAAATTATAATTACGTCCGAAAAATGCAGATTGTTGTCTTTGCCTTTGTATGTTGATAAATTGACCTTTGATTTACTGTACCACTTAAATATAATGAAGATAAAGCAGGACAATATGTTTGAATATCTAACTAATGATGCAGTGCTCATTCTTATCTTAGCATAAATGTTGATAGATGTGGATAACGTTAACTGTGGAATGATTTTTGATTTAAATGTCTTGTCAATGTACTGGGATAGTGAATGTTTCAAGTCTGCTTCACACAAATGCAGGAATGTTCAGTTTTGAATTATTTTACATATATATTAATTGGCGATATTCGAAATGAGGGGAATATCTTTTGAATTCTACCCTATCAAATATATTTGTATCGATCTTTCGATCCTAAAAAGACCAAATTAAAAGTTTTTGCATTTTTTACTTGGAATTATTGTGAACAATGATCTGACGAAAGGCAAACTACATTATTTTTATTCCCCTTTATTCAATACAAGCAAGGAATTGGTCCGTGCTATTTTTCTATTTAGATTCAATCAAACTGATATAGTGACTCTTAACTTAATCTTTCTCGTTCAGTTGACTTTCAGAAAAGAAATTTGAATATTAGTTAATCTGCCAAATTTCGCATTTCTTCAAAATTCCCACATTCTTTCATCCGCCCTTACGTTATGAAGAACTAAAGAATGTGCAAAATTTTCTTTATATCTTCTGATTTGAGGTAGATCTTATCTAAAAATAAATTTTACGTCATCTACCAATCTACCGCATGCAAAAATACTTAACTTCAATGAGTTAACTAAGCCAAGTTCAAAACATTAAGATGTAATTTCTACCTAAAATAAATTGTCTGTTATGAAATTTTTCGATTTACGTTTCCTGGATTTTTAAATATTGTTACAATAGAACTCCATTCTTAACTAAATGTAGATCACTTAAATCCTTTGGCAACCACAGTGATTTCCTTCTATTAGTCTCCATTCATTATTATTAAGATTTCATGAAAGGAAGCTTAAATTTTAAGATTTAAACAAGACTTATTTTGTTCAGTTAGCGTGAAATCTTTCGATGGCCTCAGAGCATCGTATATTTGCTTTCCCGCAATACGCGGCAAATATGTTTGAACCTCTCTAATATTTCACGAAAATGAAATTCACCCAGAAAAGAAAAACAGATATCGAATAGGTGGAAGAACTTTGTTTCAAACTGAAAAACCCTGCATACATATATATTATAATAATATAATAATGAAGGTATGTCCTCTTTTTTTTTTTTTTTGGTTGAACAGATAGGTTTCTATGGGTTTTCTATTTATTTATATTAATCTTGGCCCCCCCCCCCCGAAAATATATTCTATATACGCCACTGATTACGAATGAGAATTGCATCAAAAAAATAATTTATTATCTTTATCGTAAAAAAACTGGACGCTCTACCTTAAGAAGTAGAATAAAAAAGAAGAAAAAAGACAAATGGTGTTAGTCTATAATAGTCTGTTGTTTATAAACTATTTGATTTCCATTAAGTCAAACTTTAATTAAATCTTGAATCTTTGTAATTCTCTCTTACCTAGACCCGGTTGTTTAAGAGAATATAATCATCTTATTTTTTATGTTAAAGAAAAAAATGTTTTTGTGTTGATTGTGGTGGTTACTTCTCTAAGCTGTAATGTTTAGTTGTAACTTAAGAATGATTAATATCTTTAAGATTTTCGCTACAGTTACAGTGTACAGTAGAAGCTGAATTTCTGTTTTTCAGGCTTTGGAGATGACCTGTGTTTTGATTAGTATCCGTCTAGTAAATTCTAGTTCTGGTATTAAAGAAGTCTTAACGTAGAATTACAAACATCTGTGCTTGGCAAAATTGCACGTGCAATTGCAGTTGTTAGTTATCCTACATCTAGTTATATTCTGTTGCTTTAAAACTTCCAGTACTTTAAAATATCGAATTCATCATTGTTCTCTTTTTTTAGATTTTTTAAATTTTTTTTTATAAACCTACAGCAACATTAACACTTGTTTTTTTTTTTCTTTTTTTTTTTTTTACAAAAAAGCTTCGTTTGGCAGATTGCTTACGCTGTTAGCAAAGTTGACTCATGTGGTGACGTGGTTATGTAAAAGATAAGAATATAAAATAAACTGAATTTTGTTTCTAGCAACAGAAACCCATTCCCTAAATTTAGTGTTTTTGAGGCATTGTGGTGAAGCTTAATAAATGAATGAAATGATGTAATAGTGAGCTTGATTTGATGTAATCGAGGTTTCTTAACTGCTCTGATAAATACAAGACAAAGAGGATGATCTATTTAATATTGTACTTACCTAAAATTTTTTGTATAGAACTTGAAGACAGAAGCATGGTACATCAGAAGAGATGAATGGACAATTGAGACCAGAACTGGTCTCTCAACAGAATGCCTTAATGTGTTAAGAAAAGTAGATTCACGGCTATATGATAATGCTGAAGATTTATATGTAGCGTTTGAATATTTTATGTTTAGAGAAAATACTAACTTAATTTTGAAGCTTAATTTCACCTTCATGTAGTAGTATATAAGAGGTCAACGGAAATTGATTTGCTAAATGAAAAAGCTTGTCCTATTTATTTTGCAAATTGCAATGAACGGAAAATTTTGTAAGATATTTTTTTTTAATGTACGTCTCAGTTTTCTGCATAAAAAAGATTAAACTTGAAATAACTTAATCTTATTTTTTATTGAATTGAAAATATTTCTCAATTTGAGATATTTTTTATGGATAAATACCAAAAGTTCGTGAAGATGAGATAATTGTTGACGACTTAAATATGCACAGTCAAAAGTAGTGATTACATATTTTTAAAAGTTCTTTGTATACAAAATTATTTATATCTATAAACAAATGTATATAAAAGAGAATGATGTGAGTACACTGTCCATTTGCCAAGAATGCAGACGACTTGCTGCTGTTATAAATTTAGTGCAATGAATATAAATGGTTTGCAGTAGCTGACAAAGAGTTTTACCAGAGAAGCAAAGTTAGTGGAATCTAGTATCAGAAAAACTTGATCCTTCGACTACTATTTCGTCTTTAGGATGGAGATCAGTTGGCAGTGATTCTGTTTGCCTCATTTAGTTTCGTCTTCTGCCAGAAGAACTGATAAAGACTCTTCTTCCTCGCTTCGGGCTTTATTCTAATGCTATCCAGCATTTACTGATATCTCCTAATAATCATTAATAGTGCTATTCAGTATTCTTGCAGTAATTTTGTATCTACAGTCCCATTGATTATTTTTCACCAGTTTCAAATAATTAAAAGGAATATTACTGAAACGATAGATAGTTTCACGTTGGTTTTTTTTTTTCTTTTGAGAAAAACTGACATTTGTCTCAGTAAAATTGAAGAAAGGAGCAAAATCTTTCACAGAGAAGAAAGTTATTTCTTGAATGATTGATAAATATATGGAAACAAAGCAATTCTTATATTCTAAATGTAGAAATATCAAGCATCATCTTTACCGTCTTGAATAGAAATGAAAATTGCATCGGACAGTTTCAAACGAATGTTTAGGATTGCCTTAAAGTTGATTGTCATATTAAATTAATAGAACACTTTTTTTCTACTAATAGTAAGAACAATTTCAAGTCTTTTTTAATATTCCTTTCTTTGTTTTTCTTTCTTTATTCTGTATTTCTTTTGACAGGTCCTGTTATCTGTTGTAAAATATTACATTCAAAACCAAGAATTAATTCTACATCACTTTGTTGAGTGTCCAGAGCTTTGGACCATAGAATACAATCTTAGGAATCCTTATTTTTTCACCACTTTTTCCAATGTAAGACGAAAGCAGTTTGTCTTTTGGGACCGTTGTGTAGTAACATAGAACATTTTTGCCTTCTGTACTTTTTTTGAAGTCGGGGTGGGGGAGATCATCCGAAATATTATCTTTTAAGCATTCATTAAGTAATTAATGTTAATTATTAGGCTTCGGGCGCCATCTGTTAACTAAATTAGTGTTTCATAAGATTGCCATAGATTTATTAACTAAATTAGTGTTTCATAAGATGACTATATATTTAATGACCGTAAATTTTGTAAATTTTGTAATATTATCACGCTTTGAGGTTTTGTAAATCGGAGAGCGGGATAGCTCTATGGTTCAGTGTGTGGACTCTTAGAACGGAGGTCCTGGGTTCAATCCCAGATAGATTTTTCAGATACTTTATTTTAATTTCAAACTTCCAAGTGTATTTGTTCTAGAAGTTTCTTTCCAACATCACAAATTTAAATGTAAAAAAAAAAAAAAAACTACATTTAATACTAAAGCAAATTTTCAAAAAGATTACGTCTTTTCTTTTTCAAGCCTAAAAATAACAATAATAAGTTGAAGAACAATTAAATTCCTCGAGAAAATATTAACAATATTATTTACTTACAATCTTTGACATGATATAGCTTAACAATTTAGTTCCTTGATTGTAACCTTATTATTACATTTTGTGGATATTTTATCTACAAAACTTTTAGCTGATCTTATGAAATATTTCTCTATTTCAATACCATCATTCCTATTTATATTTTTTCTTTTTGTGTTCCGGATAAACATACTTTCTATTATCTTTCTTAGCTTGGTGTCTCTTTCATTATATAAAATTTGTATCTCGTTGTTAGAAGTTTCTTGTTAGACGTCATTTCCGCATGTTTTAAGGTATGAATAGCTATGTTGAGGTGATAAAGAGTTCAGTTGTAACCTGGCTTCCTAACAATATTGTGTGTAATGTTTTATAAAACCAAAATTTCAAGCAATTGGTTTGCTTTGAATATTGCTTTCTTTAGCGTGGACATTTTACCTTTAAATCTTGAACTTAAGTTTTGTAAGTAAACAAACAGAAGCTAAAAATATTCTCAAAATTATTACTTTACAAATTCTAAATTATGTTTAGAAGCTTAATACTAATTACCTGTATCATTTGATGGTTGCATTATTTGAAAGGTTGGTTGTTGGTCTGAGTGCCTAGAGCACTACAGTTTACAGACAATTGAAATCGAGCTTCCATTCCTCTACACACAGCTTCCATTTTATCGCAGCGCTGATAGTTTTTCCCTTTTAAGATATTTGATTATTATTATTTTTTTTTGGACGTTTCAATAACCATAACAGAATCTTTAATGGTAAAGAGCCGGAAAGTCCTTTATTATAATGCTTACAATGGAAACAAAGACCAGTTGTTTAGAATGGCAAATCTTTATTCTATTGAAGTTTACTTTGCAAATGGCAAAAATACATTAATTTGTCTTTAGAAAGTAATAATAGTCTATTATACATTGTTATTATAGTAGTATAGTAAATAGTAAATTCTGAAGAGCTGATAGTCCTTTGAAGTCTTGATGGAAAACCTAAAATTAAAAAATAAAAAAAAGAAAACAAAAAAAAAAAAAAAAAAAATTACACTGCACTTACAATATCTTTCTATTTTTAATGATTTTTCTTATTTTTTTTTTGTTTTGCTTTTTTTTTTAATAAACAAAATTTTAATTTGAGATATAAAGAAGATAAAATTATAATACTTTTGATAGATCGCACTCTTACTTGCTTTCTTCTTTGCAAATAAAATAAAGGCAAAATATACTTTTGCTGAACAGACTTACTATATTGATTACTAAGTCGCAGTTTTTTTATTTTAAATATCTTTATTTATTTATTTGTATTTCTAAATAATTTTAGATTCATATTTCTTCCTATATTTTACAAGGATATGAAAATATCAAAAATATTTAAAATTTCTGATCATTATGAATCAACGAGTTTCATGTAAATTTTCCTTTTATATTTGAGATTCGTGAGTTACAAAATATTAATTCATTAGTTGCAAAAAAACGAAAGAAAAATATTTTTTACCTAAACTTTTTAATTTATTTTTGTAATTTTTTTTTCGATATTTTTTTTTCTCTAAATTCATAAGATAGGCTTCCCATATAATCTGTTAATCTATTTACGATAGCAATATTAGTTAACGATGTTTAGTTAACGATAATTTTCATTTTTAATATTTGGAATGTGTTTCACACATTCTATGTCTTGTATGCAACAAATTCTAAGGAGTTTCAAAGCGTGGAATAAAATAGTATTTGTTCGTATTGAACGTTATTCAACTGTTTTTTTACATAACTATTCTAAATCATAAGAAAGATTTAAGATGTAAGAAGTTTCGTGTAAAACTAGAATTGCTTGTGCTTTTATTCCCTTAAAATCTTTTCTTTTTTTTTTTTTTTGTTGTTTCAAATATTAGATTTTCTCGAAGGTAGATATAATAAATTTAGTAGTAAATTGAACCAATATTTTTATTGTATTAGGAATTTTCCAGATTTTTCACATTTTATTTTTATGGTTGCGAGCATGATCCTTTAGTTTGTTTTTTTTTCTTTTTGAACAAATATTAATTAAATCACAACATAATATTAAAATTTTTATTTTTTTTGCTTAAAGCTTAAAAACGTTAAAGAAAAACCTCATCCAAAATTTTGATTATAATAAGCTTTGCAAGGAAGCATTCCATTTGTGAGCTTTTCAAAAACGGTTATTGTAAGATTTCTTTGCTGCTTATGGATATCCGTTCGTTGTTCAGCATCCTTCTCAGTATTTGTGAGTTGTTTATCCTGGTCATTTGGCAAACCGGTGAAATACCCAGTGGGTTGGTGCTTTGTAAATTTGAACTTAGAAAAAATGCAGAGGAAATCATATTGATGAGGTCTCTTTGAAGTTTCAGTTTCAGTCTGATCATTTTTCGAAAAATGCCTGTCTTAACCCCCTCCCCACGAGTCTTAGAGGATGTCATTGGTGTCCTAAGCTATGACAGTCGAGAAAGTGAATAGAATAAAGAATAAGGAGAATGAAGGAAATGAATATTCTTCTGAGTCTTCACCTCAAGGTGAGCAGACCGGAAGGTCATTGGAGGTATGTGATTATCACCATTGATTTGTAAAGTGCTCGCAAGAACCGCCTTTTGAAATGAAATCAAGCCGTTTGAACCAAGAGATTAAAACTAAATTCAAATATTTGTAAGAGCATTTCAGACCCATTTATATTGTAATTATCATCATTCCCCTCTTTATCATTTTTTTTATCTATTTTGTTTTATGAAATAATTCTAGAGCAAAAAAATAATGATATTGTAGAATTTACTGAAAACTTCGGTGAAAATCAATCAATTATTTCGACCATTTAATGGAAACACGTTAGGAATTACAACAGCTTTTTTTTTAATTTTTTTTTTTTTTTTTTTATGCATAGACTGGACAAATTCAAGAAATTTAAAATGCTAATTAACAGTTAAGGTTTTTACTTAAGCCTATTTACGAAACATCTAAGATTCGTCTTAGTAAATATTCTATTGTATATTTAGATAGCTATAGCTCTGATGTGAAAGCATCTCGATTCCTATGTATTACGTACAGTCAATTTACATTTGGTTAAATTTTTCTAAATCTATTCTTTGCTAAATTTAAAGAAAGGATTTGATAGAAGAACTTCAACTTTAGGAAATATTTATATATATAAAAAAAGATTCCGTTATTTACCAAGACGCTGAAAATATCGATTTTACTTCATTTTACTTCGATTTATGAAGTAGATTCTCAGCATCAGTGACTTGGTTTGAAGCGCCATTCTTCATTACCAAAAACGTATCAAAAGTAAGCAATGGATGAATGTGCCAATAGTTTCCTTTACATTTCACAAGCATTTTTTTCTCGAAGTAAGTGAAAATGTTTTCCGAGCCTTTTTTTATTTTAAAGAAACAAGGCTTCATGTGCAGATGAGATTAAAGAAAAGGAAAATCACACATCATGCACCAATGAAAAACACAAACATACTTCATGCTTGTCATCGAAGTGGTGAGTGTGGCTGAGGATTCACAACAATGATGAAACGGCCGTACCATACTCCACTTCGTTGACAAGCTCTTGGCATGAATTTGTTTTTATTTTCATTGGGTGATTTTTATATATTTTAAGTCTTCATAAGTAAAATTTAATACATATGAAAAGTCAAAATCTCTACCAAAAAGTAGGCTAGCAGTTTTATTGATATTTGTAGTATGTACGCGTAAGTCCAAAAAAGTACATTGACTGACAATGCCATCACATTAACATTTGCAACGATCATTTAGCCAGAAAAAAAAGACACATATTGACTTAAAATGGTCAGTTTCCTTAAAAATTTAAGATGACAGTAACTGAGAAGACAATTATCCTGTATCATTGATTGCAGGCATCATTTACCTATTATTCGCATTGATAGAATGTATTTTTAAGGTATATTAAAAAAAAAAATAATTATAAAATACTACAAGTGAAAAGAATTAAAAGTTTTTCTTACAGAAGTGAGGTTTAACAGAGAGTAGAAGTGATATTCAGATTCGAATTTGAACTTTTGTAAATAGTCTTGGGAGCTTTTCAGGATTTATAATATCTTCTATTGTTGGTATTGATATTAACATAGCTTTGTTGTCTTGAATATTTTTCTCTTTGTTAGGTACATTTCCCCCAAAATTGAATTGATTATCCTAGTAGTTTTTATCTCTATTTTTGTTTGGAATAACATGGTTCCTGATTTTTCAGTTCAGTAAATTTAATGTCTTCTGAAATAAAATGAAATTATTAAGCCTGTTAGGTAATTAAGAATTTGTCCTTATTAGCTTTGTTTTCTAACAGCTTTCCACAGGTTTTTTTCACTTAAGTCTTATTTTTTTTTTATTGAGGCCCGTTTCGAATACATAAATATATAAATTTATGTATAAATACTCGGACATAAAATTTTCCTTTTCAGTTATTTTGCTAGATTCAAGATTATTACTATGTATAAAGCATTGTATATATATTACATATTCGCAATTTTTTTTGTAATATTTTTAACTTTTCTGCATAAAGGTACTGGATCGCGTACTACGCTTCGGAAACACTGTTAGTCGCTTAACATAGGATTCATAGGATAGAAAATATGAATGCGATATTATGAGTTATAAACAAGCCAGACATATAATAATAAGAAAGAAATGCGCTTTTGAATGTAGGGATTTTTCTATGTTTTAGATTTTATCTGAATGCATTTTTTTTACCCCCTTTCAGTTATTTTTATAAAAACTAATTAACAGGTGATGCTTTTAATTATGATGGATTTTTGTAGTCCACAATTAATGCAAAGTAAAACCACCCTTAGTGTTTTTTTGTTGTTTTTTTTTTGTTCCAAGCGCTTTTCGTGTCTGAATTCTTGGATCTGTTAATGCGCCTCTTGTTTTAATAATTGAGGCAAAGGCACCTATCAGAATAGACCGAGCCGCTTTCCTCTGATCCACCCACCTTATGGACGAAACCAGCCAATCTTGGCGAGTTGCTCATCGGTGATGTTTTTGTCTGTGCATCACTTCATCCCATTTACCTCCTCCTCCTCCTCCACCCGGTCTCATGGGAATCCAATCATCTCCGGATTAAAAAAAAAAGAAAGAAGGAAAAAAAAGCGCTGAAGATGGCTGGGGTGGATAGGAAGTGGAGGATGCAGTTGAAGGATGGAAGCTGGGCGAGTTCACTTCAAATTGTAATTGGGCCTCCCTGAAATTACATCCTTGGACTGAGTTTATTTTCATTCGGGAGGGTGGGGGTGATTTATTATATTTTCACTCCACCTTCCCATTTCATTGGCCCATTTTTTTTTTTTTTTTAAAGGGCCCAGTGAGACCAGTTCATTTTTATATGCTCTCACTAATGGATGGAGATGTAATGGAATGGGCTTCGAGATGATGATTCCCTCCCATCGCAGACCTTGTTTTTTTTCCTCGTTCTAGAAACTTCTAATGCTGGTGTATTAGTTATAAACAATAAAAATCTGGCCGTGATTAAGCCCGAATAGGTATTGGTACTGTACATATTATTAAGTGACTATAAGACTTTCTCGGCAATGAGTCTTCGGTTCATCATTTCTAAAAATAGTAGAAGTCAGTGATAAGTTTTTGTAAATTTTTGGATCGTAAAATTAAAAAGGATAAATAAATCACGAAAATTCGTAATTTCTTTTTATTTATTGAATGAGTTTAAGAATTACGATTTTTGCAAATGATAATGAGCTTATTTGGCATCTTTAGCTGCAAAAACCAAACAAAAAAAAAAAACAGTTGATGAAATAATAAATAAAATGAAAAATACGAGAAATGGTTCTCTAAATTTTAAATACTATATAAATGTACGACATAAAACAGCAAATAGTATTGCTATTATTTTTCATTGAATGCAAATGTCTGTTTCCTGGTAGGCTAAGTGCGAAGCTGGCAAATATTTCTTTGTCGCTTTAGATGTAATATTATGTTTATGGGAGCAACAGTTAACAAACTTTTGTTTTCTGTTGGTGAAGAAGAGAAAAACATGAACTCAAGGAGGATATAGTTATTTTGTTGTAACCTAAAAGTTCATGAGTAATGATGCCATTGCATTTGTTCATCATTTCTGTGAATGGCTTCTTTTCTTAGAAGGGAAAAAAATGCTTTTTATTTATTTTTATTTTTTTTTATGAACCAAGTATAGTTACGTCAGTAAGCAATATTTTAGCCTCTCACTGAGAAGATTGTGCATGCTCATCTCAGCTTTGAGCTTATTCCAGTTTCATGTTGATGCTTTATTCAAAGATTTCTGATCTCGTCTTTCAATAAAAAACTGTTTGTATTCAGGTATTTGAAAGCATCATTATCATGATAAGAATTATATTAACTGAGAGACATTTTTCTGAATGCTGTTAGTCTATTAATAATAACAATATACAAATGATTTTATTCCGAACTTACTTCTCGAAGAAAAAAAGTTAAAAGAATTATTGAAAGCCTTTCGTGACTTAGGAAATTTTTCGTGAGATTTTACATTAATTCATTTAGTAACGAAATTAAATAACAACCGTCATATTTCACATTACTTTTCGATTTCAACAAAAACCTATAATCTATAAAATGCTAACTAATTGTTGTTTTACATCGTTTCATTGTAAATATTTAAGAAAAAAAAAATCGTCTAACAGACGGAAAACAAAATTACTTGAAATACTTATTAAAAAATATCACCGTAAAGGCTTCCTGTAAATAATTCTGATGTCAAAACTGCTGTATTAAGATGCTGTTGATTTTACTTAGTCCTAATTAATAAGACTCCAAACAAAACAACAGAATTTTAACCAGCTCTTAAAATCCTTTAGATAGGTAAGAAAATATTCAATTTGTAGGATTTTCCCTTTAAAATTTAATAATAGTTTTATTAAGAAAATAGATTAAGTAAATCAAGTAAATTCTAGAAGCTGATTTTTTTTATATATAATTATTTTTATTAAATTCAATGAAATGCAAATCCTTAAATCAGCTATTGTTGATTCTTGAACCGAAGTCCGAATCGTATTAAATATAAATTTTGCCTAATATTATAATTAGTTTTCCTTAAATCGTCTTATGATTAAACGACATTTATGATAGGAGACATTTCCAACTTTTATTAAACATCAAGAACTCTCTTAGAAGAGGATTCCATCCTTTTAGTTCATACGATCGTGCAATTAAAATTTTAGAATATCTGTGACCCAGGAACTGAGAGGTTCAAATGACTAACATTTTTTCTTCTGGTCTCAGCCTTTTTACGAAATCGACTGACTTTGAAGATAAGAAACGCGTACAAGTTGGGATACGGAGATTATTCAGCCTTTCTTTACATATTTATCTTCTCTTCTGAAAGAGTTAAAAGTGTATGTTTGAGATGTTGTTAAAAGTTCAAAGGACGATCGTTTTCCAGCCATGATTTTGAAACTTAAAGTTCAACGAACGATGTACATTCACTTCTGGCTTTGGATTCTTCCATATGGGTGGGAACAAAACGACCGGCTTTACTCCATTGGCGATAAACAACATTTCCTTTCGATTCTAAGCTTGTAGTGAAATGTATATAGCTTTTAATTTTGTGTGTACCCTGTTTTTTTTTAATATTACTAATAATTGAACGAAGAAGCAGATTATAATGTTATTGAAATTAAGAAAATTCAAACATTGATTACTTATTTTAGGAAAATAAAATCATTTTGGGTTTGATCCCAAATACTTTTGTATATTAATTTTTTTCTAATTTTTATTGAAAAAAATTACTGTTCATCTTGTGCGTAACAAATGTGTCCATTTCGTTTCAATTCCATTCACGCACGTTAAGAGATTTTAAGATGAACGCAACCTATTTCCGAAATTTTCATTTTAAATTTTATTAATTGGGCTTAGAAATTACGGAAACTGTGGATGGTATATTTTTCCTAGCAGAGGGGTACTGAAATGGTAATTGGATTTTGTCTTATTGTTTGAGAAGAATAAAAACTGAAAGTTCTCCCAACTCCCACAATCTTCTTAAAGAAGAATCATTTGTTTGAGCTGAAATCTAAAATAAATTAGAACTTATCTCATAATCTTTAATATTAAAAAGTAATAATTTTAAAATATTAAGAAAATTAATCTTGATACAAATAGTGTTTCGCTGTTCCAACAACCTCTGCATAATTTTTTTTTTTATAAGAAAAAGCGATGTTAATTATATTATTAGGAGAAATTACAATTTTATTTCTTGTTTGATTTATTTATTTATTTATTTATTTATTTTTTAAAGTTTACAAACCTTGATATGTTAGCTAGAGAGTTATCGTCAATAGTATTGTCATGAAGCTCTAAATAAAAACGAATTTAGAATTTCTTCCTTGTTTAGGCCTACTAATTTTTTTTTTCTATTCTACTATTTCAGGGGTTTTGGCTAAGTTATTGTAGTCTACGCATATAAAATCGATAAAAACTTCAGGTTCAGAAATAGTACCATGGTGTAGTTGTTTCACATTTATTTGCATCATCAGCTAGGGCTAGTCATTTGACACGAATCCTAATGGAAGTCTTTGTGAATCGTAGAAAGGCTAATCGAAGTGAATTCTTGCGTTTTTATAATTTGTTCCTTTTGAAATAATTCTTCCTTTTAAAGCGCTTTTCCATGTAAATCAATCTTATCTAAAAAAAAAAAATTCTTACGATTTCTCATTTGTATTTCTGATGTTTTTCACTGTTTTAGACGCATTCTTTTAGTTAATAATAATAACAATAGTGCCTTGTTTTCTTTTCATTCGTGTTAGAAAGGTTCTAGTGAGTGAGATTTTTTATAATGTAGTTCTAACGTTATAATTTTTTACTTTTGCACACGCCCCCACAGAGATCCGAGCCACTTCCATATTTGATAACCTGCTTCCCCTCACAGAGGCCCTGCTTTTGCAAACGAAAGTGTTTGCAAAGGTTTAAGAAGCTAAAATTAAAGACATTGTCTATTTATTTTTTTTTAATAGATTTTGTCTTTCCTTGAATCTTAATAGGAAGTATAATGGCAATAAAGCTATTGCTAACATAGGGAGTCTCAATTAGTAGACACATTCGCTGAGATTTAAGTATAGTCTTGTAAATAGATCAAGAAGAACCAGTAAATGAGATCTTGTCTGGTCTCTTCACTCACTAGTTTTAACCGAAAACGTTGACAGTTCTCCTAAATGCAATACAGAGAAGTGAACTTGGTAGCATTTTAGCATCATTGGTTTTAATTAAAATAGCAGTTTTTATTCGGAGGCTCAAATTTATACGTTGTCGAATATTTATAACAATTATTGCTCAATTCTGATAAACACGATCATAACCTTGCAGTAATAAGTAGATTTGGATATTTCGGTTAATCTGAAAGCCTTCAATATTAATTCTGCATCATTTTAGAGTTAAATACAGTATATGTTAAACTTACTTTTATTAATTCGTTAAGGTTTATATGATTGCTATTTTTCGAAAAATAACAATAAAAGTGAATTAATATGAATTTAAATCATTTTAAATTAAAATTAAAATTTTGTATAATTGATTAGTGAATTTCAGTAATAACTTTAATTGACAATAGAAGTAAGAGGAATTTTAGCTTAGAAATTTCATAAAAAAATTATAATAACTTCACCTTAAAATTGAGGGTTTGATGTATAGCTTGCACTTCAGGTACAAGTATATTTTACAATTCAAAATTCATAGATCGCCGCAAATGTGAAAACTGAAATTAAATGCTAATTCGAATCCAGTGATTCTCAAGCACGGAGCAAAGTGTTTACGAAAGCCGATCTGAGGCTTCAGTGCTTTCTTTTTTTTTTTTTTTTTATAGATTAAAAAAAAAAAAAATAGATAAATAGTTTTATAATTTTTATGATAAATTGTTAGCCCTAAATGTTTGTGATTACTCGGACTTAAAACTTTTTCTTACAGAAATTATGCTAAATGTTTGCTGTTAGGTCCTTATAATTTTTTTAAAAATTTCATCTTTCTCTGAATCTGATTGCAATTACAATATTGCTAACACAGAGGTTTCTCAATCCTAAGAAGAGACCCTTGCTCTTAACTTCTTAACGAGAATGGGTTAAACTGCACTGCAGGACAGGAGGTAGAGTTGATCACTAAGCTCCCTGAGATTCTACATTCAAATTCTTGATGTGCATCTTGACATCAGTACTTCTCCACTTTCCCTATCTTAATGACGCTTCCCCCTTCCCCCAGGAGTATTATAAGATATCAAATATTAAATTTAATATATTTGAAGTATATAATATCAAATAGGTATTTGAAATTTCAAATATCTCTGTATATGTAATTTCAAGCCTTTAGATCAAGGGTTCCCAACCGGGGTCCACATGGACCCTGGGGGTCCATGTAATATTCTTCGGGGTCCACAGGGATCTCAGTTGAATCACATTTATTTTAAAATGGTTTATTATGAATTATTTACCAGTATATAGAATATGTATTATTTACCACTGTAAAATAATTTATTTGTATTAAATTAGTTTTCAATCAAAATAAAGCATAATCATTTACTATTTCATTGATTATTAATATAATCCTTTACTTTTTAGCTATGGGGGAAGGGGTGTCCACCAAAAAAAAAAAAAAAAAAAAAAAAAAAGAAGGGAAAAGGGGTCCATGGGTAAAAAAAGGTTGAGAAACCCTGCTCTTGATGTAGCAGTTCTTCAGATTGAGAAATGCCAAAGAACAGATACAACTTACTCATAAGACTTCTTCTTTCGGATAAGTCCTTCAATGGAAACCTACGAAAAATCCCGAGACTTATCTCAGTTGTAGAGCATGTGTAAAATATTTCATTTTGTAGCAATTCAGGGCTCTGATTTTTTTTTCCAGATTATGATCGAAAGTATATACGTTTTGAAAGTAAAATACTTAAACAGTTTTATTGTTGTATTTGAAATAGGTTCCTTTGACGTGAACTTCAAATAATCTTAACTTGAAATTTAGTAAAACTTTGTTTGTAATATAATAATAGCTTTCGTATCTTTGATTTATCAGAAATCGTCCATCACCCACACGGTGAGCACATCAGTAAATCTGCTTACTTTCATTGCCATCTCTCGAATAAATATTAGATCATGCATATCGGCTTGAGTTGCATAATGCATCGTTAATCCGAATAAAAGACAGCTATAAATCATGGTCGGATCTGAATGATTGCAGCTTAGGTGTGTTTATTTTCACGTTTTCGTTGTTAAATAACCAGAACAGTTGATTGTTACGTACACATTACAAAAGGGTTATTTGAGTTAGTCGAACCGTCACTTCCTTGCGATGACCTATCGGAATCAATCACTATTTTACCGCAGATCGGAGCATGAAGAAAGAAAAGTGTCTTTTTTGACGCTTACGTTCCTGGAGGTGTGTGTTTTCCAAAAGGAATCATGCAGTTCCTGATGATGACGCTTGCTCTTTACTGTTCGCCCATATTTATCCTGGGGAGAAAAAAAACTATAATTATTACTATAAACATTGGAGTTTTGTGTTTGCTTTTAAACTTCCAGGAACTACTGAATAGCGGTTTGACTGCACTAAACATAGAGTTCTCCTGGGAAGATGTCTATATATTCACGTTCTCTTAACAGTGATTTTTTTTTTTAATCTTTTTAGGATTAAGTTAGACGTGAAATAATAGTTTGAAGTATCATCATTTTGACAATTGAGTACAACGTCTTTGAACTAGATTCAAACATTTTATCATTTTAAATCAGTTTTTGATGCGTTACATAATCATGTTTTGTTGCTCTAATGCCAGAGTTGGAATTTAAAAATATGATTGATAAGCACAAGTAAGATTTCTAATGTAATTCCAAAACGAATAGTTCTGGCGAAGCATGTTGTTTGTGACTAACATGAACAGTTGAATATCTGGAATAAACGCGAAAATAACAAGATTTATCGAGAAACTTTTGGTACTTAAGAAGGGTCTCTAATGCGCATGTTTTCTATTCTAACATTCTTTAAGGAATAATGTTCGGAAAAGTAAGTTTCCTGTTTTAACGAAGTGTTAGAAAACTAAAGGTTTAAGAGGGAACCATTTGACCGATATCGGTGATAAAAAATGCTAATCGAGTTGTTTTGCTTTAAAAAAAAAAGAAATGATCAGCAGCGTTGGAAAGAATTACCGTAAAACAAATTAGATCTGCTTAATAAAATCACTTCACTTGACAGCAATATGACGGTCCTAATGTTGTGCTATTCTAAGTGAGCCTTATTAGCGAAATCTTAGAATTTTAGTTCGACTGAAACTAATTTGGACATTGTCTATCCTTATATTATTCTTAGCATAAGGATTAACAAGATAACAAAGTCGCCTTAAAAAAATTAAGAAAAATACATATACACAAGATATATTTGAACGAAATATGGAATCAAAATGAATCAATACAAGAAAACAAAAGTTTAAAAGTAGATAAGAGATGAACATTCTTCAAAAATTAGCGGAAAAATTTTTATCTTTTATTCAATAGAGAAGAACAAATTGACTTAATCTTAAGTTATATATTTTGCAATTTAAGTAATGTAATGAAGGATGTTATGCATCTGTATTCAAAAATTACGCATCTAACAAGTATAGATCTTCTTTTTTTTTTATCTCCAAGAGATTCTAAAAGCAGTGGGTATTTTTCGAAATTGCCTTTGAACATTTTTTTGTAAGAATAAAATTTATAAAGAATTTAAGTTTAGTTGCAAAATTATTGATTTTTTTGCTTTATATGGTTTTAGAAATATCTGTTAATTTATCTGAAAGCTTGTAAATATCCGTAAGAACTACTCGTTTTATTGTCAAACATTTAAAGTTAATTTTATAAAAAAGAATTCAAATAAATAACAATAATTAAAAGTTGACCTAATTTTCTGCTGTAAATCATGAAGCAAAATTATTTGTTTTATTTTAAATTTAGAAGACAGCGGGTTGGTTCCTCAGACAAGAATTTCGAGAAATTAAAGCTGAAAATTAAGTAAATCCTGCCTTTTAAATAATTATTTTCTTGTACGATTGTTAGCTATTCAGGTGTCTGCATTTACCTCTGAAGTATCAATCAACTTTTTCTCTTGGACCAGAAAAGACCAAGAGAAATAAAAACCACCTTCTCATTAGACAGTGAAAGAAAAACTTCTAAGGGCAAAGCAGTCTCTTTCATGAAGAGAATTTACCATAAGAATTGAAACCCAGGTTTTTTTGCTGATCACTCTGTTGGGTCTTAAATATCCTCTAGACATTTGTTGCCACCCACAGTTCAGAGAAATGCCTCTGCCTCTGGTTCAATAGAGCTTGATTTCTCAGAAGAAAATGATAAGGAGTGTAAACTATACAGGGTTTTACTGTTCTACAAACAAAGATAATTTCAAATGTTTTACTTTGGGCATTCTTTAGCAGTAACGCAGCACGTTTGGGCAATTTTCTTGTAGACTGATTGACAGTATAAAAGGCTGTTCATACCGCTTTTCTATGAAACCTATTAAGATTACCTGTAAAGTTCTAATATCTACTATGATTAAACCAGCGGCTATTATTTAAAGCTATTGTTATAGCTTTATAGCTTTATTGTTATATAATATTAGTAATTATGCTAAAATTAGTTCGCTGTTAAGCAGAAACTGTAAAAGAAGTTAGTTATATAGTGTAATTCAAAAGTAAAACTTCAGCAATTTTGAAATTATAGAATTGTTGAAAATGCAGTTATATTATATCAGTCAACATTTGTTTCGTAGTTCCGCTCTATTTCTTATAGATATCGACAAGTGTTCATGGATATAACTAAATTTCGGAAACTTTTTATGTCGATTTAAACACTGAAACATGATAATAATAATGTAAATATAAATAATATACATTAAACAACTAATTGTCTTCTTCAGTTAATGACTGCAAAGTAATCAACATAAAATTTCAAATAAGCCTTTTTTTATTTAAGGTAGAATTTAAGTTCAGGTCTTCACTACTGAACTTTCATATTTTACAAGATCAGTTACCTGTTTTCTAGAAGCTATTTCCCTAGGTTTTCTTTCTGTATGGTTGTTTAAGGAGTTTCTTATTATGTTGCACATATTAAAATAGTAGTAGTAACAGCAGTAGTATAAATAGTAGCAAACTGCTAACAGAACAGTAATTTTCGGGATCTCTTTTACTGTCTCTCTTTATCACGGTTTTACATTCTTCTACAAGAAAAGATGGAAGTTTTGAATTAAGAATAATTCGTGGCATTAATATTGCTACAGTCTTTTCATGTTGCACTACATCTTTTTTGCATTTCGCCACCGAAAGTTGTGAATATGCTTTTTCATTTGTAATGTTTTTCTTCCTCCATCTTCTTTCTTTCGAAAGTAAAATTCGCACTTATGTTTGTTATTACAGTTTTGATTGGCTTTAACATTATTATTATTATTATTATGATTATCTAACTAGTAAATGCGATTGCAATTTTATAAATGGACCCTCTCCTTTCTTTCTCTCTTTCTATTTTTGTGTACTTGGTATTTCTTCTTCTTTTGCCCAAGTTATTTCCAAAGCAATTTTACTTAGAAAAAATCTTTTCTTCTTGTTTACATCTACAAACATACAATGTTTTTTTTTTTTTTTTTGAATTTGTGTGTTTCGTTGTACTGCAGAAGGATTTTGTTGGAATTCGCAATTGAATGCTTCATTGTTTCGAGTAATTTCGTCTAAATAATTTACGCAGAAATGAAAACAGACGAGTCCATATTAGAAGCATAAAGTTGATAGGCTATGGTTCAGCCTTAAAGGAATTTAATATTCGTATTAAAGAAAGAAAAACTTGGATATCTATTCAATAATGAGCTTGAGACACTCTGGTAAAACTTAATATCCGAATCTTAAGGCCTTCGAAACTTATAAATTTTAAATTATGTTAAATATGCCATTTTAATACATTGTCTATCTTCCTTATTAATTTATATTTAGAACGTATATATAAATCCCATTTATGGAAGCGAAATTTCCTATTATGGAAACGAAACGAAGTATCTGTATTAATCAGAATGTAAGTTTAGCAAAAGAAGAATGAAATGGAAACAGATCAAAGAAAATCTTCGGCAAATGATGTATTTTGAATTTTTGATCATTCATTCCGTTTTATTTGTATTTTTTTTTATTTGAAATTTGACACATTAAGTAAAAAATTTGTCAAATTTCAAATTAAAATTAAATTTTATTTGTATTAATTAAGAATACTAATAATGTATTCAGACAGGTAGTGATCATAGTAAATATTCTTAATATACGTAACTGGATAATTAAAAATTGATTACCCCAGTTCATTGCTTTTATCAACTTTGAAACTGCTATTATTATTATTATTGCTGAAACTATGTTGGTAAAATTATATATTTTTTTTAACTAAAAGGCTTTGAATCAAGCACGTCGTTTGACAAATAAAATAAGTAAAAATCACAGCATATTTAGAAATTAAATTATTATTATTATTATTATTATTATTATTATTTACCTATTGATCTCTAATAAAACTTCTTGAAATTTAAGTCACATTATTAACATAAAAATGAAAATACATTGCAAATATCAACAGCTAGTCAATATTTAATTTACAACAATTACTCTACGTAATTGGTTTGCCTCTGTTTCACAATATTACTCTATTCCGTAGAATTGCGGGGCTCCGAATGGCGTGTGAAATGATTAAAATGCTAATCTTGATTCAAAATTCATTTTGCCATTTTTTTTGTTCTTTTTAATTTTTGTTTCTGCTTTGAAATAATGATTGCTTTCAGGCTGTTTCCTTATGCGAATAATCATTTTTACTTATCATCAAAGAAGAGCCACTTTCGACACCTTATATTTAAGGCTTTACATATATTCTTGTTTTTAATTCTGCAGTGTTCAATTAGCGTTATTTCAGGACCTGAAATTATTCTTATTATAAGCTTTAACATAAATAATTACATAATTTAGCAAAGCATTTTAATTGAATGTAGTGTTTCAGTTTAAATTATGATTGTTTTTAGTCATTGAAATTTATTATTATAGTAAAAAGCTACTGTCGGTTAGATATTACAGACATTAACTAATATACAATCGTTTTTGTCTTTTTTTTTAATTCAAGGCTTCGTTAATATCTATGATTATTGTTTTATTGTAAGTTTAAAGAAATAATTACAATTTGTAACTTGGATTTAATTCGGTGTTTTGCTGTCTTGAAATTATATTTATTTGTCGGTATGATTTATTGTTGTGATGAAAAATCACAGTGTTAATCTGTGAGAATTAAGTCCCTAACTAATCAGAGGCGTATTTCTGTGAAGTCGCCAGCTAACAGTGCATATTTATTTAATCCACGGAAGCCATCTATCTTGGGATAAATGATGAATGAAAACCGTTTTCTCGGGTGTCTTGTCGTTAGCGGGACTGACATAAGCACAGCCGAGTCCTTACCTCGTCTGGCACGGAAAAACCTCATTCGACCGCCTGCTTTATTATACAGGCAGGAAGAGAATAGCGGCTACCGGAATTTACGAATTAAGTAGGTACAAACAGAAAAATTCCCTAAAATTGATAGCGATGCGTGTGAGCCCTTCGGGTTTCTCCCCCCCTACCAACTCCCCCCTCTAGATAAGGCAGTTTTGCGCACCTGCGGTGGACTCGGTGCGCCGAGACCAATCGCAGGCCGTCCGCCGACAACCATCACTGGGTCGGCCGCCGCCGGGAAAGGGCTACCGGCAAACTGCCGACGCCTCCAAAATCACATAAAAACTGTACACAATGGTTAATGATATTAAAGGAATCACATAAAAATAGGCAACTCCTTTTCTAATTTTATGGCTCAGAGATGTTAATTTTCTACTATTAAACTCTTCCTCAAGAATAACAGTGCAAATTAAACTAATATGTATCCCTCTCGGAGAAATGAACTCTTTAGATATTTTGCAAATTATTATTTATTTATTTATTTATTTTAAAAAGAAAAAAAAAAAAAAAACTTGCTTTCGGCTGTCCTGTGAATTGTAATCTATAAACATAGCCTATTAATATCGGAGCAGAATGTTGTAGAATTTAATCAACGAATGTGAAAAACGTTTCCTTAATTACAGCAGCCAGTCTTATCATAATAATGCTAAAAAGAAATATACGTTCACATGAAACAAAATACAAATAAATAAATAAAATTTCAATGAAATTCTTTCTATTCCCCCTTCTTTTTAATGTTTTTGTGATTCTCGAAATATTACTCAAATAACTTAATCAAACAATAATAATAAAAGTAATAAGTTACTTGCCTATTCTAAATTTATATTTTGGCCAACATTAGATTAATTTAAATCACATATGTAAAGATAATTAAAAACAAAAAAAAACAACTAGAACTTATTCTTGAGTATTTAGGATTTATTTTACATCCTATAGTATTTCTGTAGCTTGCATTAAACGTGTGTTATTCATTTTAATAAAAAAAAAGTCTTCAAACAAACACGTTTAAAGTAGCTTTTTACAGTCTTTTGCAGCTTTAGAATTGGTCCTTGTAGAAAAGTGAAACAAACAGTAAGTAAAATGAAACACTTTTTCTATCTAATGTTAAGATCTTTCAATTAAAGTGAATAATATTTCTGTTTTATTATTATTATTTTTTTCCATTTGTTTCTACAGTGATTGTTGAAGTTAAATTCGTTTTATTACAGGACTGTAAAGAATCTGATATTTAACGTGAGAGCCATCGAATAAGACAAGCAATAAGGGAAATGACACACACATAAGGCTTTTAATATATATATATATATATATATATATATAGATATATATATAATTATATATATATATATAAATATTAACTTCTAAAATATATTATACCTTTTTTTTTTATATGTATATATATTTTAAAAGCTTTGTATTTGTATCGTTTCCCTTATTGCTTGTCTTATAATTGTTGAGATAAATCTACGTTTCATTAAAACAAAAAGAAAATCCTCATAAAAATGAAGGAAATCATGTTTATTCCATATAAATTGATAATGTGTATACTAAGTATAAATTATGTCAAAGAAATTTTACCAAGTTCTTTTTTTTTTCCTTAATGTAGGTTATAAACTTCGACTGAATTGTTTATTTATATAAATAAATAAAGTATATTTTGTAAATTTTCTTGTTCCTCTTAAATATAAATCGTTGCAGATATTATTAAACAGATCTTTATCATAAAAGTGGAAATGAAATTCTGTTGGACTGTTTTTATTAATACGGAAACAATTAATTTCACCTAATATTAGAAACGGATTTGTTTGAATTAAATTCCATACTTTTAACTTTGTAAACGCTATTTAATCTGGGATTGGATGAAATTTTCTTGGATGTAAAAAGGAAAGAAATTTCTTTCAATATAGCTTTGAATTAGTTTGAGTTAGCTGATCGCGAAAATTCCAGTCATCCTATTATGAAGTTGCTTAAATATTAATAATTTTTATTCTTCGTAAATATTTTAAGAATATTATATTAACATATTCTAGGATATAATAAGCCAATTAGCAAAGAAAGCATCATCTTTATTTATTTATTATTAATATAAAAGATATTCACTTATACCTGATATCTTTTATAAGAAATATTTTCAAAACGAAGAAATAAGAAAACCGAGTTGATTGATTTTTTTTTTATTAATCTTTTGATTATTTACTATCGCAATTTACTGTTCGGGATATACTTTTTTTTATTAAAATATATTAATTTCCGAATTAAATTGTTTAATATCTCAAAAATTAATTTTAATTGTCAAGTAAGATCCGAACTCTGCCAACTTTATGAAAGTTGAAATTTATTAGATACGACAGAAGCTTAACTAACATAAATTACACATCTTTGACCAAGTCTTGAGTGCTATAAACACAGTCGTCTGTGTACCACAAATGAAACTAGGAACGTGAACCACCACATGCTTCCTTCTTAGCTTTTTCAACACCTTTAACCAGTAGTTTCCTGATAGAGGAAGGATGATGGAATAAGAAAAAATAAAATAATAATTGTTAGCAAGTCGAAATAACGATGGTTAGTATATAGCGTCATTCTCTTTGTGTTATCTCAACCTGCAATAAGGATGTGAAAGTCCTCTCTAATTGAAGATATGGTATTCCCAAATGACATCTTCTCCCCAGCTGCACTTGACTGTCTCGTTTCCTTATATTTTCTTTCGGAGTGGGTGGATGGAGAAAATGGGTTGAGGTTAGTGGAAGGTATATGTACTACTTTACACGATAACCACACTGTTGTATAACTTGGTAAGAATTATTGTTATTTGTTTAGCTATGCGTGTCCTTTTTTTGGAGGAGGAGGAGACAGCGTTCGTGACTGAAGTCTGATGTTAAATATTATGTAATCTTTTCAACATTATTATTTCTGTATTGTTTTTCCTTCGAAAAATCTTTATATAGTTCTTTGCTGTTTCTTGGGCCGTTCTTCCTTTCTTGCAGGTGCGATTGCATGGGCTGTAATTAAGATTTAAGAATTCGGCAAAAGATTGTACGCTTGTTGATTAAAAAGACATAACCCCCCGTCCCTCACGTTGAAAGTAAAGTGTTTAAGCAATACAATTATCTCTCTCTCTCTCTGGTCACAATTTAGATCTTACATCTCCTGACGCCCTTTTTTTCAAATGACTCTTAGCCTTTTAAGCTTTGGAATTTTCAGGGTTTCATGAGGCTGCTGCTTATATTTTTTAAAAATAATCAAATGTTAGATTCAGCACCGAACTTACTGCTGTAAATTATCAAAATACATTAGTAAGAATAATAAAGTATTTAAGGGAATTAATTAAGCCGATTTTCTACCCTTCATACTTTACAATATATATATTCATGAATACCGCCACTACAGTAGATTTTCTTATTGAAATTATTGAAATATTTGAAATTAAAAATTTATTTGAAATTTATATATATATAAATAAAAAGTAGAATATATTTTAACAATGCTTCAACAAGCTATTTTAAAAAATAAAGTTCACTCTTTCTCAGTATGAAATACATTAGAATTTGAATAAAGGCTGAATATGTTATATGAATGCTTTCACACTACTTTTTATAGACTGACAATGTGTGTTTTTAACTTTGACATTTTAGTACATTAGTCATTCATTATATTCATGATGTTATTAGTGAAATTCGGAACTTTATTTTTGAAGCTTCACTTTATTATTTATGCTTAATATTGGCATTGCATTTCTAATACTAAGTGCGTTTTATTTTAATTTTTCATATAAATGTCAATTCTTTATTTAACTTCTATTTTTTTATTACTATTTTAATTTAGAACTGACGATTCATTTGCCCTAAAGCAAACTTCCTTCTCAGGTCCTTCCAGTTTCCAAACGTCGAAGGTAAGAAAATGTTCAATTTACTACTAATTACGATTTTATTTTTAAAAATTTAAGATTTCCTATGTGCTCTATTTCGAACGACAAGTTGTAATCCACTATTATTTCGACAGACAAAAAGCAAACTAGTTAAGAAGATAACATTAAAGCTTTAAATTACTTTTTTTTTTAAATAAATAAATAAATAAAATAAATGTTCTAGAAATTTTGTTATGAAAATAAAAAATATGAAAATTATTGAATCCTAGAACATTATTTCACTGTAAATATCTTCTTTACTGCTTGTGTACAATATTTCGTTTCTTTATAATAAGAAACTTCTTCAGGTTCAAGATAAGAAAAACTTTCTTTTTCCTCTACGTTTCATTCGGTACGAATACACGCATTTTTTACACAATGAAATTAGAGGAAAAAGAAAGTTTTTCTTATCCTCAACCTGAAGAAGTTTCTTATTAAAAAGAAACGAAGTATTGTACATAAGCAGTAAAGAAGATAAGTTATTTATAGTGAAATGATGTTCTAAAAAAATATATATACAGATATTGAATCCTTGGTTAACAAAAGTTGTAGCAAAAAAAAAAAAAAGTTAAGTTTCTAATGTTTCGAAGTGAAATTAGATAGTAATGATTTGTAGTTGAATCTTGTTTCTGTCTGACTTCAGTGTGGTAAGAGTGTTGTCATTTGTGATTTTTTTGTGCAATACGTCCTTAAAATTTTGTTTTGACATTTTTTAATTGATACATCACTTGCCGTTCCTCCCATCGTCAGTCCACCCACCAATAAAGTACCATCCGGAAGTGTAAGAAGATAGCGTTTATTATTTATTAAGACCGCCCTTGCTAATAGCTTCCATTCTTCTAGGCTCTTCCTCTCTGGCCTAATATAATTTGGGTTTTTCCATTTTGCATAATGTTGTTTTTTACTCACGCAGTGCTGCAGTTATCGGAACTGTAGAATTCTTTGTCTAAGTTGTTTTTTTTTGAGCGATTGTTATAATTGTATCAAAGTTGAAAAAAAAAAGTCTCTCATTTATATGACAAATGTAGTTCATAAATCTTCATTTTGAATTATTAATATAATTTAAACTTCCCTGACTGATTTTATTTTGCAGCAAAAGATATTCCGATATCCGGTTGTTAAATTTGATAGTTAAAAAAAAATGAAAAAGTATTTTTTAACAGCATCATTAAACTACGACTTTTGTTGTTTCCTGGCAGCTCGAGTTACGTCGACGCTTATATAATAAGTATTTTTTTTTTAATCACTATTTTTGGGAAAAATATTTCGTGTAGTCATCCACAAGTCATAAAGTAGTAACGATAAAAGTTTGAAGTGCAAAGAAAAAAAAAATTTGGATATAAGATAAATTATTGGTACAACAGTGGTTGAAACCAAGTGTTTGCTAGCGACATCCCACCTAGTAAGCACTTGATCTTAACCATTGTTGCTTAAATAATTTTGGCAAATTGTTTTCTTATGATTACAGGAAATTCATTTAAGGTCGGCAGTGCCAATACATGATTTTTCCTTTTTTGTTTTTATTGTGTATTTATTTTTTTTTTTAATAAATTATTCATCTTTCTTAATTTTTTTATTTATTATTCATACGCATTAATTTCCAAAGTACTTTCTGAACAGTGAGAAAATGGGACACCATTGTTGTATAAAAATTGATTGTTTGGATAGGGTCAAAGGATGATGCAAAATGTCTTAAATCCAGGTCATATTTTGAATCGATATAGTACCGTACCTTCGCTCACGGTGACTCTGAAACTACTTATCTTAGAATGCCGAAACTTTCTGGATGTTATTGAGCTTCCTATGATTTTTGATATAAACTAGATACAATTGGATTAAGAACCACCATTAAATATTAGCTAACTTAAATATTAGCTAGTTCCAATGTATGCTAACTTACAACGAATTATCCTACGAAACTGAAACTTAAATGTTTAGACTATCAACTGTAAGATGAAGATAAATTCATTTTGTCACATGTGAACCTTTAGCTATGAAATTTGGGCTAAAAGAAAAATCATCGTGTTTCTTGAACTCATTTATGTTTTTTGAAAATTAACATACTAACTGAAAATTTTCTTGTTGATAATGTGCAATTTATTATAATGTACTAGAGTGTGTTCCAATTCAGTGCAACGAGGAAACGAGGGTAACTATCTTTATCGTCGTAATGACTTGCAAAATAATTTGCTTCCCTCTTACTGTTACGACATCAGTTTTTAAGGGATCTCCTTTCATAAATATAAAGTAGGGGAAGGGGTTGAATGAAATCTGTGGCATTCAGTCATCAGATTCCATAATGCATTCTATTTTAGGTGCGTGTCATTCGCCCATTCTTCCAACGTTGGTGTTCCTATCATAAGTAACAGTATCATCTTATCATTGTCTTTAGGCCTATTTACTTGTAGCACATCTAAATACTAAATAATTATTCCTCATAAAATATTTGATAATTAAGTCATAGACAAATACCCAGCCAATTTATTTTTATCTTTGGAAAATGAATTTTGTAATAAATTACTAGAACTCATTTGGTGAAACAGAGTTTTCGGTTATTCTTAAGTAGCCTTAATCTTCTGTCAAGGATAATCTCTGTAGAATCAAACATTAATCTTCTCTAGAAGAAATCTTGAGTTTCTAAATCCCGATTTCCTGAATCTTCTGAAGACGAATGAAGTAAAATAAAAAAAGGGGGAAAAAAAACTGAATAAATGTTATTTTTAAATAAAACTTTTCCAGGATTTTGATTAAAACTAGTTAATATTTCAAAAAAGACCCTACCGATTTATTTATTTATTTATTTATTTATTTATTTTCACAGAATTGTACTTATTATGAAGATTAGATATTCAGTTAGTTAATGTTTTTGATTTTTTTCTTTTTGTTATTTAATTGTAAACAAATGTAACGCGTTTATTGTAGTTGATATAGTTAGTTCCTGACCAGTTTAGTTTTGAAAATCAAAATCTTTAGGCTTATAATGGGGGGAAAAAAAATTGGTCTATTCAGATTTTCATTTTTTTTTTAACCTTCTTTTTTAAAGACTTAAACGAAATTCCCAAAATAATTCTAATGAAAAATTAAAATTTTTAAAAACATTTTGAGTTGTAAATGAATTCGTAAACATCAAAATACAAAATAACTGCAAATTGGTAATATATTTTAAATACACCTTAAGAGCAACCTATTATTATTATTATTATTATTATTGAGACAATGAAAACAAAATCTTTTCTTCTATTAATTTGTGTTATTATCATTATCGTATATTATGCTTTTAATTTCTAATATCGAAACATAGGCCTATTGGTTTATTGAAATTTTTAGGAATACATGAGATTTGACAGGAGTTTTTAGTATTTTAATATCGTGGTAGATTCTTTGTTATTCAGTACCATCAGATTGTCAATACTTTCAACAACAATTTCTTTCCCTAGTGGTTTATTGCTACTTCAATATGAATACATTATCTATTTTTCAAAAATATATTAGTAATTTATTACTATCATTATTATATTTCTATCAGTTTAAGTAACTATCATTCATTTACCTAATTTATACTTATATATATCCAATTGAAATCTTAAAAATTATACTACGTTGACGACTTTTGTAACATGGTAAAAATAAATATTAAAAATTATATATGTCACAGCATAAATGTTTTAGAAAATATCCATAATCTTCATCTTTTATATATTTATGTTGAACTCAAATGATTCCGCAGCTTACCTTAATAGATACTGAAATAGAAACATTATGTTTTGATAAGAAAGAAATACATTATTTAAAGTTAATTTTTTTCAACCAAATACGTAAGAATGTATATATATATATATATATATATATATATATTGCCCTCAGGTGCCACTACAGTTATTTAAGGACTAAAATTCGATAAATAATTTGTTGGGTCCAATTCTACGAATTCTATAGGGAAAATTAAATTTAGCATTTCTCAGTAATTTTTTTCTTTTATAAAAAAAACAATGTTCAAAAGATATTTCTCGTGAACCCGTCTGTGCTCAAATTTCCATACTGTAATTACACTGTGACAAACTTGTTTCGTCAATGGAAGGAAATTTATCATCAAAATGAATAAGAAGTTCCTCTCATTTACATCTTAAGTGCTTCATTGCAAATTCAAGTTTGTTTCTTACTGACTTCTTTCCATTCCCGTGTATTTTTTTATTTTATAAATTAATATATTAATAATTATATTTATATGTTTATAAAACAAATAGGGAGAATTATATATAGTTTTGTTAAACTTTGTGTAGATATAATTTAAAAGTAAATTTTAAAATTTATTCAATACATAATAAAGGAATGCCTATAATACAAGATAAAGATATATTTATTCAATGTTTATTTAAAGGAATGTTTTTAAAATAATTCAGTTTCGAGTTTAATAAGTACCCTGGAAAAAATTATTTTGTTTTTGTTTTATTTATTACTACTATTTTGTTTTTCTTAAATGGGTGAAAAATAATTGGAATTAAAGAAGAAGAATAAAAAAATGTGACTGCTACGAGTAAGTCTTATAGAAGTGTTGCAATTTACGAGAGATCTTAAGTACTTGTTATTAAGAACTAGGGGAATCAAATTAATTGAAATGGGGATGGGTAAAAATCTGTCATAATGAAACTTCATTATATAATAGTCTTGTGAGATTTGTCTTGTTCAATTGATGTGACCTTAAAAATAAGTATTAATAGGAATAAGTTGAATGCAACTTACCACGAGATTTATTAGATAGCCATGATAAGTATCCATCTTTAGGCTTAATTTGGAATCCATTGAAGTGTCTGAGGCGAAGACAGTGGCTGGTGTCTGTGTGTGGTACAAGACACTGTTTGTGGCATTGATAGTCGCTGTATTATAGCATTCACACAGGAACTCGATAAATTATAGAGGGGGGCTTTTGCGTTGTTTTAGGGGTGTTGGCAATGGCAAAAGGGAAAAGGGGGAGGGGGGAGGGGAGAGTCGTTCAGAGAGGAGAGAGATCGTACAGGACCTACACGCACTTGGCCATTGTGTCTGAAAAGAGACAAATATATACTTATCATTGGCAAATTTTCGAACAGCTGCCGGGTTTTTCTTTTATCTACTGTTTCCCCTCCACTGTTTGTTACGGTAGGTCGGTGACATTCAGGTGGGTCAAGGTGAAATCGAAATTAGCGGGAATTTAGGAGGACGATTGACTCAAGAGGAAATGAAAAGTGTTTTAAT
>JAFIDM010000001.1:94250613-94269268 GCA_023159025.1 Thereuonema tuberculata
TAACTGGTACCTATCAAAATACCAGAATTCCGTTATTGAAGACTATAATTCTGATAGTTTGATAAAAGAAACTTCGTAAACTTTCTCAAAATTTCTTTTATTTACGACTTATATTAAATAAAGATATATTCGTTCGAATTTAAATTGTTTTTCTGCATTATTCAAGAGATTACCACATAAATAATGTCGCACAGTTTGAATACTTTCAGAAGATGACTTACAGTTTCTTTAAAAACGCTTTCACAACAAGAGCATCATAAAATACAAAAATTAATTGTTAAAAAAAGGACTGTAATTAAATACTTAATTAATGCAGTTAGAAATCTTACATTTTATTAAGAGTGAAATTTTTTGACAGATTTTATTGTTTTCATTTATTTTTCCAAAGTTCATATAGGGGTCATTCGTTACTGTATTATTAATAAAAGAGCAAGTGAAAGAAATCTGCTTAAAAATCAAAAGCAATCCGTAATTTTATACAGAGCAAAGTATTTTCAAGAATATTTATCTTAAGTATTATTAGTTAGTCAATGAAAAAAATTGAAAATATATGTTATAACATAAAATAGTTAAATTTATTATAAAATAAATTATTAATTGTAAAATGGCCTTTCAGAAAAGTGCAGGTGTTTTGAACTAGTATAAAAGACTTAATTTTTATGGGTTTCAACCCATTCAGATCTTAATGTTCGCGCTGGTTTTTTTTTTTAGTTATTCAATAAGAAAACCGAATGTAAATTAGAGATGTCTGGTTCGAGAGCAATCTATGAAAATTGGCCGGAATTCGGGTGCATTTTTGGGCGAGAACGGGGGAAAATGTAAGGAAAACTCGAGGCAGCGGTGGCTGCTTAGTAAGAATTCCAATTACATTTCGTTCATCGTAATAAACCCAGATCGAAAACGCCGGCTCTGAATTTTTTTTTTTTTTTTCCCCCCCCCCCCCCCCCTCTCTTCTCTATCCTTGCTCGGTAGTTGATGCTGATTGTGCCACTGCAGATGCTTCCACCCCCTCCCAAATCATCCGCCGAACTTGTTCATTCGCTCCCACCGTCTGCCTCTTCCACCCCGTCTTCTTCTTCCTCGGAATTTTTCGCAAGTCCCGTTTACCGGAGCCGGTGGCTGATAGCATCTCCTTGATAGAAGATTGGGAAGGAGCTTTGATTATGTCATGCATGGCTAATGACTTTAATGATCGGCGCCGCCAGCACCAACCACCTCCACCTCCAACCCACCCTTAATACTCTCTCTCTCTCTCGAAAAATCCCGTCGCAGATTAAAGAGGGTGGGGGGACGGCGACTGGTAATAAGATGATTCTCTTCCAGTAGCCGCTTTCCATACCGGATTTATTCGCTCGCCTCCTTCTCTTGATCAATCAATTATTTCGAGATGACGATGAAGGAAATTAGGTTTTCCTCGTTCGCCAATGGAGGGCGCTGCTCAGAAGAGGGGAAAAAAAAAAAAAAGTAAAAGAAAGAAAGATCATTATCCATTGGCGCTGGATTGTTGTACTTCGTCTAAATGATACAAGAGATAAAATACATTGGTTTAATCAAGTTTTAAGAGGAACGATTCAGCTGGACTGGAGGCTGGCGAAGTAATTATTCGAACTCGGTAGCTCTCTATCGCTTCTTAGGAACGCCCCTTGGAAAATACACTCGGAATTACTTTTCGTAAATGAGTCCAATAACCAATAAGAAATATCCCATGTACCAGCGTTTCTGCAGTAAATTTAAAAAAAAAAAGATCTGATAATAAAAAATTCCATTATAAAACACAATTAAGTGTAATTATTCATCTTATGTTCGTGTTCCTCTTTATCTGAAAACCTGTTTGTTGGTCCAACATAGACATGTGCACAGTCTTACAGAAATTCTTTTTATTAGTATTGTTATATCTGTTTTTTGCCTGTGTCGCATACATTAAATAAGACTTTTTTTTTATAATTTCTACTTAATTTCTACTTAATTAATTGCTCGAGAAGTTAATAGTTATCTCATTGTTGATATATCTTCTCCAAAATAAAAATAATTTGTTTATTTATACTTGATAATGTAGGAATATAGTTATTAGGAATAAGTTGGTAAGGAAAAATATTACTAATAAACAGTTAATGGCCAATAAGCTGTGTAAAAAATATAAATAACGAAGAGAAAACACAGTTGAAAAAAACCTTATTATAAAACAGTATCATTTTAAAGAGTCGGATTACAAAATACGACCACGTTGCGGGTGTTAGCCTTCATCAGTTCAGAATGATTTTAAAATTTCCATTGGTTCACTAAGTAACGAGTCACATGTTGGTAGGAAGTCCATTGTTGCTATGAGAAAGGATTCTTTTATAAGTGGTGATATTCTGCCTCCAATTCTCTTTTCTATTCGTTATAAATAAACAGTTAATATGTTGAAAAGTTTCTTATTAATCAAATAATACTATATTATTTAGCCTATGTATTTTTTTTTTTTTTTTAGCATTAATTAAAATTTAGCTTTGGGAGAAGAAAAAAAGAAAGAGTTTGCCATATTATAAAAAAAATGTTATCACTATTAATTAGTGATAGAAATCATCGCAATTTATATACAGTAAGGAGAAGACAGTTTCGGTTGACTGTTCTGAGCCATCACCCTAGGCTGTCTCTTGAGAATATTATGAATATATTAAGACTCAATAATGTTAAACTTCTAGAAGTTTCACTTGTAATTTCAGTAGAATCTTACATAGGCTCAGCAAAAACATAGAGAGTAAGTTTCTCTACTACAGTATAATAATGATATATTGAACTTAATAAATTTAATTTAATTTGGAAATAAGTGTTTTTAGAGTTTTGTTTTGTTATTTGTTTTCATATCTTTCTTTTCTTTTCTTTTTTTTTGGTCCAATCGACAAATTTGATAGAAAATATTAATAGTGACAAGAACCTTTGTGATTAGATTACTTGTATTTAGGCCTATTTCAGTCAATAATCAAAAATCTTAATTTAAATTGAAGAAAAATAAGAAAATGGCGTTAATGGGATTGGAAAGACCTTATGGAAACCTAGATCACTTCAGTTTAATCCCTCTGAAATTCATTCCTAGCGTATATTCTGATTTTTGGAATAATCTGAAACCAGGCCGATTGATAAAGGCTAAAACTATAGACTGTTTAAGAAATATTTATTCATTTCTAAAAAACATTCTGTAACTTTTTTTTTTTTGTTTATAAAAATTACTGTATAATATTAACTTTGAACTTCAATCCCACTTTTTATAAGGTTTTACTGTTTTAATTCAGAAGGAGACTTAACAGTTTTTTCAACTATAAATAATAAGGTTTTTTTTTTCTTTTTTCTTTTTTATTATAATTTTCTGGTGTGATAATGGTTAATAATAACAAGAACAACAGCATCAGTTTCTTGATATCTTTATTCTTTTATCTTTGATTTTTTCTTTTTTTTTTTTTTTTTTTTACAGTTCTGTTAAATGTTAATAAACATTTAAGGTCATTACAAATGGCCTTTATTGAATAACACAGTAAACATGAAGAATTTAAACATTTAAAATAATATCCTAAGAAACAATTCTAGGTTTTATATAAGATGATTTAAACAATTTACTTTTTGAGTAAATTTCTCTAAATTTTACACACAATTCAAATAATAATGATTTCTTTTGTAATTATATTTACAAATATCTTTGTAAATGTAAGATGTATTCGTAAATATATAAAATAAATCAGTATTTTTGAAAGTTGTTTTTGAGAATAGAATATCAGAGGTTCCAACGTTTATTTACAGACGACTTTAATCAGAGGACATTGCCATCAAATTGAAAGATAGAAAGTTATGGTTTTGTTAGGCTTAAAGATAATAAATAAACATAATCGATAAAATCAGCATTTCTTTGTCCTAACATACGTCCGCTTCTGGTGGCTGCAAACTCACGAAATAATTTTCATGCTTGCGTTAATGAACTTTAAAATTTTCAGGAACCCTTTTTTCTTCTTTTTATTTCAGCAAACTCGAAAGATGTTAACTTTGAATTTTTCGGCATTCATGATTTTTTTTTTTTTAAATAATATCCAACTCAGAGCAAATTTTCGTTAACATTTTATGCAGTAAACGAAAAATAACAAAATTTGACATTTAAAACAGTGGAACATAGCAAAATGGGTACATTATTAATGAGTGATATTAGTAAAAGCTTGTTCTTCTATTGTAATATTGTTTATAATTAACAGAAACTGATTTGTAAGAATATTACGCTGGATCTGCCCGAAATACCTTTTAAATAAACCTTTCTTCTGCACCTTAGGCTTCCTCTGTCTCAACATGTAAATAGAGACATATAAATGACATAAAAATAGTAAGAAAGAGGTCATGTCTTATTATAAAAGATTTATTTTATTACTAAGTCTTGTTAACAAACAAACAAATATAACTACTATACTAAAAAACAACAACATAGGATCGCAAGATTAAAAGTTAACAGTGTAATTCTTGAGATTCTGTGTTGTTGTATTTTAATTCATTTCTAGTGAAATTCATTAATTCTGTGATGTTATAGGCTTAATTGTAACCCTAGAAAAATGAAAGGGGACAGGAAAATAACCATCGAAAATTGATTGATATTTCTTTACCTCATTATCTTTATTTTCCAAAGTTTCATATGAAAGAGGAAAGATAAAAGAATTTCATAATTTATTTTTTTTTTTAAACTAATCTTTACTGTAAAATACTTAAGTTGTTGGGTACAATTATTTTAAGAGATATTAAGAGATATATTAATGTAGGTAAAGTATATAAGATATCCGATATATTAGTCTTCTGTTAGAAGTTGATTTCTTTTTTTATTTTTTGCCTTTTTTTCTTTGTTTTTTTTTACTGAAACTTGGGAATCGATTGAGTAGTTTTTCTATCTGTTTGTGGGGTGCAGGAGGCAGTCTCTGGCGAAGCGAGGTGGTTGTATTATTGGTGGAGCGGGCAAAAAAGCACAAAAAAGATAACCCTCCGGAGGTAATAAAAGCCGGCCTCTCACTTCTTACTAAACCCAATCAAAAAACCCGTTTAGCGGCTGCCGTTGCTTCGCCCGGGGTATCGGTCGAACAGAGGGGAGGAAGTCGAACCACGGTAGCCTTTTGCCGGATGGTAATTAGGCCTATCGGCGTCGGCGTGGAAAGGGGCGGAAACGGGACTGGTTCGTCAACTCCTCCTCAAGTCTCGTCTTCGACCTCGTAGTCTGAAACAAGCGCTTAAAAAATATTAATTTGTTTAATCTCGTCCTTTCCCTATTCCACCTTTTATTAAGTAAATCTTCCTTTTTTTTCCCGTCATGCATTTTGCATTTCTCATCAGTTTAATATCATCTCATTTAACTATAAAAGGCCGAGCCCAGTACACCCGTGTTACGCGGCCGTTAAAAGCTCGTTTTGAGGCTGGGCTGTAGTCTGACCGGCAGCTTTAAAAAAACCTCGAAAATTATAAAAAACAACAGAAAAAAAAAAAAAAAATCAAAAAAAAAAATCAAAGAGTCTCAAGTAATAATTAAATTGTATTAATGCATTTAGTTTCTGTTTATATCCAAGAAAAAAATTAAATCGTTTTATATAATATCGAATTATTTAAAAAAAAAAAATATTTTATACACATAATTCATTATTACATGTATATACTGTACACATATAGTTAATATCATGTAAATATTAATGTGTCTTGCATTTTAAGTCTTGAAAACTAAGAATTTTCTAGCAGTTTAGTAATAAATTCTTGTTATTTTTTTTTTGTTTCTTTAAATTTTGTTTAAAAGCTAAAAAGTTAATGATTCACAAAACTATCCACCCTAGCAGTCTATTTTGTGACCATGGCTCATAGCATTGAGGCACGTTTTCTTTTTGTTTTTAGATCATCCTGATAATGAATTTTATATAAGCTTATCACTGTTTACGTTGACCTAATGCAAAGAAAGCACATGTCAATTTCATTGCTACTCAGAAACCTGACTTATAGAATGGTAGAAACAGTTTTTTTACGTTAAAAATAATTAACAGTCTTAACGAAAAAAAGCTGTTATTCAAAATAAATAAATAAATAAATAAATCTACTGGATTTCTATGTAGCAATCATTACGAAAAAAAAAAAAGTTCAAACATTGGTAAGTGATTGGTAAGTCTAAGGTGTGGCAAAGGAATATCTAAGAATTTATAATTTCTAAAAGTGTAAATGAGAATCTTATAATTGACGTTTTACAAATTGCAAAATCTAAGTATCTTAACGTTCCAGTAAATAGGTATATTAAAAATATTTTTATTATTTTCTTTTTATTAAATCGATTTTGCTTTATCTGCTTAGCTTCGAATTATGTACGTTCGTTATAAATTTATCGTTAACATGTAACTCAACATCAGTTAAATATTTGATATTATAAATTTTCCCTCCGATATTTTAAGCCTATGCTGACGCAATCAAAAAATACGATACGAAATATTACAGTAGGAACTTTAATATTGTATTTTGTTTTCAGTGTCCAAGTAGAGAAAATATATTTTGTTTCTAAATTACCGAAGTAAGTTATTAACATATCTTCAAACTCCGCTAGTTATTGAAATAGTTTTTTTTCCAGACGCTACAATTACTGCCAGTGACAAAAATTGGTTAATTATTAATCATTTACAAAGCTTACACTAATAAATCAAAAGCCATTATCCATTTATCATTAAAAAAAAAATATTAGTTATTGTGATATTCTTTTTGAACAGGAAACATTCAACAAAAAAAAATATATATTTCTGAAATTTAGTAAATTTCAAAGGGTTTTAATTTTTACTTTTTCCTTCCGACATTCATAACAATTGTAATTTTTTTTAAATAGGCACTTTTTTTTTCCTTTATATATTTATTAATTCAAATTCAAACTTCCCTAAAGATAGATTTTAAATGTAACAGAACCTTTATTCTACATTATTATGAATTTGAAAAATCTAAGTAGGCCTATCGTAAAAAAAGTAATGCTTTTTATTTATTTATTTTTCCTCATATTTTTTGTTTTTGTTTTGACAATTTTTACAAATTTCGATACATATTTACCTATTATTTTGTTCTACCTTTTGGCTTGGTATATTCTCGAGTTTTTAGTTACGACTTAAATTTCGACTTAATTTAGTTTTTATTGTGTTCAATTAGCATAGGATGCATCGCCTCCCTTTTATTACCCAGCGTGAATAATTAGGGGAAAAAAATTAAGTCCAGGAAATATTTCCTGTCAGTTAAGAAAAGAGTGGAGTGTAGTTGTTTGAAAGACATTTGAGCTGTTTACTTACTAGACTATTGTAAAACGATTTATTATTACATCTTCTGTAGAAGTTGTAAACAAATTTAAAAGGGGTGGAATGAGATGCTGTTGAATACGCTAGTTTGTAAATTACACAATTCTATCACCCAAATCCGATAACCCCGAGGACTTTCAGTTTTCCGGTTTTTGGATGATATATATTTTCCCTGCTTTTTTATTTATTTATTTATTTATTTATTTATTTTTTTTGCCCATTGCATTTGCGTGACTTTGAACCAGTGACAAACATATAAATTATCTAAAAAAAAAAACATGATTAAAACACAAAATAAAGTCAAGCTTTTTTGAGTTGTTGAAGTAAATATCTTTCAAAAAGCCAACGGAATTTATCTGTAGGCTGCGTGCTCTAAATACTTTCTGAATAACCGCTTTCAGTGAAATATGCACAATAGTCGCAAGTTTCACACACTCTGCGGCCAAATTTCCATTTTGTTTCAGGGCTGCCGCGTTCTATTGGAGCCGCGGATATAATATTTTCTATTAAATCGCCCACGCAAGCGTGTATTATTTGATGAAGACATTATATGCCAAAAGGAAATCGACAAATAAATTCCGTCATAAAAATGCGAAATAAAAGCGAAGCTGGTGGCATTTTTATGTGAGGAACCTGTCCTCAAGCCACACCATGGTCGGCTGCCTTTGCAGCTCGTAATACCTTTTTCGCTCTTTTTTTATTCAAATAGGGAACCATCTGCAATTCATAGGGTCATCTAACAAATGGACGTTCTTTTGTCGTCATTATTAAAACATTTGATTTTTATTTTTCCCGCCGCCCTTTGAGTGATGGTGTCCTCACTAAGTTATAGGAAATAGTAATTTTTCGGAATTACTTTGGGATTAAATTACGGTAGCTCAAAAGTCACACCCAACAATTTCCCCTCGGACTCCACTCAATTTAAAATAACTACCCTTTCTCCGACGTAATAAGCCGTGACAATCAGCAACCGTCAGTTGTATGAAGATGATTGTTTTTTATAAATTTTAGTAAAGTATGTGCACTCAAAAGGCTAGAACTCGTTGACCATTATAACACTGGATTAATTATTAAAACAAAAAGAACAAAAAACAAAATTCGATTTTTTTTTTTTTCCTTTTCTGTGTCGAAATTACGTTACACCGAAATATCTGAACAGTATTTTTCAGTTAAAAAATTTGTAAGTAGAGTCCACGGACTTTCCAGTCCTAATCCAAGATTTCTTATAAGCCCTGTTTTGTGTACTCAAGGTATTTTTTTTATTTAATTAAAAAATAGTTAAAGAATCGAAAGTAGACAGCCAGATATACAAAATTATCGTTGGGGTATGCAAGAAAAAAAAAATAATAGCTAACAGACACATAGTTAAAATAGTGTAAACTAAAACTAAACTAATAAAATAAACTATAATAAACTTATATTTTTATTTAGAAAGCTAATGAAAATCCATGTTGGGGAAAAAATTTTGATCTAAGTTATATAAAAAAGTGCTTCAAAAGTCAGGAGTGTTACGGTATATGCTCTAAATAAAAAAATAAAAATAAAATAAAATAAAAAAAAAAAAAAAATCAATCAATCAGAGAAAAATGTTATTTTGCAATACAAAGGATTTTCTGTAACCCTTTTTCTTTTTAATTGAGAAAAAAAAAAAAGCCTTATAATTAACTTCATTACAATAATTGTTACTTCACAAAACTTGGATCAAAAGTTAATGAGAAAAGACTGCTAGCGGGATAATCGGATAACAACTTATACCATTTTGAAGATCATTTTTTTTTATTATTATTCGTGATATGAAGAAAATATTTTTAAAAAGAATGAAATACAGGAGATTTTTTTTGTTTGTTTTTCCTCCTAACTAAAAGATTTAGAATAATTCAATAGTTACTTTATTAAGAATGTCAGGAATTTCTGGAATTCTCTCATGTCTGAGAAGACCTTTTTTTTTGCCCTATTCGTAACTCGGCTTTATTTCAAGAAATATACAGCAATTATTTTTGTTTCTTTGTCTCTCATGCGTGATTTTTATTTCTCCTAAAAATAAATTTGTTCTACACTCTTTCTTTCCCTTTCTCTTCTCGTGATTTTTTTTTTTTTTGCTTGGGTTATTTATTTTGAGAAATATAAGTAAGGAAGAAAAAAAAAAATCCCTTTGAGAATATTTTAATAATTCCCTAATAAATCCCTATTGCAAATGACTTACTAACTACATTAACAATGAAAAAGCTCTAAATACATTTTTAATTTTAATATAAAAAAAAGGAAACATCGTCCTCTCTTCATTATAATCGGAAAGAAAAGCAGTTTTTTTGAGGTTTATAAAATTGCGAATATTAGAAATCTGTACTCTTAAATATCTTATATTATCACTTGTTTATCAAGTATAACAGAACATAAAAACAAATCTTACTGATATTTCAGTAAATTAGAAATGATAAATATTTCATGACACAAATATTTCATGACACTTTCTTGCATGATCAATGTCAATATGTTTTCATTTGTTACTTTGACATTATATTGTAATGGTGTTTGTGGGAGAGTCTTTGGAATCTAAAGATAACGAGTCAATTTCTTGAACAGAAAATGAAAAACATGGATTTTTATAGCATTTACAAAGCTTGATTTGATTGGCTAAGTAATTAAATGATGATTGGATAAAACCATAACGAACTTAATTAACTGATTCAACGGCTGCAACGGAAAAGAATTTAAAAATAAACAGAACATCAGTAATTAGGAAATGCAAAGGAATAAATAACGGTTAAGAATAAAAATGAATAAGGTAAGGTCGCCAAATACCGCACCCGGCCCTATTTCCTTACCCCTTGGTTTCTTTAAAATAGGCAGTGCCATATGGAATCCAGTTGCGGAACTAATTAACAGGTCACGTGATTCAGCCATTTTGACTTGTGAAGGAAGGAGCTACAGAAATTGTCGCGTGCAAAAGAAAAAGAAAATTATATCGAAAATGTAACTTTTTTCCAAAATCTTTGCAGTAACTTACAGTGTAAGGGCTTGTCTATAATACAATATAGTTACCTACATTTTTAGACCGTTATTATCAAAGATTTAAAGGGATTCATCAACATTTTAGGTTATATTTTGTAAATCTTTTTTTTTATTTGGTCAAGGAAAAATGTCAAACAGCCTAATATCGTAATCAATGGTGTCCCTAATACCGTCCCGGGTGCGATATTACGCACACCATTAGGAATGATGGTGTGTTTTCAATGACACATTTTTTTTTTTTTCAATTTTCAAGCCGCTAGACATGGGATTCATGTTTCCTTTAAAGACATACTACGTCCAGGAAATAGAATATTGACTTGATAACCACCCTGGCCGAATAGTAAACCATTATCACATTTGGGTAAAGCTTATCTGAGAGCCCGCAAAGCTGAAATTGCCATTAATGGCTTTAAAACCACTGGAATATTTCCATTAAAGAAAATATTTTTACCGATGCTGATTTCCTAGCAAAAGATCACCAGCATAGACTGCTGAAGATCAGCCATCAATCGTAGATGATTCCCCAACTCTAGGAGATACTGCAGCACAATCACTATCTTTTGTGAGACCAGGCGATCTAAGACCGGTCCCAAACATCGAGCCTTCAACGTCAACTAGACATGGACCTTTCTAAGCTTGTTACAGGATCTCCTGATCTCCTCAGAAAAAAAACAAATAGAAGAAGCAGAAAAGAAGCCAGAGACAATAAATAAGACATTGCAAAAACAATAAAGTACAAGAAAGAGGCGAACTGATGGTAAAGATAAAACTCAGCCAAAAAAAAGACATGTTCGTCGGAAGACTAGACAGATGAGGAACCTCCATTGATTTCCATAGACGATGAAGACAGCGATGACAACAATGCTACTGCCCTTTCTGTGAGAAAAACTTTTCGGAAGATCGAGGTGGAGAAAAGTGGATAAGATGCACTAAATGTTTTACTTGGTGCCAAGAAGATTGTGCAGAAGAAGGCGAAAATCCTAGGTTCATTTGTGCTACGTGCTTGGAGAATTATTATAGAAGACTAAAACTTTACTTTGTTAGACTAAAACATGATTTTGTAACTTTAATATAGAAAGTAATTAAGAACATTTGCAGTACATAACTTGTTCTTAGTACAGAACAAGTTATGTATTGCAAATGTTTTTAATTACTTATACATTACTTATGTGTCCCTAATACCGACATTAGGAACACACAATTATAAATTTGAGAAAACTATTTTTTAAGTTTCGAGCTTATCGTTACAATTATTTGCTTAAAAAGTATACTTTTATTCTGTTTATTAATACACTAAAAAATAAGTAGTAAAATGATGTTTTTTTTTTTTTTTGAAGTTTTATACGAAAATTTAGAAAAATTACGATGAAGAAAACAAAATTGGCTACGGTATTTGACGACTTTACCTTACAGATAAATAATTTCTACAAAAATAAAGATAAATAAAGGATTTCTAAAAATATTTATATACAAACTGTTACAATATTTAGGCGTTGGAATGACCATCCGAGCTCACTTAGTCCCGTTGGTAGAGTATCGTTGGAGCCGAACCTGAGGGCTTACCTAAGGGCCTGAATGGCCTAAAGTGCAACAACTTACAAAAATTTCTTGTAAACTTGCATTTCGCTTTCTCAGAGGATAAGTAGACAGGTATCTCTATAAAGTATCTCTAGTCAATACTATCTAGAGCGATAGACTATGTAGCAGTTCAAATGCAACGAAATTTGATAGGACTTGCGGGAAAAAAAAGAAATTAATACTAAGTACAGCTATGCCATTTGTAGCACTGTAAGCAACAAACATTTTAGTTCTAAAAGACACTCTTACTACAGTGATACTGCCTTTAGAGATGCAAGTGAAACTGCTCAGTACAATCCTCATTCTGAAGGTGTACAACCTGAAGGCGATGAACCCTATGTTCAGCAACCGATAGTAAGTGATTTTCTCACATGTAGTGTGATACTGTCTTTCAAGGCTGCTAAACTTGCAACACCATACTTTTTAAGTGTCCTCCCAAACAGAAAAATCTCAAGGATTAAGATCCGGAGAACTAAGTGGCCAGGTGGTAGGAAACATACGACTAATTACTGTGTTCTTGGTGAAGAACTACCGACACCATCAATATGTGGAGACGCTCTATCTTGCATGAAAGCGATAGAATAGTTGCATAGTTGAATAGTTGGAGTATGGCAAAGGTGTTGAGTATCTCTCGGTATCTCTAGACCGTCACAGAACATGTCGCAGGGCCATTGCGAATAGCTTCTTCGAAGAAGAATGGCCCTGAGGATAATTGTGGCCGTGAATCCATCTCAGACTGTAACTTTAGGTGAGTGATATGGAATCTGCTGTCCATGTCCCAACTGCAGTAGTTAGGCCTACGGGTGTTCACTGTTCCACTGAGAATGAAAATGTGCCTCGTCGGTCCACCAGATCTGCCGTGGACATGACTTTTCAACTTCCATTCTGGCAAACGTCTATCGCGTTTCCCTATCGGTGGCAAGCAACTTGGTTGTGGCTAATCTTATAGGGATAACAATGCACCACCTTTCTCAGTACTTTCCACACTGTGCCACAGAATGTATCCAGTTGCCGTTACACCGCACATGCACTACTGGAGCCTGCAGCGTTATTCATTGACTGTTCAACAATAGCTGTAGCAACATCTTCAACCATCTGTGAAGTGATAGGTTGAACTCTTAGCCATACAGTTTCCTCAAATCGAGTGATCATTCTCCTGAGAGCTTGTGGCATCAGTAATTCTTGCCGTAATTACTTAAGACGGCGGAATTGTGAAACTGCGGTATTACTGTTGTTTTCATAAAATAGCTTAACAAGCAATTCACAAGGCAAGGTTATTGGCATCGTATGTGATACCAGTGACATCCGGGTAGTTGTGGCCACTTTTACCAACTCGTAAACTTGGCTGCAGCACCGTGCTTATGAAAATAAAACTTATGCTGCGTTTTCGTTGCTTGCAGCGCTACAAGTGCCATAACGTACTATATTTTTTTTCTTTTTGTCGGCCGCATATCCTGAAATTTCACCATAACGAAATTTTGTTGCATTTGGACTGCTATATATCGTTCTAAGACAGTAGAAAAAGGATACTTTAATTATGATCACCTGATATATTATACGCACAAAATAAATACAATATATATATTTTTATATTAATATATATACAATATATATTATTTACAAAAATATTACAAAGGCCGAGCTGATTCAAAATATTTGAGGCCAATACAGTGAGAATTTCTAAATGAAATACACTGACAAACCTTACATTAGTAATCACTATATTATAACAACAATCTAGATTAAGAAAGGGTATTTTTTTAAAATAATTCTTAGTATTTTCAAGTAATAATTTCACTCAATTTTAAGAATTATACTAGATATTCGTTCTTAACTTTATAAGCAGAAATCCATAAGATTGCAATATTGACTTTCTGCTTTATTCTAATGTTCGGCGTAAACGATTTTGCTCAATACGATCTTACTTACAGACTGGTTTCTTGCTTACGATCTTAATTACAGTTTGGCAAAAAAAAAAAAAAAAAAAAATCCACCAATCCTGCCGTCCTGTTCATTTGCTGATTTTTAGAAATTGGCCCCAAATCTGTCTTCAGTAAATTAAAATAATGATTTTCTGAAAACTGATGGGATAAAATTGTGGATAATAAGGCATGTACTTCTCCATCAAAATAGGTTAAATCTGTTTTGCAGCAGTCCAGACAGAAAAAAACCCGCAACTCAGGTGGTTTCCAAGTAAAAACAACAGCTATAGTTTAGTCATCTCTGCTTCGTGTTAGAATTAGCATAAAACTCGATGTATGTTATCACATATTAGAGGTCTGCATATTTGCAAGTCAACAAACTATTTAAATAGTTCATATGATAACACATCGACGAAATCCGAGCTAAATTCCGTAACGTTGTAGTTTCCATGTAGCTTTTATGTAAGAGCTTACATTTTTTTTTTCAAATAATACAAGACTTTAGTTACATTTCCTCAATTAAAGAATTATTTTGTTAATGTGTACTCGATGGATTAATTGGCGATTTATCGATCCCAAGGTGGTGCAGATACCGGTGGATTCTTTCAGTACTGTAATTGTACTTCTTTCAACGGGTACTTCATATTTACAAGTTCTTCTTGTGGTTGACTTTTAACTTCATTTCATCTAATCATATAATCCTTCCAGTTTAAATGGACATCTGATGCAAACCCAAGATAAGGTACTGAAACAGAAGCGAGAGTTTATTTTCACTTCACGATATTATTCTCAAGTGATCAGGGTTATTGTGTTTATTCCTCTGCTGCTTCTTCGAAGCACTTTTAACCAAATCACAAGATGATGGACAAACAATCCATTCGCGGCATTCGTCTAGTAGGCTTACTGCTTGCAGAAGATGGTTAATGTAGCCTACATGTTAATAACAAGAACTTTGCTGTCACTTTTTTTTTGGAAATCTAATTTTTTTGCGTCTTGTTTAAGTTTGGAAGTTCACATTTGGGCAGTGAAACATTTAATCCATCAAATCGTATTATCCATTATTCATGTATTTGGATCAGTTTCAACTATGTGATAGTAACAAAAATCCGATCTTCCATCATATAATTTATATTCACCATATATTCAGATGGAAGCTGAATAATAAGCAATATTACACTATGTCTTGTCTAAGAAGGTAACAGTAGACAATGTAATGTTACCTTATTATTCAGCTTCCACCTGAATATATGGTGAATATATATGACATGAGATTGGATTTTGACATCTTTCCTACAGGAAGACACTTCTGTACATCTCAGTTGATGTATTTCGTAAAAAGTCGAGCTTTCTATTCATACAATTTGGACTCAACGAGTTGCTTCAAAAATGAGTTGCACTAACTTCTTTCTAAACCAATGAAGATCTGAACAGTAAAAAGTCAATCTTTCTATTCATAAAACTTAAAATTTTTAATGACTAAATAAATTAATTATTATTTTTACATTATCGTAACAACTAAGAAAAAATTTAATTACAAAAATTTAGAACCATTATCCACTTCTAAATCCCGATGAAACATGAAATAATGAAGAACAGAAAAAATTGCTATCGATTATTATGGTGACAAAGAGAAAGGTAGAAAAATTAAAGTTATAGTTGTTAATAGCTAATAATATTAATATATTATAAGATACAACAATTTATTCCCTTAAAAATGTTTTGCCTTATCAATGATTTAATGGTTCTGAATTAGGTTCCTTCAATCTAAATAATTCACAATTTCCTAGGTTCATCTCTCAAATTAAATAGAGTTAATTGTTTCCGTTTCCTTTCGATTCAACCGCACTGTGGATTCCTAGTTGAATTAAGACGATCCCCTGACTAAAAAGTTGAACTCAACGAATTGCTTTCCAAAATGAGTTGCACTAACTTCTTTCTAATGAAAACCTGAACAGTAATTAAGTACAGTTAACTTAGTTGCACAAAAACCGTGGCAATAATCTTAACGTTCATTCGAATATTATTTTTTACATATAAAACTATTAATGGTAAAAATCCCGTGAAATATAAAGCTATTAATAAATAAAACTTTTTCATTATCTTTCGTGGGATTTTGCAAAGATTCTACCTAACACAATGAAAATCATCAGTTCTGCTACTTACAGTTAGATTTGTAGTTCATTTACTAAACTAAATCCTTTGTCGTAAACAAAAAAAAATCAAAAAAACAAACAAACAAACAAACAATACTGTTCTTTCTTTTTCTTTTTTTGATGTATATCTAAAGATATAAAAAAAAAAGAAAAAGAAATCAATATTTTTTTTTACCCCACAATGAATTGCTTTAGCTTTAGGCTATTTTCAGAAGCGACTTACGTTATCTAAATATTGATATATATTGAACTGTTTTATTTGGTATTATTCTTTTATTGTGTGAAATGCCTTTGGCTTTGAGAGCAGTTGAATTGAAAGGGCATCTGTTTTTTCTTTTGCATTGTAAACCTATAATTGATAATTTCTACGAAAGAGGGCGTTGTTCCGGAATTGCTTTTTTTTTTTTTTTTTGAACATTTGAAAAAGTGAATGAAATAAAAAATCTTGTTTGTTTTTCCTCCTATCAGATTTATAATTAAATTAAAATTTAATTATTTAAAACACGTAAGATAACTTGATAATTTAAACAAAATAAAATCTTATTCTGATTTGAATTTGTCAATTGTTGTCAATGAAGCTGAACTGAAATATATAAAATACCTTAAAATTAGTTAAATTAATGACAAAATTAAAAAAGAAAGGAAATTCTGTATTATTATTATTATTATTATTAAAATCTGATGGCAGCAATTGTGAACATTATTACAGAAAAGACATTGCCATAATTTTTGAACGGAATAATTTTTAATTCTATTGCCTAATAATTGTACAGTTGTGTAAGGTAGTGGTTCTCAAGCTATGAACACGAAATCCAAGGGAAACGCGGAAAAATTTATTCAAAGGAATGTTTTTTAGTAGTCTATTTGTAATTTTTTAAAATTAAAATTAAACAAATTTAGAAAAGTTAAAGAACTTTTGTTTTACAAGGTGGTTTCTGGAACACTCACATAAAGAATGTGTTAGTCAGTTTTATCATTTTTATGCTTTAATTTTTTATGGGTGATTATTACTTTATTTTTATTTTTTTAGATGTCTAAAATTACTTAATTCTGTGAGAGTAACTGTAGTTTTTCATTACACTAATTGTTACTTTTACAAGTGAAATTATGAGAGTCTTTGTGCACAGAAAGTTGAGGAGGAGGTTTTATTTTTTGATTAAAATTAAAGGGAACGGGTGATGCTTAGACACAGGGGCATGTTAAGGATTTTTATTTCGAGGTTGACAAGTTAGGGAGTTGACCACTACCAAAATAAATAAATTAATAAAATAAAATGAGAAAAAAAAAGTCCTCTTCAAAATTTCGGGGGTGGGAGGGGAGCGGTAAGATTCCTTTAAGTAGCCATCCAGCCAAAAACGAAAAAAAATAGAACCTACTGTAAATATTTTGAAGGAGGTGAGGGTCACGGCCCCGTTTCTAAGATTTGGAACTATTGTTTTGGTTGGAAAGTTCATCACTTTGTTTAAATCATCCTTAACCACCCCCTCCCTGTTCGGAAAAGGACAACGACCACTCCCATTCCAAAATCCTGGTTACGTCTTTGCTCTTCTTATGTAGGCTATATGTTTTATTTTCACACTAAATGTTTTCTTAAGTATAAAAAAAAAATAAAATCAGTGGATAATGATTTCGAAACAGCTGTTCCAGCATTACACATTAAAGAGAGATTCGAAGCAAAGAAGTGCTGTCGTTCGTTTTCAATCTGAATTTAAAATCATTTTAGTAATTTTAAATAAATGAATTATCTGGTAAGTAAGACGTTTAGTGCTGGGTTTTTCAGTTGATTTATTCTTGAAGTTATTTTTTTTTTAATAATTAAAACTTATATTAACTAATATTATAAAAATAGAAATTATTTATAATTATAATTTTTGCAAGTAATTAATTGCTCCAGTAAATATCTTAGGCTGTTCTCAATTGAGAAAAAAAAAATACCCAATTTGCCATATGGGGGGGGGGGGCGTCTTCATATATATCTATTGGAATTTTTTTCCGGTATTTTGAGTTTAAAGTGAAAAAAAAAATGAACCGAAGGATAATTATATTAATAAAAAAACAAAACAAAAAAACAGGGAGGTATGAAGGTACTTTTGAACCTTACCATTACCTGAATTGTGCCGAAAAATATTGGTTTGGAGAGGGTGGGAAAAAGAAAACCAGAACTCTACCCCCATTTAATTCCGTCATCAACTACATTTATATTGCTTTTCACGTAGTTTATAAAATATTGGAAGTAGCCATTGTGGCTGGGTTCTGTTAAGGACCAAGTGTTAATAGACGGTGGTCCGTCTCCAGTCCGTCGGGACATAAGAGTCTCCGTAGTTATGTATTTCCCTACCTACACCGTAATCATAGCTCGAGTGGACGACCGGGGAAAAAAAAAATAATACCGAGTCCCCACCGATGCTGACTCCAAGAAAATTGGAGCAGAGTCTACAGATAAAAACAAGGAAGAAAGAGAAGGAAAAAAAAAATTAAATATAGCCATAACCATAACTGTGCATTCTTTCGTTGGTGCCTTACCCCTAATTTTACAGCAGGAAGGACGAAATAATAGGCAAGAAATGTATCGTCTGCTGGGGTGAATTCGAAGTTGCACGTATTGGAGGTTTTTTTTTTTTTTTTTTTTGGTTTCCTCTATTATTTTTTTATATTTTTTTTTGAAGGGGGGAGGAGGAGGGAGGGGAAATGC
>JAFIDM010000001.1:94269368-94328771 GCA_023159025.1 Thereuonema tuberculata
TTGGGGGGAAGGGGGCAACATTAAGATTGTGTGCGGGAGAGGGGGGTTACAGTTTCTATATGTTTCTTTGTTTATAACATTATTATATAAACTACTTCTAAATAACAATTGATGAATATCTTTAAAAAAAAATAAAAGTTTATTAGTAATTTGATTTTAAAGCTTTTTTTTGTAAATTAATTAATTTAATTTACTCTCTTCTTTTTCCCAAAATTTATGAGTTATCAGTGTTGAAATGAGGAGAATTTTTATAAACAAATGAGCATTTGCAAATAAAATGTTGTTTTTTTTGTTTTGTTTTGTTTGTTTTTTTGTTTTTTTTGGCCAACGCCCGGGCTTTGCAAATTAAATGGTAAAATTTATATCATAGTCATTTAAAACTTTTATCCATTCTTTTACTTTCTTTTTTTTTTTTTTTTTTCTGTTAAGATTCTTTAACTGAATTATTCAGTAAACAATAAAATAATGAACTGCAATTTTTATCAGAAAAAAAAAAAAAATCATCAAACTTTATTCTTATATTATTAAAAGAAGAATAATATCTACATAAAAAAGTGAAGAAACAAAAATGCTCATCCGGCTCATGTAAAAAGAATAGCTGATATTCGTAAAACCTGCACCAGGTGGCGTGATGCTTTAGTTCATCAATTAAGAATTTTTTTTTTTTTTAGCTATTAAAAATTTATTACATTAATTTACTACGCAATTAACCTTGAATTTTTTTTTTATTTTTTTTTTTTTTTTTTTTTTTTACAGATCAGCAACGCGGCAAATTTTTATTACATATTATTATTAATATTATTATTATTATTGGAGAAAATCAGAATTTTAAACATCCATAATTGAAAAGTCAGTTGATAAATCTTAAGTAGGGTTTTCAATCCTATATAAAAGAAATGAATTTACAAAAATTTACCAAAAATATTTTTTTTTAGCTGTTCCCATTATAAGTTTTTGTGGTAGGCCCTACTATTCTTTAACAAGGCTTTCTCTGTTTTTTATTTTTATTCTGTGTTAAAAACTTTTTTTTTTTTATTTGGCTGTTATTTGTAGGAGAAACCTTCTGATATCAGTCCTGGAAAATTAGTTTAGGTTCATTAAATATTTTTTATGATTACAATTTTTATTCCATTTTTAATTATTTGGAACCGTTTATTAAACAGGGTGGGCCAAAAGTTTCTGTACATAAAATAATTTAATATTTTACTTTTTTATTTTTTTTTTTATAACCAGATCTCAGTCTTCTTGATTTTACCTTTGGGGAAATTTGACATTTGATTCTGTTTTCAAAGTAATGACAATAATATTTTATGAAAAAAAAATAATTTTGTCAGACAGATTTTTATTTGCTCCTATGTATGGGAACTTTTGGCCCACCCTGTAGATGGACTGTAGATGTAGAAGGTTAATTCTTCATTCATTATTTTGATACAAGGAGAAAACTCATTGACACCCAGGCTTTAGAGTAGAGCAGTGGTTCTCAATGTTTTTAGCCTCGTGAAGTCTTTTCAGAAATGTTACGTTCTCTAAGTGCCTCAGCACAGTTCTATCGTATCTATAAAAATCTTTTCCTCTAAACCAAGAGATTAGGATCGGGATATTAAGCTTATTATTATTATTATTATTATTATTTTAGTACCGAATATTAGAAACTTTAAAAATCTAACAAGGGAAGGCCGTTTATTTTTTGATCACTTGTCGTTGTTAGCTCAGACAAAGAGAAAAAAAAAATCAATCTCTCTAGACTATATAGTGAGTAATCTGTTCTCATGGAAAATGACTGAACAGGACCGGAAGTCTTAATGGATTAAATCATTCCTGGAAGATGGGACGAATCAGTCAGAGAATTCTGACTCTGATTCTGAATCTGAATTAAAACCAGTTTTGTTGATGTTGGTTTTTAATTTTTATTTTTTTAATAATTTTGGGTCACCTATGTCACTAGAGGCAACTCTACTAAAATACTTTCTCTGACTCACGAACTTAACTCAAAATATATCAATATCCTCAATAACTATTAATCAGTTAAACTAAGGAAATTGCAAGTCTTTAGTTCCATTTTGAAGGAAACTAAAAATTATTAAGAAACAACTGAAAAATCAAATTATATCAATAATCTCAAAAGGACTATTAACATGTAAACTAGCGAATTTGGAGGAATTTAGCTACAATATGAGGAAAACTGAAAAAAAATTGTATCTAAAAATTTATTGAAAAAATTTGGTTAACTCATTAATCATTTAAGTTAAACAAATCTTATATCCCCTTATGATATCAATTGAAACTTGTTCGAAAAATTTTGAATTTTAGCTCAGGACATCTGTTGTTTCCTCAACTTCCACTCGATACCCGAGATAGCTTAAAAGTTGAACTTAAAGAAAAGGTAATGAATCATTAAATTCAATGAAATTAAACAAATATTTTTATGAGCCCAAAGTTTCTTAGAAAACTAAACAAAGACTAAAAAAAATAATCAAAATTTATGATTTTCTCACTATTTTTTCAAGTACGGTAAAGTACATATTATGACCCCCACCCAAAACCAAACATTACCATTTTGAGATCGTGGCTTCTGTAAAGCAAGAAAAAAATACAGAAATTTCTAGTTATGTATTGAAACACTCCATTTTAAGAAGTGAATCATATTAAGTGTTTTTGGATATTGAATTGATATATCCTGTATAATTTCATAGTAAGTAATAAATGTAATATTCAAATAGCTATTCTAATTCGAGTGCCTAAAGAAATCGTGTCAGAGATTGGTAAGGGGGCAATTGTTTGTTTCGCTAGAAATGGTCTCCAAAATTCGAATTGAATTGAGCTGTCATTTTTTCAATATCAAAAATGCAAATGATTTTAGGTGTATTTTTGTGTTTTTATATTTTCAAAAACGCCGTTTTTTTCTTTATTTATCTGTATATAATTGGAATGTAATTTCTAAAGAAAGACATGTTTTATATAAATCAAATCCCTACAACCCTCCCACTCTGCCACTTGGATTATTCCAGTCCAATTATGAAAGGTATTCTGATCCCCCGAAATGTCTTTTTCCTCTTCCCTTCCCCCACCTACCCCTTGCCTTGCGTTTCCCTCGAGCCATCAATAATGCCCGCCGTCATTAACAGTTTTGCTGTAGTTTGGAAAAAGCCGCGTTTGCATGGTTGTACATCACTGATAAGAATCAGGGGCAGACCAACGCAATTTACCAAGGAGGACCTTTTTTTTTTTTTTTGTTTTGTTTAATTCAGATTCGGTTTGTCTTTCGACGCATGCGCAGGAGGACGAAATCATTGCTTTAAATAGAGGTCTGGGCGCTGCAATTAACTCCAGACAATAACTCGTTTTATTTATACGCATTTAGTCGCATTTATTGCATGAAAAAAAAAATATATAAATTCTTTTTTGATTTAGGAACCTGTGACAGTACAAAGCTTAGATCTGACTGAATGCCACGACTATTTGAAAAATAAAAACTTCATTACTTGTAATTGAATTTAATAAATAAAAACAATAAGATAACAGTTGAATAGTAGTACATAAATGATTTCTGCAGTCCATACACTACAAAATTTTGGGTGGATAAACAATCATCTCTAATAGTTGTCTGTTTTCTGAACGAACGAAATGTCATAGGCCTACATTTCTTTAGCTATTCTTGCTTTTCTAAAGCCAAAGGTTAATATTATTATGATTATTTAGAAAATAATGGATAAGAATTCATTGCGTTTTTAAAATCTTAAAGAAAAACAAAAAAAAAAATTAAAAAAATTAGAAAAGATGATTTATTTATTCATTGATTTTTTTTTGTAAATTGGTATTTTTTATAATGTTGTAATAAAATCCCATTCAGTAGTTTAACTTAAAGGTAAGGTAGGAGATCATCATCTTTTGTGTGGTAGAAATAGTAACATTTTTAAATATACGTGGGAATTAATGTGAAGCCTCCAAAACTTAAACAAATTAAGCAAATCCTATTAGCCTCTGTATCGAGACCTCACTACAAAGTTTACTGGTGACTACTACTAGCTGACGATTGCCAAAGAGTGTGAAACATCTATTTTAGGATGTCACTTAGTAAACATTTGGTCTCATCCATCGATGTTTTTAAACATTCTTTGTACAGTGTCTCAATTGTTCTGTCATAGTTGAGATGTTAAATTCTAAATAAAACATTATTTTACACATTTTCTTCTGGTGCAGCAAGGAGTGGGCTTTTGCACTTAAAAGAGAAACATCAACTGAAATTATGGAAGAATTACAGACGAACTAAGTAGCAAAGGTCGAAATAATAGGAAACGGTCGTTCGTTTTATTCGAATTTTTCACTGAAGCCCTTATCGCGATTTTAATGTCAGTTATTTTAGATAATTCATAAGATGAGCCTTTTTATTCAGTTATTTAGAATTGATTGAAAAAGGAAATAAAAAAGAGAGACTTATTTGTAAATGGAACATTGAAAGGGGGAATTATAAGTAGCCTACTAGTTACAAATTGCTTGAATGGATATAATTTCATAAGCAGCTGTGAATCATCAGTGAATATAGAATCCGATTTTCTACTCCATTGTAAATTGGAAAAGAACTATGAATGAACTATTTAAGAAGTTGTTTTGAATTTAAGAACTCTGTAGACTTTAATTTATAATTCCTTTCAATAAAAACAAACTCTGTGCGAGCATTTCCGATTCACGTCAGTTTTGATTAGTGGCGAAATGAAATGTATTTGTATATTATTATTATTATTATTAACAAATATCTGTAATCATGTATTATTAAGAGATTAAGAAAACTATTTCTTAGAAATCATCTTGCCCTTCTTTTTTTATTATTACTTCAGTTTGAATTCTTTTACTTTTAATCAAAAATAATTCAAAATTTTAATCAAAATTTAAGGATAAGGAGATTTGATAGGATTTCTTACATCTGTGATCAAGGTTTCTATGTCACTAGAATTCTTTAGAAGAAAAAGAAAATAGCATAAAAAAAAATTCTAAAAAATTATTTTGAATTGGTTCTCAAGAAAAAAAAAATTATTAAGGGATAGCTCACGTTCTCAGGAAGACAGTTTACGTTTTTGGTGTGTAACTGAACTTCGTTCCATGTAGAGGAGCTTGTGGTTACCCTCATAGATCATTTTTTTTTTCCTTCCCGGTGCGAGATGGAGGGAATTTTTAATTTTATAGCTACTCATCAGTGAATGTAGAATCACTCGTAAAATATTTTTTTTTTTTTTTTCAGAATTGAAGGTGTTCTTTGATAGATTAAGCTTCCGAGAACAAAAAAAAAAAAATAAGCCTTGACATTAAAGTAAATCTCTTTCTTGTAACGCTTCTAATCACATCCTTTTCTCTTTGTAAAGCGCCGTCGGTTTTTAAGCTGAAGGAAGGATTTTTCCTTATTGAACCAAGAGAGAGAACCAGCCATTGCTCAAGCAAATGGGTTCACCAATGACAGGCAGTGGCGGGCTTCTGAGGGTCTCGCCATTGGTGGAATCGACACTTTGGCAGTGGGCAAGGAAATCACAATGGGATCTGCGCAGGTGCAGCGTTTCAAGTGAGGGAAGGTTTCTCTTTCATTATCCATTATCTCTGCCTTGCCGCACTTCGTTGGTAGAAAATCTAAAGACTTTCAAATACATAGAAACGTATAGAACTACTACTTTGTACAAAATGAACGCTAGTTAATGATTACATTTAATACCCAAAAATGTTCAGTTTCCTTAATTGTTATTATTTATCTTTTTTATTACTTTGTAACAGTTGTTATTATCACCACGCGATGCATGATCTCAAATTCTCACATGGTTTAACCAAGGGATTTCAAATTAAAACACAACTATGGGTTAAGTTTACATTTCTCAAAAATAAAAAAATAAAAATGCATTTTATTTTCTTCTAAATAATCATTAATAAATAAATATGATTTCGCTGGAAAACTTGTAAAAAATCTTTCTGAACATTAAAAGCAGGAATAATAATAATAATAAAAAAATCTATTGATGGTATATTTATTTACTGGAACTTAATAAGTAAAAACAATTAATATTTTAATCTGAATCAGGACAGTTAGATATCTTCAGATCTATTAATATTAATATCATAATTGCCCAAAGTTAGTGATTTAATTTGTTGCCTTTTTATTTTATTTTTTTAAGTTGTCCTATATTTTTATTTATTATTTTTAATCAAAAAATATTTTTTGTTATTTTTTTCCATCAAAATACAATGAAGCTACTTCTTACCTGATCTTAGACTACAATTAACATTTTATGTATATTTTGAGAGAGAGTGCCTTAAAGAAAGAGTTATTTATTAACTCCTTCCTCTTAATAGATTCGTCTGAATTTCACATCTTTTACCTAAAATGAACAAGAACAAAGTCTTAGTTTATAATAAACTTATAAATTATATTTGTAGGAAAAAAAAAACACAAATGGAAAGACAAGACATTGAAAACATTATTAAAAGGGAAAAAAAGAAAAAGAAAATAATAATTAGAAATAGTTAACATGTCATCTATATAACTAGTTTCAGGGCTTGAAAGAGGAAAGAAAGTATCGTCTCAGTCCCACAGAAATGTATGAATCTCTCTACATATTTAAATATAAAAAAAAATATTGTCTTTTTTTTTCCTGGCCATTACTCCTTCGAAACCATAAGACACAGAAATACAAATAAGGTGACAAATGTCAGACATACTATTGAGGATGGCTACTTTTTATTTTTCGTGGGTCAACCGGAAGTTACGTGATTTAAGGTCAACTGCTAAACGGTTCATTTTTAGATGACCAAAATATAAAGACAAGTTGTTCCTTTCATTGAGGTGAACTTTATACAGTTAGTCCGGTCGCGATCAAAAGTCACGGGACTTAGGAAATAACCTCAGAATCCAAGGTCACGTGATCACGAAAAATTTTACTTGACAGGTTTGCTAGCAAAGTTAATAAATAAATTCGTAATTATTTCGGTAATTTTCCTATTTTACGTTCGTAAAATGAAATTTTTATCCAACAAAACTATATGATAATTTATTATCGATGCATATCACTAACAATAAATACCTTACATTAACTTTTTAATAATAAAAATGTGAGATTTATTGAGGAATGAACTCGTGGAGTAGCCAGGATAAAAGTGCGCCACTGGTTCCAAACTGCCAGCGAATTTTGCGTTTGGACTTCTTTGCATCCCAAACAATTTAAACAAATATGAAACGTAATTTTAAACAACTTATACTAAAAATACCTTAATCAAATTGTAAATATAATTAAACCTTCGATTTTACGAACGTAAAGTAGGAAATTACCGATGTTTCTCTTGAGTTTGGGACTCGGATGACTTCCCTGTCTCCAAATAAAGCCCTTCTAATACTGATTTGCAGATTTATTGACAGTGCAGATTGTTAAAATATAATTTGCATATTATAATTTATAATTAGGTTTTTATTGTTTATAATTTATACAAGTGAATATAATTTTGTACTACAAAATTGTACAAAATTGTACTACAAATCATAAGTTTAGGGGCGACCCATAGTAATAATAAAATTATTAAAAATAATAAGCGGTCCATAGTCGGCCAAATTCGAAGAAAGAAGAAGAGTAAAATAAAAGGAAGTACATTAACGGTCTTATAATTTACGGTCTTCCAGAAGCCACAAACAGCCTCTTGTTGATGTTTCTTATAATAATTTTCCTGCAATTCCATTCTTCCATTTCACTTGAGGTGTCGTCGTAAAGAGATAGACTAATAAGCCCCTATTGGATCTTAACTTGAATGCAAGACTATTGTAAAAAGGAGATTGAGACTTCCTAAACTATTTTTGCTAAGTTTTTAACCATTCGAGTGGAGTATTTACATTTCGAATAGTCTTTTAGGGTGAGATTGCCTGTCTGCCATTTTCTGTCGGAGACACTTTTAACAGTAGTGTACCCAGAGGACGACGTCACAAGCCCAGTGTACAGTTACATTTAAGTGAACTGTACAGTAATTACCGTAATAAAAACAGATATTTATTGTGAATCTAAGTTTACGAGCATAATTAAAAATTTGATGAGGGTTCTGGTTAGGGATGATTTAAGACTCATAAAATTAACTTTGGTCTATATGTATTTTTTAATGGCTTTTCGGATTGGAAATCGTTTTCTTTGTGCAACAATAAAATGTGTGTGTGAAAGTATACATTATTAGATAGAGTAATAGAACGTATTTCCAATTTACATGGACCATTGAGTAAATATGATTTATTGATATTTTTTTCGCAACGGTAGGATTTAACATTTTTTATGACAATTTTGTCAATTATTTTTGTTTTGGTATTTATAACTTATAATTTAAGTTAAAGTAGATAAGAAATTTCAATGTATTATCTGAACTCATAATTATTTTGTGCTAGAGAGAAAATATTAAATACATCGAAATAATGATAAAAATCTATATACACAGTCTATAAACCAAACGAAATGCAGTTATACTACGGCATACTTTTTAATACCGAAATTCTTTAAATATAAGCTTAGATACAAGATATAGCTGTTTAAAAGTTATTATTGCCGAACACCTATTTATGGGTTTGCTGCTTATGTGTACTGTATCTAGAACTTATATATGTTTTATTCACTTTAAAAAGTGCCATTAAACTTTTTATTATGTTGTATTAATGTAAATACAATTGAGCTGCAATTAAGAAGTAATGGCAATAATAATTACTACATATCCTGGTTTTTTTTTTTTGTAGAAAACCGTGAATAACAAAATCGTTATTAAAATGCAAATCAAGTTGTTTGTTGAGGGTTGTTAAGTAATTCATTTACATGCCTTTGTTTTTTTCGATTCTTGTTTACTACCAAGTTGTCTATCTTTATGGTGGTCAGTAATTGTCCGTTCTATGAATTTTGGAATGATGCTGGCAATAATAATGACGATAAAAAAAAAGAAAAATGGACGATTTTGAAGAACCAGAAAATGAGGGAAAAAAAAAAAGTAGAAAGGAGCGATAATTTCTTTCAGACAAGTTAATCGGAAACGTGGTTAAAATTAAAATTCCTTTCTCATCACTTTCTATTTTTTGATTTCTTTGTTGACCTCCCCTCCCTCACCAAATAGCTTGGCCTTCCCCACCACCACGATCATCATCATCATCATCATAGTTGTCGTTAATGAACTTGGCCTTGTAAGCTATGAATGTGAACAGAATAACATTAAGAGTACTGAAGGAGATTTTCTGTTCCACGTCTCCTCGGGACAAGATTTAATGAACGATAGAGGATAATGAGAGGGGGCATGGTCACAGGAACGCCCACCCTGGCACTCGGAAAGCTACGACGCCCCTCCCCCCCGACTCTATCTCTCTTGCTGTTGCTGTCGCCATTGGCCTCAAGAAATTAACGCACCCACAAAGCTATTAATAAGAAATGATAGCCGAAGAAAAAATATATATATCGAAGAGCCAGCCAACCCTTTCCTCCGCACCTGTGGACAAAGTCCAACCAGAGTGGGTATGTTGTGGTACAGATTTGCTCATCAGTACAGCAGCAACCCATTTGGATGGAAATCGGCAAAGAGATTGTGTGTTTGTTTTAATTCAGACCTCCCACATAAATAGGGGCAAAAAACACATATTTTCCCAATCGATTCTGGATTTGAATTCCGAGCGACGAAATTGACTGATGGAAAGTTAAAACTGTTTTTAGAAATTGGTATTAATTAGAAGAAGGAGAAGCGGAAGAAAAAGAAAGAGAGGAATTTAGTTTTCAAAGATATTTTACAATTGACTTACGATAATCATTATAATAATTTTTTTTAAAAAAACATTGAAATATTGAGTCCCTAAAATATACAAGAATTGCTAACAATAAAATTAGTAAATTTGGTAATTTTAAACAGAACGGTATGGAAGAAAGTGCCTTGATATGTAATTATAAAAGCTTTTATTTATAATATATTAAGCTACTACATGTTAACTAATTGAAGAATTGCTTTTTTTTTTCTTCCAGAATAAAAGCTTTGGCAATTATAACAATTTACTATAACGAATTGCAGAAGTCTTTATAAAAATCCAATTTTTTATTTTTATAATCTTGTACCATTAACAGTATTTTGAAGAGAGGACTATTACAAAGCCAAAAACAAAGAATCAAATAGCATAGATTTGTTTACCAAATACATGGAAATGCCTAGAAGCAATTATTACACCAAGTATTCTTTGGCATCTTGAGGTTTTCTGCTATTTTTTCTTATGAGATTTGCAAGATTTCTGTTTTGGTAAGATAGCTTGGCTGATGAAGGTCGTATTTACCCTTATGAATGCATTGGATTCTAATAGGCCAACCAGAACGGCATTGCCTGTAAGGATCTCAATCGATACAGTAGGAACCTGTTCAGCTCTGTAATTACTGCATAGATAAGTAGGCAAGGCATTTCAAATAACAGAGAAATACACTGTAGTTAGATTAAGAATGGGTAAAGCTAGGAGTAGAACCGCCCTTTACTTTTTTTTTAGAAGGAAGCAGTGGGTGGTAGTGATTGCGGATGTAGTGGATGTAAATCTGAAAGAAAAAAAATTATAAAGATATTAGAATCATATTCAGTTAGAAAACTAAAGACAATTAGGCAGTTTTGATGCACTTAACAGCAGACTGTGAATTTGCTGCAATGGTCGACAAGAAACTCGAACTTCCATTACATTCCATTTATTTACCAAAAAAAAAAAAAAATACATTAATAAAGAAATGTTGCGAAATACGATTACCATTTTATATGTAATAGACAATTAAAGTCCCTTTGAATAGCATTGAAACAGAAAAAAACTTCACTTGTTACTATTTTACAAGCTTCTATGTCATATAACTAGTTAATTATAAATAGAAAGTTTTTAATGATTTAATATTAACATTTATGATTCGATAATGACTTATTTTGTCGTTATGTAGGAAAAGAAATCAGGTAAGGGTAATTATTTCATAAGTTTTATTGTAATTAAACTCTTGAATAAAAGTATATTCTTTTACTGAAATCTTGAAAAGCTTAACTTTTCCCCCAAGTGATTTATTGTTACTTTTTTCTTTTTCTTAAGACGTTTCTAATAATATCTATTCTGATGTACTTCATTATTCGTTTTGTAGCGTAATCTGTAATAAATAATTTACTATTTTCAGTCATTGCATATATTTATCTACAAATATCACTCTTTGGTGGTTCCGTAGTATTTACCCTGGTTTGTCACAAATTTATGAACCTAATCTTATAAGATATTCAACGTATTTTTCTATCTCATCCCTTCTCACCATATCTATTAACATCATCACTCATTCAGCATATTATGCAAAGGTTGACAATAGTTTTATTATTGCAGAATTTTATTAACCTATTATATGTAAATATACATTAACAAAGTTTATTTGGGTTTCAGTCTAATTTTTATAAAATACTCATTATCCACGTAATATATGTGTGTTACATATTTTTTTATTAAAATGAGTTGTGGGAAAATTTGATTTTTTTTTTTTTGTACTTGATCTTTCATCAAAATATGTGCTGATTAGTTTGTTTTTCTATTCCAATTTTATCTCCGTATAAGAAATGTAGGTCTGTGTTTGTGTGTCTCGAAGGGAAAAGAGTGTTATATAATGAAAAGTGAAAGACGTAATCTTTTCGGGCAGATTATCCATACGAAATTTAGTAATCTTGAAATGAAAACACGAAACGAGATGTGTTCTTCAGCAAGGGTGTAACGAGCTCTTTATATTTAATCGTTCCTTGTAATAGATTTCCAATGAGATACGTAAAGCCATTATGTATTTAAAAGATGATTATAATTATTATTGGACGGATCATCTCATTAACTCCAAAATATATTTGCAAGAAGCAAAAATTAAAGAATGATTATTATAATTTCACGAAACTATTGTTTTCTCTTATGGAAAAAAAAGAAAGAAAAAACTCATTTGCATAGACGCTAGCAGAGGTGCACCGGGAGATTATCCGTTGATAATCCTCGGCCAATTTCAAAATTAATGGAACTCAGCCGTTTTCTTTGTTTATCTTGTTGTTATCCCTTGTTGTCTTCATTGATAAGCGAAACAGATATCCCATTGGAATTGAGAGCTAAGATGTTCCAGGATTGATTAAGATAAAAATAAAAATCCTGTATTGTGGAAATGATTATTATTACAAAAGAATCGCATTTTATTTGCGAAATGAAATTTTGCAGATTTACACCTAACAGGAAATTAAAGATTAAAACACCAAATTCTATCCTGTTTTGAGGGTAGGCAGCGCAGGAGGTAAGGCTACTGTGATCTCTAGGTCTAAGTTGAGATCAGAGGGAAATCTACATTAGGCAAGGATTAGGTTGCATCCTGGGACACATTTAGAGAGAATAACTAGTGACAATATTCCCCCGTCTATAGTGAAACATCTTAGCTTTGGAACACAAAGATATAAATCCCTTTAATAACATAAACATTTTAATTTAGCCTGAAGAAATACCTTCTCCATCTTATCTTTTGAAAAGTAACATAAGGTATATCCATCAAATTGCTGTTTTAGATTGATTTTCCTATATATAATATTAATCATTATTATTTAATATTAACCTACTGTTAGTTGTTTTCTTTAATTTTGTTAATTATTCTGTCCTCGTTCAAATTCACGTTCCATCCACTGAATGTTGGAGGCCCAAAGACTCACAATACAGTTATAATAATGATAATATATAATTATAAATCTGTAATAGACAATATTTATGTAAATTTTTATTTACATTTTTTTTTTTTTTTTGCAGTTTCATTATTTCTTGTATTTTTTTTTTTGTTATTTTTTATTTTGTAAGCTATCTAATAATTTTTATCTGAATTAATTTCTAGAAAAAAAAATAATAATATTTATCAGTAATATTTATCAGTTGATGAATGAAATAGATCAGAAACTTCTTTCATTAAAAATTCTAGATCGTATTCTTAATTAGTAATAAAAAAATAGCTTAACTATATGATAACTTAGAAAGGGGGACGGTATCTTAGAAAGGGGGAGGTATCTTTTTTTTGGTAGTTGTTTTTATTGTTCTAGGCAAAAGGGCCTTTCTGTCGCCGAAAGTAAACATTATGGTCGGCGCTGCTTTTTTTTTTTCTTCCTTTTTTTTTTTTTAATCTGATTCGACGCCACTAAAAAAGAAAAAAAATATAAAGGAGCCGAGGAAATGAGTATATTGCGCGAAAACTATTTTTTGAAGCTATGGTTAAAAATTCCGCCGATATCGATGAGAATTATTAAAGGACCCCCTCTTAAACGTTTGCGGAAAAAAAAAATAAAGGGGGAGAAATGAGGTGAGGGGAAGCAGATGGATTTGTCAATAAAGATAACAAGAAAAACCAGTGTATCCAACGAAAGTACAGGCATAGAAGATGCTTCTTTTAAAAGAAATATTTGATTTGATTATATAATTAGTTAAGTTTTGTATAAAGCTAATTACGAAATAATCCGATACCCTTTTATTCAAAATTATAATATTTATATAAAAAAAAAATTCTATGAATTACTCAGAAAAGGTGTCTTGATAAAATAATCATTAATTTTTAAAAAAAAAAAAATAATGATTTTTACACACGTTAATCCTCAATAATTTAAAAAATATTCCTTGTTTAAATGTATTACAATTCAGCCAATATTTCTATAGAATTGATGTAAACCATGTTTTACAAAAGTTCATAATTTTGTTGAGTTTAAGACAGAATTTATTTTTAGTATTTCTTTATTTATTTTGCACAAATTAATCTGTTAATTGTTTTCGAATGTAAATAACACGTAATTGAAACCGTATTTCGAAAATTCACAAAAGACATTGATTCTGGGGATTAATTTTATTTCAGAAAAGCATTAACGAAATAACTTCTAAATGAAAAGAAATTGGCTTTATGTAATTTCTTCATTATTTTTTACAATGATGCTTACTTTTATTTTGTTCATGACAAGAAAATAACTCTTGGATTCAAGATGTCAGAGAAAGAAATTGGTGATTTTGGAAAGTTGCTGTATCTTGGAAACTTAAAACAGCCATATTTTTATTAGAAATCCTTATCAATTGTTTGCAGTTCCTATATTTGAATTAGAAAGCTTGCAACTTACATAATAACCCACAAAAAATGGCAATATTTGTATATTTATGAAATCAGTAAGCTGTTGAACTTAAGCTTGTAAAAACGACAACAGGGAACACGCGATCCATTGCAAACTTTCTTATAAGTTCTATAATTTCAATAACTGCGGAATAAACCATTTTCATGATGTATGTTTTAAAACATTTTAGCATTTTGCGAAGTAGCCTTTAACTGTGACATAAAAGCGTCAATATTTTAATCATCTCGATAATTGGTTTCAGTAAATTGAATTACTAGGAAACTTACTGCACGTCAGTGTCTTTGCATTTAAATTTTATTGATTTATAATTTTTATTTATTCAGTATCTGTTTGACCACAAATCTCCAGCCGTTGGGAGATAATGAGCTTGAAAAAAATAAAAACATTCAAATTAAAATAAAAAAGTAGTTTCTGAAGTATTTGATAACAATAACAACTCATTTTTTTTTCTTGTACATTAAGTTAGTAATCTTTGTAAAACAGGCAAGTAGGTATTTACATTACACTGCAGTTCCTTAATAAGGCATGTGAAACGTTGAAATAAGAGATATTTAAGCAGGCCTAATATTTTGCGTATTCTGTAATTCTTGTGATTATTCATTTTATTTATATTATATAAATAATTAGGATAATCTCAAGAATTATCGTTTAAGAATTTAAGTTCTTAATGATAAGCCGAATCTAAATTTCAATAAAAATATAACAGATCAGATGTGCACAAAAGTACTTTTTCTGAATGTCAAATTCTTGTTATGTTTGGTATTTTCTTTTTAAAAAAATATTTCGTAGAATTTATTAGTAGTTTTTTTTTTTTTTTTTTTTTAAATTGTCTGTCTTTAGTTAAAGAATTAGTATTTGTCTGTCGCATTATAGTTAGACAATAATTCTATTGTTGTTAATGGCTTTTTCGAATCTTGGCTCCATTACCTTCCGGAATTCGGCCCCCAATCTAATCGCATCCGTTGACCTTCTTAATCGTTGACATTGTCGTAAAAAAAGGGACCGCTTTGTCCCAAGAACGGGGTGAAGATTTGGCCGGCAATTTTCTTCGCTTAATTTAGACTTGGTATCGTTAGCAGAGCATTTGAAAAAATCCACCCCGTACTGTCTACCCGTTGGTTAAAGGTGTATCAGGCCTCTCCCTCTTTCCCTCGCGCGACTCTTGATGACAGTTGTTTGTCGGCACAGCCAACCATGTCGGCGCCAACCTCCACCACGGAAGAGTTTCGGGCTCATCCGCCACCAGAGGGAGACAACAAGTCCGTCTGCGAAACATCTACGGCGTTGGCTTTTCAAGTGAGGGTAGCAAACCAAAAAAAAGAAAACCCATTATCCGGGAAGAAAAAAAAATGCTAAGAAATTACAAAAAAAAAAAAATATACGAAAGAGTCCTTCTGAATCTACTTTTTTCTTTACTTAATGGAACATTTAAGATGTTTCTAGTTCATTAGATCTCATCAGCTGCAGCTGTACAGTAATCGAAAACTGCAGTTTCGACCAGCACTAGACAAGTCTATTAGATAGCTTACATAATAGACAAAATGACTTTTGAACTACAAAAACACACACACACACACACACACACACACACACACCTCGTCCCAAATGTAAATCGCTTCCGTTTTTTGTTTTCGCTCATTTTTCATATAGGCTACTTTAATTTTGTTGTGAACTTTACTGATTAACATCTTAATTGATATTACTACGCTACGGCAAAATTGAAATCAACGGGAATAAACAAATCAAATTTGAAATTTAATGAAAAACTTTTTTCGTTTTTTTTCCTCCTCCCCCATAAAAATTCCAGGTTAAATTAAATAGAAGTAAATAAAAAAATTAAAAGCGCGTAAAATATACAACATTTGTGGTTCTTTATTTGGGATGGAAAACAATATGATATGTCAATATATTTAAATAATTATTGTTTTTCTATCTTTCCTTACCGAAGGCAAATAGTGGGAAAATGAAATAACACTTTTTTTTTTAAACAACAATTATTTTATGTGCTTGCTCTCTTTTTATGATGGGAACACTATTTTAGAACTCTGATTTGGATGGAGATAACAGTGGGTTTTTCGAGTGATTGTCTTGACTTCTCTTTGGTTCCGCTTTAATAAAATCTTAATTTATTATTTCAGTTTAGAGACTTGATACGAACATTTAGTCAACGAAGATCAGTGTATAACTCAAATCCTGAAAATTTGCTGGAAAAACAAAATTTCATTCGAAAGTAAATGAATCATTTTTTTTTTTTTTTTAATACTTAGGGTTTCTGGACAGCTGTTTCGAAATAATTTCTGTATTCAAAGCATTGGTCGACAGAGATAAGAATAAAGTAATTAAAAGCAAATTAACTTACAGCACACCTTCCTAATTCATAATCTACACTTTATCTTGCGACCGTCTGTAATTAATCATATAGAGAATCCAATTAGAGTTGCACAAGTTGTACGTTTGGGGGGGGGGGGGGGGGAATAGGGGGAAGAAACATTTCACTATTTTCAAGTGCAATAAATAAATTTATTTTTATTTAAATTTCAGTAGCTATTAGTCAAAATTAATTACCCAGATTTTTAATAAACTTAAAAATGTGTAAACTTCATCTCACAGAAGGTAAACCCTCATTCAAAACTATAATTCTAATTTCAGATCTCATGATAGTGCTGTTATACATGAGTTTTTTTAGCATTTGAAGGCTTTGTTTGTACTGTGATTAATAAAATGAATTCCTTACTACTTTATCAAACAAAAACAAAAAAAAATTATTTTAATTTTTTTTGTTTTTATTACCGTAAAATGTCCTGTTTGTTTGTAATACGAGTTGTGATAGCGTGAAATATTGATTTTTGTGAACCTAACTTTCCCTTAACAAAATAAACTAAAAACTGAAATACAAATAAAAAAAAAGTGATGATTAATACATTTAAAACATTGAAAATTTACTGTAAATCTACAAATTGGGAGGGGAGTTTGTTCCATTTTTGCGACCCCTCTATGATAAATAGCTTATATACGCTACCCCTATTTACTTTGTGACATATGATTCACTATCTCCTCTTCTCTATTTTTATATTTTACAATTTATTAAGAATAACATGTGTCAAAAATAACAAAAGGTTTTTCCATTAATTCTCGCCATTTCTGTGTCCGCCATATTTTTTTTTATTAATTTTTTTTGTTATACGAAAGTTTTACAACTAAAACTAAGCAAAGGGTCACAGTCACTAGAAATTTCAAAGCTGTTTATATATCATATTTTACACGAATAGTTAAAAAAATATATATGGGAAGGGGGTAAAAGCCATATACAGGCCTTGTGTAATTGATTGGGATCGAAACCATACTTGTGTGTTAGCGTCTAGACGTGGGCTATAGTACCTGTAATTGAGTCCTTCTTTTTTTTTTTTTTCCTCTCTTCTTCTCTTCGTCCTGTTTTTTAATATACTCCAAACTACTAATTCTGGTCTGGTAGTTATGTTCACTTTTTTTTTTGTCCTCTTCTACCTGGTGAACCTTCCTCCATAACTTTATGGATCTTCACGGCGACACTAAACAAAGCGCCGGTAATGGTCTGCTTAGGAGGCTCCAGTGATTGGGGGGGTGGAACTACTAAACGGAATCTTTCAACTCTCCCTTTGTTACTTTTTTTTTTCCTTTTCTTTTCCTATCTCTCTATTTTATAGGTTATTTTTTTTTCTAGTATACTTAAAAAAATTATATGTTTCACTGTTACTCAATTCTCGTAGTTACATTTTTTTTCCCTTTTACATTCTCCAGATAACCAAAAACTGTATTTTACTAAAGTGGATAGTTATGAGAAAAATAAAAGAAAAAAAAATCCCTTTTTTTTTGGGAAGGATATATTTTTGACAAGAAAGAAATTGGTTCCATAGAAACACTTCGATTCTTAATTCCTATTTTTTAAAAATGGAATTTTGGTTGCAATGGACCAGACAGACCGAATGGCAGACAGACAGACAGGATGGCTTCTTCATACTTTCTAAATTAAAAATAGGCTGATAACGCTTCGTTTTCAAATATACAGTTTAAAAAAAAAAACAAAAAAAAAACTGTGCTTAAAGATACATTACAAAAAAATATAAAACCCTATTATTTCAAAGATAGAAGTGTTATAAAAATATATTTGTTAAAATACGTAAATATGTATAACAATTTATCTAAGTATTTTATAGTTGTTTAATACAAATATATATACCATATATATATATAAAACAATAAATAAAAAAGCAATGCTGTATATCAGGGGTTCACAACCTTAGGAAGTCTGAGGACTATTATTTTTTTGTAAAAGTTCTAATGGATACCATCATACCATCCTCAATCCTTACTATATCTTACTAATTAAAGGTCTCATCATGTCATTTATAATAATAATAATTAATAATACACGTAATTTACATAAATGTCTTACTAATTAATGATTTGACAGTGCCATTTATAATAATAATTAATAATATAATTGTAGTAGTGAAACTTCTTAAGATTCAGCAAAAAAAAATTAAGTTAAATTTTAGATCTTAGTCAAATTACTAAATTTAAATCTAATTAATAGCTGAATAAGAAGCCATTGATCGTCTAGAGAGAAAAAAAATAAAAATCATACCATCTACATTTAATCGTCCCTGATTAAACCATTTGAACATCCATCACACAATTATCAAATAATGCTCTATTTGTGTTTCATTCCCATAGTTAAGTCTGAGACAGTGGCTATTGCAAGTTATGACATATTTTTCAATGTATCTGTTGGCAACAATGGAAAGGCTCAAATTTAATTTTAAGTTTGACACTACCTAGCCGCAGCAAATATACCGGCGGTTGCACCACTAATGTATACACACAAACACACATACATACATAATGTGTGCTTGATAAATTCCTAATTCTCCATCAAAAGTTAAATCTGCTGTTCCTTTTCGTTTTTCCCAAAGAAAGCCTTTTTGATTTTATTTAACGAAAAAGAAAAATCTTACTGATTTAAAAATAAATTTCTATAATAAGAAATGTTTTGCTCTTAGATTCGAGAAGTAAGTTATCTTTTGTATCAGTGGTCGATACATAATTGATCTTGAAATTGAATAAAGTTAGCTTAGGATTTTTACATAATGCTTGTTAAATTAAACCTGGTTTCCACCCCTCTCCCATTATTTTAGAAAAATAATTACAATTAGTTCACTTGTACTCCTTTCTTTTATGTAATGATATTCCTTAAGATTAGATTCTATAATTACATTGATTTGCGGCCACATTGCCTGTATTTCGTAGCTACTTCCATTTCGTAAACTTCTCCAAGACATCTGGATTTTCCAGCGCCACCTTTTCAGGGCCGTTAATGAGCTCATGAGGGTGGAAGAAGCGCAGATACTGGGATGAAATTGCAGTCGAACATCTTTGCATCAGGTAATAACAGACGACGATAAAATTAATTTTAGCCGAAAATTATGCATTTGAAAACATTTCTACGAAGATGAATATGTAGATTCCATACCTCACAGAAATAGAAACTTTTTTAGGACAGAGTCTGTTTGGAAAGACTGACATTTAACGTTATTGAAGACAGAGATGGGAAAAAAAAAAAGAATTTAACAATAAATGAAATTAGTTTGAATTCGTTAAGTTTCTGCGAATTGTTAACTAATTGACGGGTAGTAAATCTTATATCTTTTCTAAATCCATCGAAAAAATCAATCCTACTATTCTTCAGGTATCCGCATACAAAACTTTTATGCAATGTTAAATCGATATTACATAATTTTACATATATTCGGAAGCATAGTTGACGAGTTTCTTATTTTTGGCAGGTTTTGCTATCGCATTTCTTCATTGTCCATTGCTTACTGGGGTATACGGTGGTCATTTCATGTCGCACTCCACAGGGTTTGGACACCCAGAAAAAGAGATAAAATCCGAGGTGAAAATTTGGAAAGGATCTCTCCACGTGACTACCCAGCTTTTTTGGACAGTCTAACTTTTGTAGAGCAAGAGGTCAGGTTGCCGAGCCTAAATCTAAGACTACTCGACTACCACTTGCTGGCAATATTTAAATAACGAAAAGCAAAAATAAACAAAAACAAAATTATCTTTATTGTCTACAATATGGAATTAGGTGAAAGAGTTACATCATTTGTTTTTCAACTCTTTTAGTGAGTTTCCCCTTAAGCAAAATAAAAAGAATAAAAAATTAGAAGGAAAAAAGAAGAAGAAAAAGAAGTTACATAATAAAAGACTTTTATATTATGTGATTTCAGACATTTCAGGGAATCATCAAAGGAAGGATTCCCAAGCTAAATGTTTTTTTTTTGTTTTTGTTTCTTGATAAAGGTAAACCATGGAATTGATTACAATCTGTTGTTTTGTGCAGCTGTTCTTGAACATTTGCCCATCCCAGTCTGTTTTGTTTGGAGAAGAATTCATTCATCGATTATAATGATATGAACTTTGAGCTTAAGGCAAAAAAACAATTTCACTTATTTACACTATGCCCTACCTTCAACAAAAAAAAAAAAGTATAGAACGAAAGAAAGAAAGAACAACCTTGCCTTATCGCGGGAAGATTTTGTACAATTCTTGGAAAAATTTTGAAATCGTGATAACATCACTTGCAGATGAACGTTCTAGAACATTACAGTAGAACTTTGGAGTTTTGAATGACAGTAAAACTTATATTTATAAAAAAATTTTCGTAATAGTACATATTTAATCAACCATATAGGTACTAGTTGATAAAAGAAATAATAAAATTAGCACGTTTAAAATACGACGTTTCAGGACTCCTCTTTCGAGGCCTTTTCTCAAGTGGATTCGTAATATGGAGTCCTGAAACGTTGTGTGAGTGCTAATTTTATTATTTCTTTTATCAATTGGTGCCTATATGGTTGCTTAAATATATTTCATATCAAGGCACGTTAAGATCTTACAATTTTCCCAATAGGTTTGCATTTGGACATATTTAATACATAATCGATAACGATCCTAAGATTAACAGAAGATTAAGTTAAGTATTCTTGAAACGGTTTAAACTGTGTTTGAGAATTGTATAGCATAATAATTATAGATAAAAAAAAACCCAAAAAAGAAATCATATAACTTATATTCAGAACAAAATATAATTACAAAACATTTCGGATCTATTTGAGAAAGGACTCTGATTCAATAAACCAGAATAAAGGTGTGTATTTTATTCTGAATATTTTTTTTTAGTTATTTTTTTATTAAACTTATTTCGTGTATAAAATTATTAAGATGTAAATAAATTACTTTTTGATTAATTATAATTTCGCTCTTATTCATATTTTACATATTTGTAATTAGTTAATAATTAATCAATCATGTAAATTATAAATAATAGGTAAATTAACTGAAAACTTACATCTTAAAAAATTTCAAAAATTGAACAATTGAAAAATTAAATAAAATAACCAAAATTTTAAAACAAATTTAACCTGACCTTTCAATCACAAGTCAGTTTCAGATCAAAAAAGCTGTTTCGAAAGCTAATTTACTGCAATTGTAAATTTAAATTGAATTACCTTGTTCTGAATTTACTTACTGTGATTTTATAACAGCACGCTTGTTAAGCCTATTTCCGAAAGAAGGTTAAGCTTGTAAAATCGTGTGTGTGTCTGTCTGTCTGTCTCCTAATAAGAATCTTCCTGAATGTTTATAATATATTTTCATCTGAAATTTCATCCATATATCAGCAATGGAAAATGTGTGTAAAAAAAAAAAAATGCCCTTAGAACAGCAAATAAAGCAAAAAAAAAACCAAAAAACCTCCCACTCTTGGTACATAACGAATCTTAATATGTTTTTGTAATCGATTTCAAATGGGAGCAGATAATTGGGATTTTCATCAATTTTCATCCATTGGAAAGTATAAAGATAGAGTTTTTATATTCGGCGGGTGTTGAAACTTACTGTAGAATACATTTGTCTTTTTATTGTTCTCATTATTTAAAAAAATAATAATAACAAAGGAAAATTAAAAAAAATACAAAAATAAAGTACGTTTTAAGTTCTTGCAGGAAATACTTGTTTTTCTTGTTAATGATCAATTCTTTGTGTGAATCTTTACTCTTGATTGCCCCCTTGTTGGATTGTTGTTGAAAATTTTGAACTCTTTATATTAATTGAGTCTCCGTTAATTTCAGTTAAGTTCTTTCAGTATTATGTCCTGAAATTGATTTTTTTTTTCCCCTCTTGTTAACAAGTTTGCCTTCCTGTTTCTTACAAAACTATAGCTGTTGTCCTTTTGGGAAAAGGGTATTCACACTCGATTACATGGAAACGCTGTGGGCTGTTGAGAACTCTACAGCAAATAATACAGAGGCAGTCACAGATACACGTTTACACATACATTCACAACACCGTGAAAGCCCTGTAGCCAAAGAATTTGCATGATCAGAGAGACCGGAATTTAAAGATTTGGTAAGAAAGCCATAAGAAGGAAGGAAAGAAGAAAAAGGAAAACAAAACAAAAAAAGACCAAACAAAGGATAAGGAACCGGAATCAGCGAATCACCATTTCAGATACGAATAATCATTGATTGTTTATTGATTTTATTTGTATTTACTTTCCTTTCTAAATTAAATTAACTTTTAGTCTGCTGTCAAGACACGTGCACGTAAAACACTTTAATTATTAAAGGATAAATTAATTGGACTGCAGAATATCTTTCAAGTAAATGGATTTCATAATATTTACGAAGTGGTATTCTAAATCTAAATGATACCTTATAATATTAACTTGTCGTTAATTGAAAATTTTTCCTAAGTAAAGGATATTCAGTTTTTAGATATCTTTAGCATTTGTACTACACTTTAAAACTGTATCTGCTATTAATCCTCAAGAAGTTCGTTTCTAATTGTTTCCTTCAGTTGAATGGAATTCTAAAGACTTCATAGAAATCATATAAGAAGTCAACTGCTAATTTTTAATAACAAATTGTTAAAAGGATAACAAATTTGGAATGTTGTAAAAGTAAGTTATTGTAGAGAGTATTGTACGAGAAATGAATCCTGGATTTGTCTTAGAAACTGACCAACAAAAAAGAAAATGTTTTTAATAATTTTCTCAAAATTTTCCTAATTTATTAAGGAAAAATTTCCATTGGCTATTTTAAGAAATTGGATATTCAAAATTTTTTTTCTTGTAAAAATAAGTAAAAAGGAATGAATGAATGAATGAATCCCACACACAAAAAAAACCAACCAACAAACAAAAAAACATGAAATTTTTTACGGAAGAAATTGACGGGAGGAAAGATGAGGCAACGTATTCCAGTTTTTGGTGTGAATCTGTTAATACACAAATTTATTCAAAGACCTTTTTTTATGGCAGTTCCTATTCTAAACTATTTCTATCGAATAAACTCAGAAAATAAGGTTTTTTTAATTCCACTAAAAAAAAAATAATAATATCAATTTTGAAGTTATGATAAAAAAAAAATCGTACAAGTGTTTTCCATTTTGTTTGTGGATCTCAGGTATAATAATATTTAATTTGCATTTACATCTAAAACATTTAAAGCCCTACTTTTCTTTAATTTCATTGTTTTCTACCAGTTCTGGCACTGAAGATAAGTTAGAGAAAGGAGCAAAGGTAACATTGGCATTTGAGTATGAATGGAATGAGAAAGTCAGTGATTTTAACATCCCTTAACTGAAAGGTTCCGAAGATGAATTTGAACAAAAGTCCTCTGAAGGTTGAAACTCATTTCGAACGGAACTGATAGGGTGTGACCTTCATTGACTATTCATGACTACCAGGTCTTTATTAAGAAATAGTTAGCAATTAATTACTACGTATATCCTGTAATTACTAGTTAAGTAGAGGAAAATAGCTATCATTGAATCGTCTGAAACTGAATAAAAAAAAGATGACAAGGGTAATTTTTTTTTTTTTTTTTGCGATTTCTGGGTCTTTGGTTTATGAATTTTATCGTAAAAGTTAAATTGAAATTTTAATTTAGAAACAGCTTTTAGTAATTTTTAAGAAAACGAATTCCAGAATTAGAAAATGTTGAAGAAACAACGAAAAAGAAAAAAATAAAAAGTGGCAAGATTTACTGTCATTAGATTCTAATTTGGATTTTACCACTTGTTATGCAAACTAAAAACTGAAACTTGTAAACGAATTTTAATTTCCTTAACGAATAACATGTGGCTCTGTATCACATGTCTCATAAATTTGCCAAACTAGAGTGTTCTTATGTTCTACCACCTTCTCAATAGGTCAAATGTAAAATCGTTACATGTTTTCGACATTAAGTCTGATTTCAGTCATAATTCGATGTAATCTACGAGTTAAATTCTGATTTTATTGAACTGGAAGCTTTCTGGGTGATTTCTATTCTTTCAATCAAGAGGAGGGGGTGGGGGTAAGATGATGGGCAATTATAATCCACTCACTAACTCTTGAGAGTCTTTAGAGATTGGGTGGGGCCTTTTTTATTTTTTTGTTCGTTCGAAGGAGGGGTTGTAAGTGCTCGGAGGAAAAATTTTTCCAATGGTATCGATTGTATATCTGCAGCCGGAGCACGTCGGAAACTAATGCCCCTCCCCCCTGAGCCCACTTGAACCTGTCTGGTGGTTCTCTCTCACTGCGCAGTCTTTGTCTTGTTACTGCAACATCAACCGAGGCCAAATTAAAGGAGGAGGGGGGGGGGGGGAGAGCAGAGACGAAGGCTTCAAGAATTAATATTCTTGCTTCGTTTGTACGTCATTATCATCATCATCGTTCATTACGATGTAGAAAGATAACTGGATCCCAAAGATGGAACAAGATAAGTGTTCATCCGTTGTGCGTTTGCAATTGGACGCAGTGACATGAATATGCAAGTGCAAGAAGCTCGTTTTAAAGCAAAGGAAAAAAAAAAAAAATAGCAATCAGTGATTAAATGGAGGGAACAAGTTCCGAAACTTAAGACCAAAGATCGTTAATTTTTTCTTGGAATTCTTTTTATTGTTTTAAAAGGACATAAATATGATTTTGCTGCATCTGGAGTCTATATCCTGTTTACTGTCGATTTGAGAAAGAAAAAAAATTATTGGTATTCGAGGAAAGTGGCCAAAATATTAAATATCAAAAAAAGAAAGAAAAGACAAAGTGGAAAAATACTACTTTTGCTAATGGTAAAGTTATAAGTCTTAAATAATTAGTATTTTTTTTTTATTCGTTTTATGTTACATATGTTCAACAAGGACTTGGTCTATTTATTTCATAAAAAGGATAATATTTTTGAAAAACAATGATATTGACTCAACATCTATTGGTGGATTATTGAGCATTTTCGCGTTTTGTTTTTCATGGGGATTTATAATTTACAAGAAGAAATCTGAGTTAAACTATGCAGATTCAGTTACCTTCTACAAAAACGAACTTTTTTCAAATAGAAAGAAAGTTCATATTTAAGATTTGTTGGTCAGCAAAGAAATGTGAATGGTTCAGCTACTGACTGTCACAAATGCTCCAGGAATCCATCTGTACATGATTTGGTTGAAAACCTTCACCAATTAAATAGTAGTTAACAATGGAGCGATTTGGACGAGGGTTTTGACGTTGTCAATAGATATTTAGTAAATATTAATAGCGCCTAACTATAGGAATCAGACATTCGGACACAGAATTCAGTATATTGTTGAATTACCATTTTGTTTTTCTTTTGTTTTTTAATGTCTCATATTCTTCAGATAAGTTCGTTTAATAAATGTAATGCAAATTAGTTATTATTATTATTGTGGCGCATTTTTAGCTGAAATTTACACATTAGTATAGTTCGTCTAATTTGCAAGCGTTGGTTTAAATAGCCCATTAAAAAAAAAAAAAGATTAAAGGATTTCGAAGATTTACTTGAAAATCGGTGTAGTTTCAATTTTGAACGAAATCGGTCGTTTGATGTTATTAAGACACAGTTGGATGAACTGATAGGCTTCAGACATTAGATAGTGAGAAACAAAAGGGTCTAATCATGACCGGAAATTCATAGAATACTTGTCAAATGCATTTTGTGGATTCTAGGCGGGTTTTTTTTTTTTTTTTTTAAACTTCCTTCCGACCTTTAGTCTTTTTGCATGAAATAATACAAGTCGTGATATCAAAGGAATTTTTTTTTCCAAAATTATGAAATTGGTTTTATTATTTCGATCCTATTTAGAAAAGTATTGTTTTAATTAGCATTTTATGGAAACTAAATACTTTCAAAACAAATTCGTAAGATGGAAAAAGATTAAAGTAGTAGCATTGGGTTTTTCTTTCTTTTTAATATCTGCTCGGAACGAAATAAATCCATAAGGTTTAATTTTAATTTTACTAAAAATTTCCAGTGAAAAGCTTTGTGTTGGCTGATATCCTTTCCTTAAAAAAAAAAAAAATATGCATCTAATAAAAGTTTTGTTTCAATTCTAATAAAAAAAAAAGAAAGAAATAATAATAATTAACGTCTGCGTTTGTAGTTTGGGAAACAAGATAGAAGCAAAATTAGTTTTAACATAAAAACAGAAAATGATCTACCTATCACGAGACAGGATTATAAAAGGGCCTTAATGGTCAGAAGCATGCATAGGCCGTAAAAAACAAAGAGAGGCTGTTGGTATTTTATTATTATTAAAATAATTGAAAATAATAAAAAGCGCGAGAGAGAGAGAGCGCCATATACGTCACGTGATTTAAAAAAAACAACACAGTGAACTAAATCTGTGCTCTTTGAGTTTTCAGTAAAAATTTCGATTATTTTAATCTTATTCGATTTATATATATATTAGAAATGATTTAATTGTCCAGGGATATTAAAACAGTTAAGATTTTGAATTTTAATTACATTAAAAACTCTATAACGTTTGTAAAATCCCATTTTAAATTGGAAATATCAAAAATTTAAAATCAGTTTTTATTAATATTTTATTATAGATAGAATAACATAAGTATTTTTACTGTAAATTGTGTAAAATTCTAGTTTTCCTTATTAATTTTCATATGTCAGTCTTATCTATAAAACTCACTATACAACCTATAGTAAAGTGTCTATTTTTAGGAAAAAAAATTCACTGAAATTGGAAAGAAGATGGAACTGGAATTTACGAGAAATATCTTCATTTTGTAGAGATTTTATTAAGATTGAAATTAATAATAAAAAAAAGGTGTTTTATTTTGGTAGGCCTATTGTACGTTGTGTGGATGGTTCGAAGTTTTGAGGGAAACGCCCTTTTATTACCCTTTGCCACCCCCTTATACCGTACGCCCTCCTTTTCTTGGTTGGCCATACTCAATGCATTAGCGTTTCTAAAGTTAAAAAATTTATTCGTCCATCCTTTTGTAGTGTGCGCTCCTTTTGTTTGCCTCCTACTACTATTACCTTATCTGGCACAATGTCGGAAATTGAAAAGTTTTTTTTCCTCTTTTGATCGAATCAAAATCCGTCCCCCTTGTTTGAGAGAGCGAGCATTATTATTGCTCGGTTTTTCCCACTCCCGAACAATTCACAAATTTTGTAATCTCGCTAAATTGCTTTCGGAGTTGGAAGGCATCGTTTGATACATTATTCACGTGGTGCGGCGCAGTGCGCTTTTGTTGTACGGGGCGACAACGGTTGCCGCCGCCCGCCAATACACTTCCGCGCCTGTTTTTGTGCTTTCGATATAGATATTGGCTTACCAAATGCGGTGCAAGCCATCGCTGGAAATATCCTCAATAATTCAAGAGGTTCTCTTTCTTTAGCAGGCGGATGCATGCCTTTGCCAATTGGAGGGGGCCCATCACACCACGCCCGGCTCCGTACCCTTTCAATTGCGGGAAAAGAGGTGGGGTTCCAACGGGCCTCTCCATTCGACAATGTGGAATTTTTCTGGGGATCGTCATCCACTCTTCAATTTATCAAAGTGAATTTAGGCATTTCGATGCTTTATATACTTAAGTTATACATTTTATTTTACCTTCAAAATACTTGGATGTTGCTTTGCTAGAAAAGATGGCATAAAATAGTTATTCCAATCATGTTTTAACAACTAAACTTCTTTTAACAACTAAATTCTTTATAAATCTCATATTAAAAACGTGAACATTTTCTTAAAAACATTTTCAAATCGGCTATTTTAATTGTCATTGAGTGTGTTTCGATTTATAATTTAAATTGTTAAAAATTGGAATTAGTAAATTTATAGTCTACCTTTAATGTTATAACTCGTGTAATTTTTTCTTTTTGTAATTCATTTATAATTTTTAAATTGATATATTAATATTTATTGAAAAATTGTTTTCCAGTAAGTAACTACTTGTAACTACTTGTACGAATTTGGGATCAGTTTTATTAGAAAAAGGAAAAAAAAATGCATAAAGTTATAAAAAAATATTAAATGAAATACAAGATTTGATAGATTTCGTACTATATTATTATTATTATTTACTGTAGTTGTATTATTACGTAAAATAGAGCTTATAATATCATGTAATTGCCGACAATATTTACAAACTGATATTGGTATGGATTTTTGTTACTAAAAGCAAATAAAAAGAGAACTAGCTAGTGCTATTCACACAAACAAGGAGATATAAAGACTTCATATCTTTTCATAAAAGCGAATAGAATATACAAAATTCATTATAAAGCAACTGTTGATAGTTAAGTGGATAATTAATATTTTTTGTTAGTTAATAAGCAATCATCTACTACTATCAATTTTGTTTTCTTCGAATAAAGCAAATTGTATCATAAGTGTTTAGGACTTTTTTCTAAGTCAGATTTAATCCATCCAGTTTCGTAGCAAACTAACTCTATCTTTCCAAAACGTCTAATTTTAAGAGTTTGATAATGATAACTAAGAGAAGTATTTAGTTTTGTTGCTATCACGTACATAAAATTCTACCTGAACCAACTCCAGTATCTGTAGCATTAACTTATCTGTCAATGCTGTAGATATAATTGAATGTTATTTATTTTCAAATAGGGAATAGAAATATTCTATAGTGAATAAAAATATTGCCTAAATTTATGTTTTTGTTTTCATTAAAAATAACCCTTTTTTATTGTGTATTTTATAGAGGATACTTACAACATTTAAAAATTTCAAAATTGATAAAACGAAATAGTATTTTTTTTTTTAAAAAAAACCCTTGTTGGTTTATTCTCTTTATTGGTAGCCTTTTCATTTTCGTAAAATGTTGAACATTGTTTTGAAGAGGATATTTTTTTTTTCTGTAGCTGATAGAAGAGAAATTTTTTTGTTCACCAGAGGCATTATATTGAAAACAATTATTTATGTTTTGACAAAGATTGCTATAGTTTTAATGAGAGACAATTTGCAAAAAAAAAAAAAAAAAAAACGGAAACAATCTACGTCGTATGAAGCGTGTCAAAATATTGATGTCTGAATTTACTGTTAAAAATAAAACACCACATATTTATTTTTCTTACTTTTTTGGAAATGTTTTTCAAATCTTACATTTGACACTTTAAAGAACGAATTAAGATTCAAAGATGTTGAAGAGACTTAATTCAAATAATGCATTAAAAACTAATGGTTGTTAATTTTAGTGAAATAGTAAATGTAAACAGTAAATGTAAAATCATCTGATACAAAACGCCTTAATATCATTAAAAATAACAATAAAAAAAAAATAACCCACAAACAAACGAACGAATAACAAAGCAATTATCAAATTACATAATTTTAAAGTTATGGCACAGATATTAAAATCAAGAAGTGAAATACAGTACTTTCTATTAAAATTAATTTTAAATGAAATGTTTTTCGTGTATGTAAGTTTTGTTGTGTTCTGTTTGTTTTTACTCAGAAAATGAATTTTATTGAATAAAACATGGATATTTTATTTTGTTTTCGTCTGATTTTTCCAGTTTCCTGGGTTGATTTCCGTAAAATTAGCAAAATCTTTGATTCTTTAGGATTTAGGGAAGTTACTGAAAAACAATTAGATTGATCAACAATAGGATATGGATTTAAATTTATTTTCAAAACAGACATCTGGAAATTGATATGATTCACAACATATTTTTGTGCCTGTTTCATTTTGAATTCTCTATTAATAAATAATAAAGCTCTAATTATTAATTAATAAATAATACAGACTGCCGGACGTAAAAAATAAAGGATAAGTTGTGAATTCTTTTTTCAATAAATATAAAGTAAATATAAAAACCTCGTTTTATTGTTATTTCTTAACGTAATATTGCTAAATTTTTTTATTGTGTTTTAAATGATTTGTCTGCGACTGATTTAATGCGGGAATAGTTTATTAGCATTGAATGTGGACTCGCTAAGTTATCGATAAACTAGTTCGTGATTTTTATTATAATAAATTGGAGAATCTTAACAAAACGCGACGCCATTTTTGTTTCCTATAAAGTTTCCTTTATGATTTTTTTGTTTGCGTGTTTTGTGTGTTTTAATGTCTTATGTGTCGATTTCAAGAACTTATTAATCGTTTTCAGTTCATTCATTCTTTCATTAGTACTTTGTTCGGAAACGAAAACTGCGTTAGGAATAATGATGTAACTTACCGAAGCTTCAAACAACTTTTCGTAACGTGCTCTTTTGAATGGGGAAAACGGGCCTTTCAAAATGGCGGCCAACTTTACTTTGAAATTATTATTCGACGATTATGTGTGTGTGTGATAAATCTCCTTATGCCCCTCCCATCCATTTCAGACAGCATATGTTATTCAAACGGACACACACTGTCTACACTGGACGGCTTGTGGACTGATGTACCCAAGCGTGACAGGTCATCATTTCACGGACACGTTTACGTCGTCGGTGGAATTGGTTAGCTTAGGGGCGGTGGGGGCGGGAGGGAGAAGAGAACGACTTCATTAGACTCCTCGTCCGCGAATTTGTTTTCTGTTTCTGTATTAATTGGAAAACAGCGAGAATGATTATCATTCAAAACAAAAACAAAAATGTACATTTAAAAAAAAACGATATTAAATAACTGTTGCTATGAATAGGAGCAAGACCTTTATTGACTTGCAAAACATTCCTCAATAAATAAATCATAGGATGCATTCACGATCCTATTTCTTATTCATTTTCATTATTTTTTTTAGGCATCTTCAGCCATTGTTTATTTGTACTGTATAGAAAAGGAGGAAAAAATACATTACATGAAATATGTTTTGCTTACTATTATTTTACTTAAGAGTAAAACATGAATGAAAGAAATGGAATATCTATGTCACTTATCTCTAATAAAGTATCTCTGTTATGTTAGTTTTTTTTAAAACTAATCATTTCATTTTGGAATAAAATGGATATTTTTGATTTCAAAACATCTCTATATTATTAGCAATAAAGTAATTATGATAGTTCTGTATATACTGGTATTCAAACATAAGAAATTCACAATATTTTTAACTGAAATGATGTCAATCCGAATTTCGCAGTATTTTTGCAGTATGAAACAAAAAAAAAACATTCTCATTTGTGAAAAGTAAATTGGTAATTTGGAAATTTCTTTTTCTACTGTTTATCTGCAAAATCAAATAATTTTATGAACTTAAAAAAATTCATTTCTAAAATTTTCAAAACAATAAAAAAAGTATGTTTGTGTTTGTGCAGAGCCTATTTATTGAAATAGGAAAATTAACGCCTTTAAAAAAACAAAAACAACAAAAAATAACCTATGATCATTAAATGAGATGAATAAAATGTTTATATGCTGTCAAAATGTTTATTTAGTATAGTAATTTGTCATTTATGACTTTAAATGACTCAATCATTTTTGTCATTTAAATTTGTCTCTCTTCTTTAAATTGAATTGCCCATTTTTTTTTTATATTACCTAAATTTATTTAATAATAATGATTTTTAAAATGGTATTAAGATTTTGGAGAAAATTTGCACAACTCAAAATCATTCTGAGAAAATAAATATTCTGGATTCTGTTAAATAAATATTCTGTTAAATACATGTAATCCATTTTTGCGATTCTAGAGGATTATCAGAAAAATCTATATTTCATGCCAACATTGCGTTAAGTTGTAGTTTTATTTCATGTTTTTTTGTTTTTGGTTCTTTTTTCTTAGTTTGATTTATGATGACCAATATATAAAAATCAACATTCACAAAAAAAAATATTATAAAAAAAGGTGGGGGGGGGGGGAATAAAATATAAATATCAAGAAAAAAAATGGAAAAAAAAAAGAGATAAAATAAAATTAAAATATTAGAAGGGAAGCTGAATTGTTTATAATTTATTTAACTGTTTATTTTATCATCTTTTTAGGTCAGAAATAGGTTATAACTTGAGTCATTTTCTATCTTAACTACAGAAAGACAGTAGCAGTTACTCGATCGTTTCATAACAGTGAAAACCAAAATTGGATCTAGTTTTTAAATTAGAATGTGAGGGAATTAATGAATTTTGGATCTAGTTTTCTGTTTTTCCAAGATGACTACAATTCGTACAAATCGAAAGTTTGCTTTGTAGAATTGTACCAAGTAAAAAAAACATCAACAAAAGAAAGCCTGTTAAAAAAGAGTGATTTATCTTCCGAGTGATATTCTGGATTCTTCTACTATTTGAGATACAGATCGTAATTAGTTTAAGAATCATGATGAATAAGAGGAATGTAGTTCGTACTATTTTCACCTAAATTAAAATATAGGCCTTTAATAGAAATTTGTCCAGATATTCTGGCAAGTGGATCATCAAAATCTTTAAAAATATTGAAAATGCTGACTGAAGAAATGACATTAGAAATGTGTCATCCAGTCATCTTTATAGAAACAGTAATAATATATAAACGATTTGGAAAGTCTACTGTGGATACAGAAAAGTCCACATTTATTTAGCTTTATTACAGAAACTAATGTAGCTTTTCCATTACGTTTTGAGGTGGGCTCTGTAGCCAAATGAAGAGGAGCCGGGTTCAGTCTCCGGCGGAGGTCGGGAATTTTTCCAGCAGACTTCTACCTCAGACGGGAACTAGGGTCCACCTAGCCCTCTGTAAAATGCCTATCGGAGGACCCCCCCACCCCCCGATTTGTGCAGGCGGGCGAGCGTTGCTCTGGCAACCCGATCTCATTTCAGTCACTGAAACGTTGGGCCTCTGTGGGATACACTTATTATATCTTGAATATAGACAAAGATCAAACATTTTCATACGCCACAAAGTTGATATTGGAAAAATAAAATGAATAACTAACACAACAGTTGGCGGATTTTGTTTCATGGAATATATTAATTTTGTCTTAGGCCTGAACCAAAATTATGATGTGTTTTAGGACATACATAAAGATTATGAGACTGTAGCATCTAATAAATGTAATAGATTTGATCAACTAAATACAAGACTGTTATAAAAAAATGTAATCATTAAGAAGTACAGTCATCTAAAAGTGGATTAGATTTTAATGAAATCTGAAAATGAAAATATTTTCAGATTAGCTCATCCAAAATTTCAATTACAAAATAAAAATAAAAATGGAGGATAGGGTTCAGAAAATTAGGCCTAGAATATCTGATAAAGTATAAAAAAATAATACGTGATGGATTGCTATGAACTGTTGTGTTCAAAGAATATAATTACAAAGACAATTAAAATGCTTTGTTCTGTAACAAAAAAGTTTGTAAGTATTGTTCTCGACATAATAAACTTTCCAGATATTGTTCTGTAGATGCAAATGATCTGTTATTATATTATTATTATTACAGTTGCGTTAGTTCTATTTTATTAATGAAAAAATAAAAGTAGAAATTTCATACTCCAATTCAATATCTTTAACGTTCTGTGTGTGTTTTTTTTTTTAATTATAAAAAGTTATATATATATATAACCTTAACTGAAATGATTTATTTCAGTTATTATTAGATTTAATAAAAGATTCCGATTTATCCTTTACTTCAGATTGCGGTATTTTTTGAATTTTTTGCTGGAGATCATTTCTAAGAGATTGATCTTAATTATTATTTATTAAATTCAAAACAGTCTTCAGGTTTCCTTTAATTCTTAATTTTGAAAAAAAAAAAAAAATATGGGAAGTGTATCATAAAAGAATCAATTCAATTTAATATATTAAATTTTATTAAGCTGAATAAAACTTACTCAGTTCAATAATATTAAATGAAAAAAAATATTTTCTTTTATTATAAATTTTATTATTTTAGAAACATGCTTGTAATATTATTATTTTAAAAATGACTTTTAAAAATAATATTTATTTTAAATATTATTATTATTATTATTATTATTATTATTATTAAAGTTATTTCTAAAATTAATAGACTAAAACTGTTGTTTTAAAACGAGAATGTTTTGCTTCATGAAATTTTAATCTTGACACCTTTTGACGAGATATCTTAGATTTCCTTAGTGAACACGCACCCGTCAACGAGCGGCCCTTGTTAGCTGCCCCCGCGTACCTGCGGAAGCGAGCCCGGCCGACGATGGGCGTGGGTCGTCGTCGTCATCTTCCCGTCGCCCCCGCCTCCTGCCACTGTCGAGGGTGTATGTGTGTGTGTTCCCCACTCCCACTTGAGAGGTCGTTGGTACGCCCCACCTATCGACCCGCTGTCTAATAAAAACATAAATGCACGCGCGACGAAAAAAAAAAAAAAATCTGTTTTTTTTTTCCCTCCAGTATTGTTTGAATAAATAAGTAATTCTTTATCCATTTCATTTTAATATTACAACGAAGAATATTTCTATTTGTAATTTCACCTCAACATCGATTTACAAGATTACTTTCAACTAATGTTAATTGTAGTCTTATTTATAATCGAAACAATTACATATACATATTTTTTTTTCTTTTTTAGCAATAATATTTTATGTTACTGAAGGAAAACCTGTTACAGAACCTGTCTTTGTTTTTAAGACATATAAGAGATTTTTTTTTTTTTGAGGCTGATAATTATATATAGAGATTAAATATATTTTTACTTTTATAATAATAAATAATGCTATTTGCATAAACTTTTTTTTTTATCATTGATGTTTATGACTTTTTATGTTTTTTTAAAGGGCCTAATAAGGCCTAATGAAGTCTCTAAATTTGATACGAAATACTAGCTACTACATCTCTTAATTAAAAATTGTGTTGAATTTTAGATCGATCTGATTTTTAACTTTTGAGATTCTGAGTTCCTTAAATATTTGGCATCTTAAGTAAATAATATCTTAAAAATACTGTTAATGAAATGGATTAATATATAATACAATACAAAATATAAAATAGTATCTTGTTTATGCAACTGTAATTTTTAAGCCGTTAGTACTTTTCATACAAACAGTTTTCTTTTATTATATATATATATATATATATATATATATATATATATATATATATCAGTTTTTTTTTAAGTACTGCTCTTTATTATGTAATATTTCGAAACAGTTAAGCTCTAACAAATAAACTATTTTTTATATAACTAGCTATATAAAGAGTTCTGTCCTTGGGATATTAACTTATAATATCTATTTATTTTTTTTGAAGGAATAAATACCTTGTAAATCAGTAATAACGGATCTAAAATCCCGAGAATCTGTTTTTATAGAGATATACTCTTGCTTTCTCTTAGGCTTATGATTTGCTCTCAATTTCAATATTTATTGATTTAGATTTTTTATTATATAGTTTTTTTTTTAATTCAATTCCAATAAATCGCCATGTTATAGCTTATTTTTATCCTTGCACTTTCTTATTATTGCAGTATAGCTAATCATAAATCAGTATTAAAAGTTGTAGACATAGTTAGATAAATCCAAATTCTATAATTTAGACCTGCTTCGAAAAGTAAATGAATGGCATATTTGTTTTTCCTTTTCCTCTTTTTTTTTTTTTTTTTTTATTGTCTTGCCTTGCCTTGTCGTTTTTTTTTTCTTAATTATTAATATTTATTGTCAGATCTACTTTAAACAATTCCCTTTGACATGCAAATAATTTCTTTAATGGATGGAGAAAAGGAAAAAAAAAACCCACTCCGTTATGTTTGATAATGTAGTCCATGAGTACAGTTGTAGAAGTAAATTAAACAAAATGAATCAGATGTATTTAGTTCTAAAAATTGAACCCTGAATATCAGATTAAATGCTAACTTTCAGCTCTTTTTCTAAATAAACTAATTTGATCTTTTTTTTTAAACCTCTTTCTATATTTTACCGAGCACAAAAGAATTACTGTGCAAAGTGGGGGCAACAAAAAAAACAAAACAACTAGAGAGAAGTTAATCCTTGTTAAGTACCGATATGTAGAAATCTGCAGTTGATATAAAGGATAATTAAAAATCATTAAATAAATATAAACTAAATTACAGGAAATGTATTTTATAACACAGTTTTATGATCAATTCACAGACCGTGAAATAACACTTCTATCAAAATTCTGTGTAAATCTACATTTTTAGAAATTATACTTGCTAATTGATTATACATCATTTACGTCTTCAGTAATAAAATGGAAACTGTTCAAATCTTAAGTTTTTATGGGTCTACATAACTAATTTCATGAGGGAAGTGAAAGTAATTGTTTTACAGACACTGAATTAAAGCTATTAAATACAAAGAAACTTAATATTTATTTTGAGATTTCAATAAAGGCATTTGATATAAATTTTGATAAAACTACAAAGGCAGTAATTAAAATTTAATTTAGATTTGAAATGAAAAAGATGGCTTGTTGAGATTAACAGACATTGTTTGTCCAACGTCAGGCCCGACTTGAAAGACTTTTTATTTATTTGGAATAACTGTATTTATTTAATAATCGATTGTATAACTGATTTATTTCGAGTTGTAATTCTTAGAATAATTCTAATCTGTAACGTTAATACCTACATACTTATCAAAAAAATGAAATACTTGAATGAAATACTGTGATTAAATATAATTTATTAAATGTGAATAAAAATCAATTAAATTAATATTTTATTTGGTCATAATAACGGTAAAATTTAGCAGAAAAATATTTTTTTTTAAAATAAAAAAAAATTGCAATTCTCCATGTTTTTAGCCTTTTGATATTTCGGATTATTATTTTACTTCAATTCTTCGTCAAAATTTGAACATAAAAATGTTACATTATCACTCTGATATTGATAATTCTATATAACATTCGTTTTCTTTTTTATTTTAATTGATGTTATAATATATTGACCTCCTTGTTAACCCAGACATAATTGATTATCTTAATTTTGCAATACATAAAAAAAAATATATATTTAATATAATTTTAGAGAAACATGTATTTGAAGTAAGTTTAATTGAATAACTAAATAATAAATTTCCTTTTAGTTTAAAATACTAGTTACTTGCGGTTTTTATTAGGTGTAAGTTTTTTTTTTAGAATTGACTTTTTTTTTAATCTAGTTTATTAATTGATTTCTTTTAATTATCTGTGATTACTTATTTTCACAATATTTTTTTTAATATTTTGTTTTATATTAAAACGATACATTTTTTGTGGAAGCGATACATTTTTTCCTCTGCAACATACACTTAGAAATCGGCAAAAGTGTGGCTTTTGTATCCAATGCTTGTCAACCGCAATCCATCGAAGTAACATCTCATCTGTTGAAGCGGTTTTTCCGAGAAATTTACAAACAATGGTATGCGTGTGTGGCACTCAAGCGAATACGCTAACAACAGTGTATAAAAGTTCACCTGAAAAGCGGGAAGGAGCCAAGGTAGAAATTACCCGCTTTTGTCAACTTGGACCTCCTTTTCTGTGACGGGCAAGTCAGGAGGTTCAGTTATTAGCCACGGAATAAAAGACGATAAAAGGATTGGTCAAATATTTTCATACTTATTAGTTTTGAAAAATTAAAATAACTGCCTTTTATCCTATAGGATGGCAATTGTCATGACCTCCATTCGATTTCCCTGATTATGCCTTTGTAATAGTGAACTTGTATATTCAGCTTATTTATTTAAGTAATAGATCTACGTATTTTAGTAATATTCAATATTTTTATATAAGTAATTTTATTTACTTAGGAATAAGTAATGATATAATTATCTTATATTGAAAATTCATATGTATTCTATTGAGAATTGGATCTGTCAGAGTTCATAAAAAGATTAAACGTTTCGAAAATCTCATCCATTTCAAATATTTCCCAACTACCATAAATGATGCTGAAGACAGAATCAAATTAAGTAAATAAATAAAATTAATTAAAAACTGTCCAAAACATTAAAAAATTAAGTTTCTGCATGACTTCCGTTATCTGTGTACTCATATACAATTAGAAATGCTAACATAGGAAATGGAAATGTATGTTGTATTCAGCGAGGAACTCACTATGGAAGCTGTTAGCTTTTTTTTTTATGTTCATTTTGTTTGTATATCTGCACTTTGGAAGCCGTGTGAAAACCTTCGAAGCTTTTTTATTGTACTTTTTCATAGGCTTATACAGTTTTTAAATGTTTCTATATCTAAAAATATGATTTTTAGTTCATTACATCCACCCACCTCCATTTGAAATCCAAAGTTATTGTTAGCTCGTTTAATAATATGGCAAACAGAGGCCGCAAGTCTATTATGTCTCTAATATATGGACATTTTATGAATTGTTATTAAATAGAAAAGTTTATGTATTTTATTACCGTTAGTACAACTACAGAATCAAGTCTGGTGGCTACTTGACAAGAACTGACAATATTCGGAAGACATTTGATTATATCAATATATTGATTAATTTATCAGAATTGTTTAAAAAAATCCAAAAAAAAAAAACAATCATTAAATAGAAAATTAATAGAATCGTTATAAATCTTAATTTATTTGATTTTTATTGAGTTTCTTAAATAAATCTTAAACACGTGCACAGAATGAAATTTTGCTTAAGATAGAAGTAAACTTGTAAGTTCCCTCAATACTTAATTTATAAATATTCAATACTAGAACAAAGTTTCTATTTATTAAAAATTAAGACATTCTATTTTCAATGCTCGATATTTTCTTTTTTAATTAAAACTTTTGAGCCTTTTCAATAGTTAGGCCTAACCATTTTTTCCGTTATTTTTCCATTTAGTTCTGAAGAAATTGCTGGAAGATAAGCTTTTTTTCTTTTTCTTTTATTTCGTTAATGTTTTTTCTTTGTCTTCAAATAATTCCATTTTCAGTTGTGATTACTTTCAATTTTACATTTAGCTTTAGTTTGCGTTGAAGAAAAGAGGTCAGTATCGGCATAAATTGCTTTAAAACTTTTTTAAAAAAAAGACGAAATATTCTCAAATTAATTTCTAAATGTGTAGAATATACAGCTTAAACAGAACGATTTTAATTTGGTGTGTTTTTTTTATAGAAAAGCACTGGACATTTAAAGATAGCACAATAATTTCAAAAATTCAAAAACCCCCTAAAATCTTACTTGAAATATCCCATATTAAATTACATATTAAAATAATATATGTATATTATACTAGATCTTTTATTGTGTTTGGAAAAACTTGGAAATGGAAGCTTGTTTGTCATTTTTACTTCGAATCGCATGATGATGTATTTACCATCACTGAATCCTAACCAAAGATGAAGGCAAACGGAATCCAAGTAATAGTTAGATTGTATTTATTCTAGAATTTCTGTGTTTATTTGCTAACCTAATGTAGTGAGAGAGACTGTTTTCTAGTGTGTTTCCTCCGTGTTTGCTTTTGCTTGAATTCAAAGCAAATACACTTCGCTTTTGCCTTGAATTCATAAAAACATTACTTATACAATAGTTTGATTCTCAATGTTTTCTTCCAAGCATTAAATAAACAAATTTCACAAAAGAATTTTTCGTGTTAACATTGACATTACGGGAAGTTTTGCACGACTAAGAACATCCCAACGAAGCGCGGGTTAATAGAATTCTTTGTTCAATAGTCAAACCAGACAAAGAAGCGTTAAAAACGAGTATATATAAGCTACGCCAGTTCTAAATATTGTTTACTATCTAATGAAAACATCAATATATATCTTTCTAAATTTAAATCACGACATATCTTAATAATAAATAAAGGAATTTGCGCTTCGTAGGAATAGTAAATAGGAATTTAATTCATAGAAATTAAAATTGAATAGTAAAACTTTTTTTAGTAAAAAAAATCGTTTTTTTAATATAGAAATTTTATAATGAAAGCTATAAAATTTTTGACTGCAAACGCATTTTGAAATCAGCTTTTTTTAAACAACGAACATAACTGAATCCGATTGAGACTTAGACCTATCTTAACATTCTGAAATAAGTCTTGCAGCTAGCTTACTATAATTAAACAAACATATATAAAATAACTACCTTGAAATTTATTTTATTTGAAGAGTAGTTCTTAATTTTTAAATAAAAAGTTTAGTTAAATCAAATTCTAGGTTGTTGTCAGTGAGAATTTCCAACTACCGGTACTATAAACGAATGGAGCTCCTACGTTTATGTTGTATAGAGATTTCGGTTGTTTTTTTACACGTATCCTAAACATTGTTGACTTTCCATAAACTAAATAACGCAGCTTAATTAAAAATTAAAACTCTCGAATGCCAAGAAATATTTCATTGGGAATTTTCGATCGTTCAAAATGCCGTTCCAAACAAACAATGTGATTCTGATTAACGAGGAACCTAATAAGTTTTTAAGTCGGTTTGTTTTAATAATAGATGAATAAATGAATAAAAATGTTAATATGAAATATTAAACTGTATAATCGGAACTTAAGAATTAGAATTTTTTTAAAAATAATAAAAGCAAAGAAAGGCCCTTTATTTGAATTTTTAGGTGCTTCAAAATTCGAATAGTTAAGTCTTGATTCTATTGCCTCACAAAGTGCTATAGTGTTAAATAAAATTCATTATAAAGGAATCAGATGTCTTTTATTGTCGGCTACTAACACTAGTGTTAAGATTTTTTATAAACCAATAAGTGATTTCAATATTCAGCGTTTTTCATTTGTAAATAACTCCTTATTTTATGTAGAGTCTATATTTTTGTTAGGAGGTTGGTCTTCCATTAACTAAAACGCTCGGAATAGACAGAATTTCTTTTTTAATAGATATTATTACAGTTTCGAAACAGTTTTTAGAATTTTGACTATTTACAGCTCTTACTAAATAATGTAAAATGTTTTTGCTGCTGCTTAGTTATTTATTTATTTATTTTAAACATTTAGACTTTCTTAAATTTTGTTTCGGATTTAAATTGACTTGGATGTCTATATTTTTTTCTCTTGTAAGAAGAGTTATTTAACTGTAAGGAAGTGTATAAAGAAGTAACATCTATTTCAAGAAAGTGAAAAAATATTGTTCCTTTCACTTTTTTTGCTTAAAACTTATTTATTTGTAAAATTTGAATAAAAACGAAAAATTGTCTGGATGTAAGGTTTGTTAAAAAAATGTTGATGTACTGTGGATCAGCGACATTGTAACCTCATTTCATTAGAATTAGGCGAAGTTATTAGCGAAATATTACGTAATATTATTCATAATTAAATATGGTAAATATACTGAACTAAAGGCATTTTTGTCGTTGTTTAAACTCTTATTTTGTAAGTAAGTGATTCTTATTAACGAGTGAGGTAATTGGAAAGGGTCTTCAGTGTTAAGCTCTAGAGGGTACTGTGTCTATTTTATTGAACTGCGATGTATCTAATATATATATAAAGGATTCCAAGAATCGCCGGTCATCTTAGTGTCTCATACGCCCACATAAATCACGTGAATTGTGACAGCTTAATTTGAGGGGGGATAAATGTCCTTGCGAAGTCCAAATGGACCTCATCAACATTCATCACCGGTGTCGTTAGCACCCATTTGCTTGAGTTTTTATTCTGTTGTTGCAATCACAAGTCGCATTAATCTTATTTATGAGCCCTTCGATATTTAAAAAAAAAACAACTAAATAAATCTTATGATCCCTTTGTTTCTGGCAAGTGATTTCGAATTAGGCTTACAGACTGAATGATTAGGGTTAGGAAAAAAGGAAGCGTAGGTTGTGAACTTACCTGAGAAATCAGATTTCTGCTACGGGAGCAGACATGTTTATCTGCCAGGACTTTTTCGGGTTTTTTTTTTTTTTGCCTTGCTTTGGTTTTCCTTGACATTTTCTGTTATTGAAACGAAATTCCGTATATCCTATCTGCTTCCGGTTCGGAATCCACTGGTAACGGGGCGATCATTAGCATAGGCTTAAAGGTGACGGGAAAGACAGTAATGGCGGAGGCCTAGCAATGGCCCAAACCCAATACAACAATCCCACTTAGGCCTCTTTGTTGGATTAATGGTGGAGCTCATTGTTACCGGCTGACATTCCAGTGCCATATGCGGTGCTCCGCCGTCCGTCCGTTGTGCGTGTAAGGCATTGATGGCCGCCGCATCTTCTACGGAAATGATGTTTTTACTTCAAGGAGAGAGGGTTGGCGGAATATATTTTATTCCCTTCCCACTAGTGATCTGGCCTGAATATAAGTATATACAAAAGAAGCATTTGCGTCTCTCACTTTTTTTTTTTTATGATAAAAAAAAATCGGTTTATAGCTAACTCTTCCCGTTTTCCCTTGTGTTTTTTTAATTCGTGTTTTTTTTTTGTATTTTTATTTTTTTTTTTAAATTTCCATTTGAGATCCATTCGGCTTCCTACGCCGTGTATTGACTCTATGATTATGATTTTGAGACTACAGCTCAGAGCATATGTTCTTGTTTAAATGGCCTACGACGATATTGTTATTATATCTATTCCAACCAGTGGTTAGACATGGCCAGGCGCGTCCACCCTCTAGTCGGGGGTGGGCCCGGCATTTTTGGGAGGGAATCAATCGTTTTTGCCGTGTTTTGTGTCTGCGGGGCCCTGACCTAAACGCCACCATAAAATGCACTGATAACATAGGAACACACAGCATGCGTCGCATCTGTAGCAGCTTGAAGTGTATCCGTATTTTTCTTTTTCTTTTATTTTTTTCCTTGCATCTCCCCTTATATCTTATCTTTTTTCATCTTTTCAACCTTATCATTCTTAGTCTCCTATGTTTTTTTATTTTTTATTCTTGACCCTCCATGTTTCGTCTACTGTGTCTTTTCCAATATACACCTATAATCACCCCCAATGCCATCTACCAGTCCACAGGAAGATAATAGTGGGGGTATTGGGGACAAAAAAATTTTCATCCAGACCCTGATATTACACGAAGGAGACTTCGAAGACAAAAACATTTTTTTTTAACCTTTTATTTTTTTCCCCTCTTTTTTTTTTTTTCTCCTTTATAGTTTAACTTTTTTTTTTAAATTAAAAATGTTATTACAGTATGTTTAAAATAATAAAATTTATAATTCAATCAAATATAAAAATAACTGTGTGTGTGTGTGTGCTTTTTTTTTCCAAAACAGCATTCCAAAAGTTACTGATCTTAATATAACAAATTTTTTTTTGCTGTTAAAAGAAATTCTTAAAAGAAAAAATCAACTCTTAAGATTAATTTATTAGCATACGACAAGATTACGTAAATAAATAATAAATAAATAAATTATTTCTTTATTTATTTACTTGCAAAATACATGTAACTTTTTTTTTTTTTTTTTTTTTTTTTTTGCTGTTTATGAATTTTTTTATTTTTTTTTACTTCATGAATAGAATGTAAATAGTTTCTCTTTCCTCTATTCTTGAATTTCTTTTTTTTAATATATTTTGTGAATGAATATTTTATTTCTATTTCATTACAGGTTTAAAAGAATGAATTATTCTGATGTAGTCGTATTAATACAAATAACTTATAAGAATCTACAAGGATTTGTTATTTACATGTACTTTTATTTATATATATAAATATAAATCTATGTATAAATGACTACAGTGATATACATATCGTTACTGTCATTAAAATATGAAGCATAAAGTTAAAAATAGTAATACATTTAGATATAATAAATATCTATATAATACTATTACCTTAAATATATTTATATCTTTTACTCATATTTTACTCACAAAAGACGACTTTGATGGAATCATTAACCATGACATGTTATCACGATGTTCTTTTGTTTATTTAAGACGCCATCTGTTTGCAGAAACTAAAACTTGCTCTATTTTCTTTCAATTTTTTTCTATTAAATTTTATTTAAGATATCAACTTACATTTATCATTTAAAAATATCTTTTTTATTATTATTACTGATTCTTCGATAGCAAATTTAACGTAATTGGAAAGACGTCAATGCAAAATGCTAGTTTAAAGGTCCATTTTTATGACTGAAGTTTTTGTCAACAAGTTTACTTGATTCATAAGTTATTTATTATTTCAAAAATTTTTTTAAATGTTTATTCACTTATTCATCATTATTAAGACGTTCAAGATGTTAATCTTAGGCAAAACGAAATCAATTATTTGCAAATTTCTAATCAAATACTGTAATGAATATTGGATCAGTGGGGGAAAAAAAAAGTCATGAATTTTAAAATCTAGGTTTTAATTTTTGAGACTTCACTGAACCTATAAACAAAAACAAAAACAAAAAACAAATGGGAATTAAGGTTTTCATTGTGCTTTTGTGTGTAACTTATATGTTGACTTCTTAAAGTATTTCTTTCTGACTTGTAAGAACTTGTAAAATAAAGAAGGAATTGACACCATAAAATCATAGCCGAATTGAGAATGAATGTATTTCCTTAAACTAGGCTAAATATTCATATACTTTTTGCTTATTAAATACTTTTTTTTTTTTAATTTAATTATATTTTTTATGTTATTAACATTTTAAAACAAGGATTTTAAGTCAAGAAATGAAAAGAAAGAAAAAAAAATAATAAAATAATTCAGAAAAAAATAATTTTAATTAGGGCACATTTCGATCTATTTCTTTTTAATATTTAGATGAGGAAAAGAAAAATTGAATACGTTTTGCATTTTTAGGCTTAAATTTGCATAGTAAACAGATGGCTTCATTCGAAAACTCGTTATTCTGCTTTCGATGTTTAGTTATGAGGGTTTTTTTTTTATTTTTATTATTATTATTTTTTTTCGTTTTGCGAAATAATCTTATCTTCCACCTCGACCCACCCTCCCCCGCCGCCCAGTCCATTTTCCAATGCCAAAATGAAGTAATTTAAATGTATTATTTTATCTGCTTTTTTAATCGGCCCTTAATGGAATGGCAGAGAGGGAGAGTGAGGAATCATCATCGGTCGGCGTTTGGCCCAGGTGCCGTGTGGTCATCGCAGTCGAATGGCATATCGTATTGTGTGTATTCGGCTGTTTCCCATCAACGTTTCTGTAGTTTTATGACTATAACGATAACATCTGCTTTCATCGCAGCAGAAGACAGTTAGTTTCGTGTCTTTATTAACTTCTGTCAAAAAAAAGGTAAAGTTTTCTAGAATAGCATTTGCACTTATGCACATGTGGATTTTTGTCCCACGAATCAATCTAAACCATATTTAAGATAACATAAAGTTGTATTTTTGTTGGTTTTTTTTTTGTCCTGTAAACTAAAACTACTTAATAAAGAAATACACTCTTCTATTACAATCCTTGCAGCAATCAGTAACTTTTATCTAAATACTATACAACTTATTAAATTTTGCATAAATGACATTTTTCAGCAAATGTTTGGTATTGATAAAAAGAGTTCCTATATTTCCATCATCAATTGGTAGACCATAATTAAAAGAAAAGAAAATATTCTTGCATTTCATTCTATATGAATTCTATATGAAAGAATTTTTCTTGTAGTCTTACCCTCGAAACATTCACGAACCCCCGATATTAACATTTTGAGCAATTACATATCACTTATGACAAGGACAAAAAAAATGCTCACAAGGGAAGTGCGTGACCTCGAACGCTGAGAACCGCACGAGAATGTGCTTAGAATTCAAATCGCACATCCCAAAACAGTGGTATGAGTCATTCTCATGCAAAACTGCACGTCTTACCATGAGAGACATTTGAATGATCACTTATTGAAGGTCCAAGAAAGCAACTTTGGTAACGCGAAGAAACAAAATATCGATATAATAGGACAAAAAAAAACATATACTGTATTTCAATGTCGTGAATATATTGCTATATTTCCCTCTGCTTAAAATAATTATGCAGGTATATTATTCACACAACTAGATTAAGTAAGTGTTAATGCAGGTACAACATGCCACGTCAAATGGCGCTAGCAGACAACAGCTGAGTTTTGCATGGGAATGACTCATACCACTGTTTTAGGGATGAGCGATTTATATTCTAAGCATTTTCGTTCGAGGTCACGCACTTCCCTTGTCAGCAAAATTTGGACGAAAAAGTATTGCACCCAGTGGCGCATCCAAGAGGGGTGCTAAGGGGACTGAAGGCCTCCTCCCCAAAAATAAACCAAAAATAAAGAAAGAAAAAGATTAGGAAAAAGAAAGAAAGCAAAAACAAGAAGAACTTTATTAAAACATTGACATGTGTCTGTATCTTATTATTTTGGAAAGTGATCATTGAAACAATATAATTTTAAAGAGGCCTACATCTGAATGGACTTTGTATAATATTTTTAGCCCCCCCCCCCCCCACCCCCAACCTTAATCCTGGATGCGCCACTGATTGCACCCATACTGAATTCTTCTATTGACGGTAGGAGAACTTAGTCACTCTACCAGCTCTATGTATGAAATTTATTGCAAATGAAAACTACTAACCTACCTGACTTTTGAGTACACTTCCTGGTCAGTCCTAGTTGCGAATTCTGGCAACGACAAACTAGAATAGGCACCTTTTTTTTCTATCTGTAAATCAATTTATTCGTAAAACCAAACTAATTTTTTTGGTTAGTCGAAATTGATGAAGCGTTGCTAGGAACCTTGATTTGACGACCCAAGCACTATTGTTGAATGCATCATTTAGTGAAGTGGACATATTTCTCCAGGTGAAGCCTAATTATTCTTATTATTATTTTATGTAATAAAGAATAAAAACAAAAACAAAAATCACGATAGACAATCTTTCAGATTTTCTTAAGTTTGCAGCAGGCTAGTTTCAGCAATAAGAGAAATATGTCATTTTCATTTTACAAGATTTGGAATGCCAAACATTTTAAGTTTTTGTTTCATAGATTTTCATTTTTCACAAAACATGCATAAATGAGTACTTTTATGGAGCAACATATTTTCACTCATTGTCTCCTCAAATCTCAACTGATTTTCTCCACTTTGGAAAAAGGTACTTGTAAAAATTTGGATCTGCATTCCTTTTCTTTTGCTTCTACAATTGATTCATTGCCTTAGAACTAGGTGCCTCAGCGCACCTTCAGTTTTCCGTGAAGATGTAGTTACTGGGTAGTAATATTTACTCTCAACAATATTGTCTTTCTGTGGTGAGTGTGATCTGCTACGCGTAAGTCAGGTACTGTCCGTTTTCAAAAAGCAGACCCACCACTGGAAGACGATTTTACTCCGCAGAGGGGTGATACGCTGAGATGGGTACTTTCCTAAGAAATTCTTTTGGACATTTTCGCTTTTAAGAAAAAGTAAAGGAGGAGCATTTCTGCAATAGTATTTATTCTTTCCACAATTCTTCCTGAAAAGCGCAAATAGAACGCTGCTACCGGTAAACTAACTCTGATAAAAAGTAAACAACCCCTATTTCGATGAAATCGAAGGAGACCTGATGCATGCGCAAAACCGAACAATACATGCGTACTTTTCCCTACGATCGCGTAGATTGATCTTTGGACAGATGGGAATTGGGTGGTTCGTTGAAGGATTTTGGATGAGAATTTGCTGGCCATCAGTTTTTTACTGGTTTCCCATCAACTTCAATTGAGATGTTTTATACGGCCATCTGTCTTCGATCAAAAATTTACGTGAAGCTCACGTTGTCGGCGAGATCCATTGCATTTTAGACATGAATTCTGTTTCAAAAAAAAATTATCGATTTCTTAACAAGGATAGCTTTTGAAAAGAAACATTGTTTTACCCATTATTTATTTTTATTATCAAAATACGCCTGAAGCTGCTGCTTTTAATTTTTTGACAGATTTTATACAATCATAAAACTTCTTGAAGACTTTTACCCAGAATCCTTTATTCGCATTTCGGCGATACCGAAAAAAGTCAAAAGTTAAAAGTTATTTTTAAAAATTAAAAATAGTTTTTGAAATATTCTAATGCGCTAGGTAGATAATATATTAATAAAATAATGTTTTTACTCGAAGGATTATCTTATTACTATGGGAATGAATGTGAAATTGCTCTTCGTTTGTCAGAAGTGGACATGACTGATGCCAACCGCCATATTTCTTATTGTAGACGATAACCAAGCGTGTGAATTAGTTAATTGTTTTTCAGTCATTTGTAATTAAAATTAAATCAGGCCACAAATTTCTGTTAAAAATTGGGAAAACTTTGATCCAGGTAGAAGCTATTAGTTTGGTTCTATGTTTCGCCACCGTTGGCGCTGCTCGCCATCAAGAAAATAGAGCACATTCTAAAAACTGAAGGCCATCAAGAAATTCCTGCTCCCGAACCATCCAATGCCCACCCGTCTAAAGCAAGCGCTAGCGATTGAATTGTCTGTAGACTTTCTGCACTAGCAGTCAAATACTGTAGTTCCAACTGGTTTCGTTTGCATTCACTGAAATCCAATCACAGCGCGTTCGTTTTAGATGGAAGTCAACTGTTGGAGTGATCATCGTATTTATATGACTTGTATAATTCAGGCTAGCTCGGCTTATTTTCAAAAATGTACATTCAAAGGTTGCTGTACTATCATCAGCACAAACTTAATTTTATGCAGTGACTATTTTTCACACTTACCGTACTATAAAACCGAGGACTTTGCATCGGCTTCATTGCATAGCACTGATTCGAGTAAAAGAAGATAAAACATCATATTGCAATATGGTTATAGAAGATCTCATCCCCTTCCCTATAATTGTAAATAATCCGATTGTTTCGATTACCCTGACCCAGCTGTTTAATTGTGTAAATAACTGCAAATTGATGAAAATGAATCAGTTCTGAAATGCAGTACTGTTTCAGTCTCTTTCGTTAGTCATAAGAAAAGTAAAGCAATAAATGTGCGACCTAAGAGAATTAGAATAAAGAAATTTGAGAACTAAAGTAAATTCCATCATTTTGAACTGAAAACTTGAACTTAACGATAGTTTATACTATCATAGTCAAGATTGCTATTAATTTTGTTTCATTTTTGGACCAGTAAGTAAGGAATTTGGGCCTCAATCGCCATCACAGGCATACCCAGGATTTTGAAATGGAGGGGTTATGACGGTCGTCGCAGTTATTCAATCAAAAAAATTTTTGTATCCTTTCTGATTTGTGGGGTGGGGATTACAGACCTATCAATGAACTCTCCAACCAAAAAATAGGTTCATAACTTATATTTCTTCCATTTTCGGCTAGGAGGGAGAGTTCTGTCCCTTACCAATCTCCCCCCCCCCTCCACCCAGTATGCCAATGATGGCCGTTATATTTCATCAGTAAAGTTCTATAATCATTATTCAAACTTTTTACCTTAGAAAGCTGAAACTTTTCATGGTAGATGAATGATTCTGAATATGAGCTTTATATTATTTTTGCTAATCACAAGTTATTGACTTACAGTAAAAAAAAAAAAAAAAAAAAAGTATTCACCATAATCGAAACCTTGTTGCCTTATAATACTGCAAATTTATATATCTCGACTATTTACTATTTACTCCCAATTCATCTTGGTAAAAACCGAACCCAAAACTGAGAAGCGTAAATGTAAAGAAAGCCACTCTGAACTCGTTGCAAGGAATATCCGAAATTTGGCACATGTAGTTTAATATCCGTTCTGATTGTACGAGTTAAAGCAAATAAGTGAAATCCCTCGATTAAAAGTCAGTGAAAAGCGTTTTGGAAAAACTGAAATCGAAATTACAAATTTTTATCGTTTTTTTTTTTTAATTCGCAATCAGTGTTTCTTTTGAATATCGCAAAGACATAACTAAAATAATAATCATATAGGAAAGCCAAAGACGCTTTTTTAAAACTGTTTGAATCCCGATGACGAATCCTTCCAAACGTGGTACAGCTCTAATTATCGATGCTGGCGGGAAATAGTCTTTTGGTTTTCCTGGAATCAAGTCGTGTGACCTTAACGATTTGGTCTTCTGCTGTAAATAAATGGAGACACCGCTTAAAGACACTATACAGCACAAAGTGCACCAATTACAAAATATGTAAAGCTATTTTAACTACCTTTTTATTTGTTTATTCACGGTTGTTATTTCAGAAAATTACTTTTAATTGTTAGATGAGGTAATCTTTAACAGCGGTGTCTGAGGTTGAATCACAACATCCTTCCATACGACAGCGGAAAAAAAAAAAATGAAGTTTATTTGGAGTAATCATTGCTTGTTCAAATCGGATCTTTTTATAAGAATTCCTGAAGTAATTAGAAAAAAAAAAAAACTATTAAGAAATAATAAGATAGTTGTAATCGCTTTAGAAACATTCGTAATTCTTTCTGGTTCAGTTTTTATATATATATTTTAACGTTTTATTGAATTCCTTCCATTGGGGTTTGTATTCCCTTCCCTCTTCCTTTCGAACTTGAATTTCAAAAGCTGAGTACAGTAGAACTTAAATTACGAAATACAAAACAGAAATTGCGCATATTTATGTACATTCGTGTGTATTCTCACTTACTCGTCTGTTATCAGACTGAAGCATTAGATTTTGGATATTAATTTCTAGTTAAGCAAGGGTTAATATTGTATTTCATGATGAAATGAAGATTGAGGTACTTTTCTTTCTTTTTTGCCGTTTTTACAACCTGTATTTTTAGCTTTTTTGTCGGAAGGGAGAAATATTTGTGATTTTGTTAAATCCAGTCTCTGAAGTAAAATCAAAGGTAAAAGCATTTTACCTTCACTTGTAAAACTGCATTGTTATCGATTCTTTTATAAAATCCTGCATTTTATTACAGGAAGTCTTTAAAAACTAGTTCACTTTGTGATCAAGATTCTCTTCACAGTCAAATTTCATCAAAATTAGTCACAGAAATTTGAACTCGCTTAATGCTTATCCTCTGTCGGTCAGGACCTGAAGGAGGAGGAATAAGGAGTGATATTCATTATAAGCCTATTTCTTATATGCCTGTTTTTCCGTGGCATGTATTTTTGTGCTGCATCACTGTAATGTTGATAACATGAAATCTTTTCTTCTTGGAGCAAAGGACAAAGATTAATTTTGATCTTTTCCTTTGCTTTGAAAATAAATAAAGGCATTCTGAAAGCCATCATTCTGTTTTATCACTTTACATTTAAGCCCTTTTGGTTGTTTTTGAAAGTGCTTTTGTGTGATTAACAGATCAAATCCCGGCAATTTGTATAATAAAGCAGAAAAGACGCAACCATTATTTTTCCATTATTTTTTTTTCAGGACCTTAATCATATTAAACCACTCGAGAGGAAGAAAGTAAAAAAAAAAAAATAAAATAAAAAAAAAAAAAATAATTAGGCCTCGTGGTATTTTTTTTGATTTAAAAACATACTAAAAGTAATATTGGGGGATTAAAAAAAAAGTATTTCAAAACTTTCGAAATTGCTTCCAGGATAACCTTTACCCACTCATTACAGTAGGGGATGTACTGGAAATGGGCAATAAAGCACCAGATTGTGTAGGGGGAGATTGATAAGGTATTGCAATTCTGGCCCCCCCCCCCCCGCTCCTTTCCTTTACCTAGTTACCTTTTGTGCGTTACTTGCCATAAGCATTTTTTTTTTTTTGTAATCATTTCCTTGTGGGTTCTCGAATTAGTGGAAAATCGCGCTCCTTCGTTGTCGCCACCCCCCTTCCGTTCAGCTTTTTACAATGTAGTATTTTTTTTTTCATCCTAATTTATTTTAAATAATATGTTAGAGCAAGCTTTGTTAACAATATGTGAGGAAACAAGAATGTTCAATTAACTTAATATCCTCTGTGGTAGGGGAATTTGATGAAGGGAACGGGATTAATAGTTTCCTTATAATATTTCTTTTTTTAACAACATTGCATGGCATATTTACATTAACCTACTCGTAAGAGAAAAAGTCTCGAGCAACGGTGGGAAACATGCTGACAATTTTTATATTTTTTTTTTGTTATTTCTAACATCGAAATCAATTAAGTTAAATTCATTTAAAATAAACCTGAAATTGTATCTGATTATATGATTATTTTTAATTTACGTATAAAATTTATTCTAAAGGATTTCAGTTATATAATTTTATCTGAAATCCTTTAGAATAAATTTTATACGTAAATTAAAACTTTTCAGTTATTAAAAGTGAATTAAATTTATTAAATTAAATCTTAAATGATTTAATTATTAAGGTATTTTAAATATGTAGATATGCGAATATTTATGTATAGAGCTAAGAAATATGTATTTATTCTTTTAAATATTTGTAAGGTTCATTTTAAGAGCAGACTTCTTTAAATCTGTAGCAAGACTATATTTTTAATTTTTTTTTTCCCAATCTTAATGGACCATTTTTTTCAGAAAGCTGAGTCTATTGAAGAATTGAAGGGTGGAAGGGGAGTTTTCTCAGTTTTGCACGTGTCCCTCATTCTTGTATAGTCTCTGTTAGGGGTTAGTTGAACGAGTACTCAGTCTTACCCCTTCACATGTTTTCTTAATAAGTGCGACCTTACCCAGTACTTTTTTTTTTTTTTATCTTTGTAGAAACCGTGACGTCATCAGCATGCCACCGAAGAAAGAGGCAGCTCCCGAAGCCAAGCCACTGATTGGTCGCGTCGGAACAAATCTCAAAGTAGGAATAGTGGGTCTACCCAATGTAGGGTGAGTTGTTTTGTTTTAGTTCGAATGGATTTGAAAACAACTGAATTCAAACATTAAATACGCCACTTTTTTTCTACAACTTCGTACATTGTTTTGCTTAAAGTATGATTGTACATAATCTTCAGTAAAATGGAAGCAGTTACTGATAAATGTAGACTAATTATAAAGTTTATAAACTTATTGAACAATGAGGAGAAACAACAAACAAATCAACTACGATATGTCTATAAGAGTTTTTTTAAAGGCTTTAACTCCTGCCTTGTAATTATAAAAATAATTAAAATATATATAATTTTATATTTTTTTACATTCAGTGAGGTAATAAGCAGCCATTACATCACCTGAAGGATTACCTTTCATAATTATGTTTTGTATTTAAACGATGCTCTGGATAACTAACGTATTATAAATTGTATCATTTTTCTTAATTAAGTGCTAAAATTATATCGTTTCAGTTATTACTGTGTTTTATTACATTTGTTAATTGAATCTCCGTCGATTTTAATGGAACTTAATTCCAAATACAGTAGAACCTCATTATAACGGACCCTATTATAACGGACGTCGCTTATAACGGATAGTTTTAAAAAAAATTGTCAGCCTACAATTAAAGTGAGCGAAGTGAAAGACCATTTAAATTTTGTTATTCAATATGTTGAACAATCGGCAAATGAAAATGTGTTTGCTTATTATGAAAACTTACGGCACCTCCGTCATTTATTGACTGAAGAAATAAGCAGCAAACAAACCCAGCAGAAAATAAATTATTTTTTCAAACCAATGAATGTAAGAAATCAACATGAACCAGGACCTTCTTGTTCTAAAGATTAATGCAGTGTATAAGTACATATCTTTTTCAAATCAACCTACTATGTTGAAGGCTGTTTTTTATTTGATATGTAATAAGCACTTTTTATAGCTAACAATTGTACTTTCATTGATGTACACCCTGCTGCATTACACCCCTATAAGAATTATTTGTTATAAACCGGACTTTCATTAAAACGGACAATCTTCAGCCCCTATTAGTCCGTTATAATGAGGTTCTACTGTATATCGAGTCGATCATTTCAAAACAAATGTTAATGCAGAATAAGTAAAAATTTCAAGTAATTCATTTTACTTGAATTTAAAAATAGTTATGGCCAAGTGCACCAAACTTCAAACATTGATGGCTGCAGTATGGACGTAGCTAAAATTAGGGGGGATGCTGCTCCAGAAAAATTTTAGCCTTTGTTTTAAAATTGTGTGAAAGGAAACAAACATGTATAAAAAGAAACTTTATTCAGAAACTTGATAAATTTCTTTTTATACATGTTTGTTTCCTTTCACACAATTTTAAAGCAAAGGCTGAAATTTTTCTGCAGCAGCAACCCCCACTAATTTTAGCTACGTCCATACTGCAGCCATCAAAATTAATTGAAGTTTGGTGCACTTGGCCATCAGTCTTCAATAGTTAACTATGTTCATTGACTAATTTTTATTAATGTGGTTTGAGATTTGATAAACTTTTTTACATCTGTTAGTTTTGATAGTTTGATTTGTTCAAAACTCTTCCTATTTCGTAATCCATTACAATAATAAGTTTACATCTTGTTTTGAGATTTTCCAAAAATAAAAATAATGGTTGAACGTTGGGAGTTTTATTAAATTTTGGAGCTTGCTATAACAAAATCCATTTTATATATATATATATATATATAAAGATATTTTTATAGTCCGTTTTGTAAGATGAATTAGTTAGCTTTCTTTTATTGTGGTACTTTTTATCGATTTACTAAATGTACGTAATTGTCCTGCTGTCTTTTAACTTTTTTTAAAGATCTAATAAAATGAAATTTATTGTTTACCTTTTATTGGCTTTAATTACAGTTGATTTCGAGGACGATAAGTAAAAATGTTAAAAGTCAATAAAACACAACCTACATTTAAGTCTCTTAGGCACGTTAAATTTCTTTTTATTTAAATTTAATGCTGTCCTTTGAAACAGGATTTCTCTTAAGGATGATATTCTGACAGTGCTTTTCAAACTTACACATATTATTAAACTTTTATTAAAAAATAATAATTAAAAAAACAAAGCAAAACAGTTTTTAGTGTTTTATTTTATTAATTTTTATAAATTTCAAATCATTGCACGTTGTCTTGTTCGTAAAAAATATATTTAAATGTTACATATTTGATACTGATGAAATCGTTAGATTAATTTATGTAAAAGTCAATTCTGAAAATCAGCCAGATTTAATGAACTGACAGGACTGTATTTTTCCGTCTTACGCAATAATTGATAATGTTCGCATTTTTTTATTTTGATTGTAATGAAATATCTGAGGTTTATCTTAAAATCGAATTTTGTTTCTTCATGGCTCTGAGGCGCCCTCTCGTTGCTTTTTTGAGAAGCTCATTCGAATTTACTGAAAGGAACTTCAAAGTCTAAAAGAAAACTTAATTAATTAACATAATTATTAGTTGACGAAAAGATAATAGTTTAAATTAAATTAATAGTTTTTGAAAGTAATTAAGATTTTTATCAAAAAAGAAACTACCATTACTTAAGTTTAGTTGTAATTGTTAGGTTTTAATGGGATCGTAATTGATCTCAAGAATTACCAATTTTTAAGTTTTATTATTTCATTTCCATTTAATTAATTTTTAAAATTAAAATTAAAAATTGTTTTAATTAAAAAAATTTTTATGGATGATTATGAAATTCGATTTTTCTGTTCAAAATAGCTTGGGACCATTAAGAAAGTTTCTTAATAAATATTAACGACATTAGGTTTTTTTTTTATTAGAAATTTAAAATTTCTATTTCTTATTAGAATGCATTAATAAGCAATAGAAATTTCGTAAATCATTTTAAAATTGTTGTAAAACAGACCTATGTTTGCTGTATTTTGGATTTGCTTCGTTTATGAATTATTTTTGAATTTTAAAATAATTAATTTTAAATTTATAATTTTTTGATAGAATCAAATTTATTCATTGCTATTATCCTTGTCATAATTCACAATGAACTTTTTTTTTTACCATGTAATGTTCTTATCTCTTTTACCTGATACCTCGGTTTCTTATTCAATATTACCTTAATTTTCTCTTTTAACCACAAGATCACAGTGTTTTTCATACAGAGCCTGGTGTTTACAGCTTTTTAAGATTAGCCAAAGTATTAAGGTAGTCCCTCCTCCTTGCGCCATGATTGGCGGCAGGGGGCGTGGTATTCGGTAGCCCGGATGCGAAGGCGCACCTGTCAGTCGATCGAAAATAATATAGAATTCCTGTAGCAACTACAAAAACCTGGAGGCCACGCCCTCAGAGATAGGCGCCATTGTTCAATGTCCAGAATCCTATCTATTTCTGTCTCTGGATATTTATTTCCGCGTTTTTCATAAGAACAGCAAAAAAAAAAATGGATAACATACTTCATTACATTTGTAGTGAACAATAATCGTTTAATTTATTACACCGAAGTAAATGAAGATTTAGTAGTAAACTTGGCAAGAAAGCAGGTTATCTGATCTCGAATATTTGAGGATGTTTATTAATTTGAATTGAAACAAAAAGATAAAAGTAATTTTAAAGTTAAGTTTTAAAACTTAGTTAAAAGCATCAATATAACAAACTAAAAAAAAATGAAAAGCCTGAAAATTTGATTTAAATAATTACAATTCATAAACAAAATTTTGACTGTAAATAAAGCAGAAGCAATAGAGAGAATTGCTTCTCTCTATTGACTATATTTGCCATCTGCAAATATAGTTTAGAGTAAATACGAAGTTCAAAAGTTTGTGAATTTCTTCTTTTGGAGATGTAATATGTAAATAGATTTAAATTATAGCCATAATTAAAAAAAATCCACAATTGAAAAGAAAAAGACAAGTTATCACTATCAAGCCTATATAATTCAAAACATATCTTAACAAGCTGTGATATTGTAGTAGGCTACATTTACTGTAAGTTCTAAATTTGAAATGAATTTATTATATTAAAAAAATTATAATTTTTTTTATAAATAATTTGCTTTGTATAATCAGTTCTATAGTCTAATTACAAAATCAAATAATTCTGTATCAATCATAATTCTGTTATCATATAATCAATTATTTAATAATAAAATTCAAAAATTCAATTAAAACTCAATGCAATTAATTTGTCAATAGATTAGAAAAAGTAGAATATGTAAATTATTTAGAATTAAAAAAATATTAAAGAACATAATAAAATTGAGTCTTGCCAATGAAGTATTAATAATAATAATTGGTTTTAAAAAAAATAATAAAAAATAAAGGGAGTCAGAAAATACAAAAAAATTAAATGAAAATTTAATTTAATTTAATGTGTTTATATTTCCAGTATCTTTGGTTCATTCTCTCTAGGTTATTTTGCTCAGAATTTTATGTATCTATTCAAGACGATAAATATATAATAAAAATTTTATTTAATCATTAATAACTGCTGTTCATTGCAATTTTTATATCATAATACTTAATTGAAAACTAAATGGCAAAGAAACATAAAATACAATAAATAAAAGAAACATTTACACAGTTTTCAAGTGAGAAAAATATTTATTGCCTTAGTTATTACAGAAAAAGAAATTTGTATTATAAATTAAAAATACAAACCATAACTTATGTTGCTGTAAATTTCTGAAAGCTTATTAGAATAAATAAATAAATAAATAAATAAATAAATAAACAAATAAATAAATAAATAAATTGGTTTTTTACTTTCTTGAATCTGTGAATTTAAGAAAAAAACAATAATTTTTTATTAACGAATTGAAATGGGTAAGGTTTTTGTCACTTCAAATCAATTGACTTTAAATATTCAAAGAAAAAAAAATATTATTTAGGATAGATACAGTTTATCTTTTTTAAAGTTGGTTTCAAATTGAAATATGTTAGTCAAGATCTTCGTTAATATGTGGAAGTTACTAAACCTTTCTATTCTTTTTGTCTTGATTCGAAATCCAGATTTTCGGCATTCTTTGTAGTTTCATCTTCCTTTCACCTGTTAATTAAGCTTTTAAGAAACCGTAAGTGTCTTACCATAGTGTTACCATGAAAATATTGTGACCTTTTTCATAAGTTCTTTGTAAGACGGGAAAAGAAATTAAAGATAATTAATCCCCCAAATTTTTGCATTTTTTTCTGTAAACTTATATATATACATCATCATTCACTTTTAAATTGAAATATCCTATTCTAGAAGCAAATTTAAACAAATAACAATATCTTTAATTTATGTAAAAAAAAAAATTAAAACTTTTAAAATAATTAGAAAATAATTATCAAATAGATCTAAATTTGTTTCTTTTGTTAAATTGGTTTGCTCTAATTCATTTTTTTGTTGTTAGAAATACTTAATCTCCCTCGCCTCAAGAATTTGATAAGATATTATTTAATTACTTAATATTTTTTTTTTCATTTTTTCTTTTTCTTTAGGAAGTCTACATTTTTTAATGTGATGACGAAGAGTCAGGCGGCAGCTGAGAACTTTCCTTTTTGCACCATAGATCCCAATGAAAATAAGTATTTTTTTTTATAATTTTTATTTCTTTATTAAGAAAATAACATTCAAGAGCAACTGAGGGAGTCGGTAAAAGCTTAGAAATATTATCGCCGAAAAGATATCTTATTTCTCTACTTTTCTGTGATTTGATCGCCTTATCTTCTTATAATTCGCTGTTTTTTTTAAATGTACCGGTAGTTAATAAATATTTAAATAAATATAAATTTCAAAGGAATATTATTGGTATTATTATCATTAAATTTATAATTGCAAAATTATTGAAAAATTCAAATGCAGAAGAATAATCAAATATAGAGAAAAATGCAGAACTATAAGCTTAATATAGATTAGGAATAAAGAATAAAAAGCACAGTACTTGGTATGAGAGGTGGTTGCATTGTAAGTATTAACAATTACAAAGATTCCAGATATTTGTATCGTGTTACTAGAAATTTCAAGAAAATAAGTAAAAACGAATTCTGTTCTAAAGCATAAATTAAAGGCGACTTAATAAAGCCTAAACTTCACCTAAGGAGCTGGAGGGTTATCCGCTGCGCAATGACAGCCGACTGTCCACCGGAAAAAGGTGAAGTTTGGAAATTTTTTAGTGGACAACTACTGACTCGATTGACATGAAATTTGGATATGCTTTAATTTAAAGTGTCTACTAAACACTTTTTATTTAATAGTTTTTTATTTCTGCCTATCCGGAAAAATGAGGAAACAGTCGACTGTTTCCGCAAACTGTTATAGATACCGTCGAATAAAAATATAAATTGTATAGTATACACTCTAAATTAAAGCGTATTCAAATTTCAAGTTGATCGGGTCAGTAGTTGTCGAACAAAAAATTCCCAAACTTGCGGAGACAAACAGACGACTTTTGTTTTTTTTGGTTGGGGGGAGAGAGAGAGGGAAAAGGAAACTGGGTGAGATGTTTAATTTAAATGCAGTTCCTAGTGACCCCGTATTGAAGAGAAACCACACTTTAATTTCATGATTTCTTCGTTTTTATTTTTTT
>JAFIDM010000001.1:94329171-94458840 GCA_023159025.1 Thereuonema tuberculata
AAAAAATATGAATAATTTTAGGACTTTGTTCACAGGGTTTCCTTTTTAAATTTCTGTTTTATAGTTTTAAATATTAATTATTTTGTGAAAAATAAAACTATTGAGAGTCCAATCAATTTTTACATGTTATAAACGTTTACATTTTAATTAAGGCAACATGCTTTAAAATAGGCTTTTATTTTCTTAGCATTGCTTTATTTACGCTATACAGGTAAGCTTAGTTGCTTCGTTGTAAACTACTGTAAATAAAAACATTTTTCGTAGAATTTTCAGCTTTGCATTAATTTCTTCATTTTTCCTTGTGATTATCAAGATATTTTAGACTCCTCAAAACGTACCTTTTATTTTTAACTTAAATCTACCCCATTTTGAATTGATCGAAAATTTTCCAATTTTTCCGTCCATTCTGACGTGGCATTGTTGTGAATCAAGCAGGCTCTGTGCTATCAAGAACTTTTCGATTTATTTATTACTGCCATCGTCCTATCACTACGTATGTTTCTCTGTCTGACTGACAGAGGATTTTAATAACATTTTAAATTTAAACGTTTTTACAACGTTTTCGCCAAAAATCTATCAAATTCGATCAATTCTTTCAACGAATTCTAATTAGGCACTTTTGTTTTTCAACTAGCTTAGGCAAATCGACAATTTCATGTAACTTCATATAAGTTTTTTTTTCAATCCTTATACAGACAAGTTTCGTTAAAATAATTTACTTTATAAGTTTTTTACACTAGACCTAAGCTTATATTAATGTATTCTGTATATTTTAAAAAGAATTGAGAGTGGTTTCTTTTTTTTTATTTATCTTGATTTTCTTGTAGACCACCATAGGTTCACAATGGAGGTGAAAATAAACAAAGTAAAATTATATTCAGTTGTTTTATAACTAGCTTTCGTCATTTTTCGACATTAATTACTGGCTATACTCTTCTGCCTTAGCCAATTTTTAATTTGCAGGCTGTGGAATGCAGATCTGTAAATACGATTGTCATTAACGTTAACGTTTTATTACCAGTTAATTGATTCTGTTGGTATCATTTTTAGTTGAAAATGTGAAATTGTGTTGAATTAGACGTAACTTATTCTATAAATAGAATATTTCGACGGAAACATGTCTCAATGAGATGGATCCTTTTATCTAAAAAGAGTATAGGATGTACTAAAATTCAATAGTTGTTGATTTTGATTCTAAACCAATTCATTTAGGAGTGAATGTAGTTTCTATATTTATTACCAACATGAAAAGAATAGTTAGTTTATAATACCATTTCAAATATATATATATATGTATATATATTTTTTATATATATATATATATATATAAAAAATAGAGCAAGCTGTTTTAGAATGATTTTCTTAAATTAAAGGAATCAATACAACTCGTCCTCGATCGAGATTACCCAAAAACTGTAAGACAAAAACTTTAGTGATTAGATGATTAGATTATTAGAGCCTATTGATTTTGATTCATATTGCGAATATCAGGTAAAGAGCTAGTGATAAAATCACCATTGTACCTTGCCTGTAAAGAACCAGAAGCGTTTTCTAGGCACTGGCAATCTAGGCTTTTTTTGCCTAGGGTCCTTGCGAATTAAAAGCCTAGCATTTTTATGGGAACTTATTTAAAAATGAGCTCAGAAGTTAACGCATTGCCTAGGGTATCGCACTACGTGTAATCACCTATGCAAAGATGTATAATCACGGTAACTAAAAATCTTAAAGATTGCTCAGTGCTATTCAATACTAATTTTATTATTTTGTTTCAAGGAACTTAATACCAAAGACAGCTAATATCGTTATCATTATTCCATTTTTCTATAAAATTAAAGATTCACTGGTATGTTTAGACAGCTTTAATTATTGTCCGACTCTAATTCATTGTAATTCAATCTTATGTAAAAAAAGCCAACACTTACATAAACTCTTATATTTTGAACGACTACTTACATTTTTCTTTCTTTCTTTGCTTTATATGTTGCCTTTAATTAAAATAATAAAAAAATGTTGCCTATATTTGTTTATACGGCTATATTTGAAGAATTTTACGAAGCTCATCTCTCAATTAGTTTTTTTTTTTATTCAGAAGTTTTTTTTAGGTCTTAATTCTACTTTCTTTACATAATTTATTGAGATGTCTTTATAGATCTTATAGATTTATTTTTGTTAACAGTAAAAATCATAACATCTATTTCCCTAACAAAACGTGTTCTGAGAAATTATATATATATTTCATAGTTATTATGAAATAATTTTTAAACTGGATAAAATACACGAAAACCAGATCAATAAATAATAGATTCATATGATTATTTAGAAACTCATATATAATAGAATTAGCCATTTTCTTAATTATGGTGAATAATTTTTTTTTTATTTATTTTATTTATTTTTTACTTTATTTTATTAATTAACATTTCAGTTTAGAATAAAATCTGTTTGTAGGTGCTGAGACTAACTGCAAACATTTTTTTAAACCAAATTATACATTATTAACTACAGTATTAATAAAGGTAGTTAATGCAACATAGCAAAATCAACAACTGCACACAAGAGATTCTACTTCTTAAAACCATAATTTTGAATTGCTTATATCTATTCTATTGTTTTATTTTATTTTTATTTCTTTGTTCTGTTTCTTTGTATACAACTTATAGAGAAGCAGAACAAGAATTTTTTTAAACATTTTTACAAAAATTTGTCGGCTTTGATTATTTGCTGTCAATGATGTAGTTAATGATATAGTAATGTAGTTAGGAAAATGTTAAATCTTTTACATATCAAATAATATATCAATCTAATGGATCTGATCCTATTCTTAGAATTTATCTGTATCTTCTGTTTATATTTATTTATTTATTTGTTTTTATTCAAAGTCCAAACGGAAATTAGTATAACTACAATATTTTCTAAGGTGGGTTTACAATCTTGCTTCTGCAAATGAAAGGAAGTAAGAAAAGAAACAAGAATGCAGGACAGGAATATTAAAACTGATGTCAAAAGAATAAAAAGGCAGATTACATTTTTCACTAACACACACTATATTTAACTTTTTCTTTACATAAAATAGACACCTTAAGTATGAATTTCTTACCGATACTATGCAATGTTGATAATCTGGACTCTACTTTTTCCCAGTAGCCTGTAAAATATAAATAAAATTACTATTATTGGATTATTGTTTTATTTTTGAAATTTATGTCTATGTAAAATAGATAATTTTTATATTAAGAGTAAATTAATACGTAGTTTAAAATATAGTATACACTTATACTAAACCTATTATATATTTCATTCTATTTGCTTTTTGATACTTTGTTCTATTAAAGTAAATGCAGTTTTAACTGTTATTAAAACCTGTGTGACTCCAGGTTTTAGGAATCATAATAATCAATAACGCAATGAATATATAAAACTTATATTAAGAATTAAAATTAAAAAAATCTTCAGTTATAGACTATAACTTGTCCTAACCAGTGTCAAATGAGCTTTTTGATTTCAGAAAATTAATATTCAGTATTCATTCAAATCAATTTTCAGAGCTCAATAATACTCTTTTTCTAAGCTTTGAACTTTTATTTTCATTTATTTTTTACTTTGTTTTTACAGGTAAAAGTGGTGTGGCCTAATCTATTCACTTTTATGTACACTACTGTATATGTAATTCAAGCTACATGCATTTCTAATATTTCATATCTACTATCAATTGTTTGAAGATTCTCAAGAATCATTGTATCAAAGAATCGACTCCTATTATTGGTTTATAAAATGGATATTTCTTTGTTTCTTTTAGATACGTCGTGTCCCTGTACCTGACACCCGTTACGATTATCTATGCGAATATTTCAAACCGCTAAGGTAAATGTTTATTATTATTATTATTACTATTTTTATTGCCTTCCATATTTTTTTCTTTTTAATTTAATTTTGTGCTCTTCTTGCTTAGCTTAACGGGTCAGAAGTCGTTCTATATTTAAAAATAGATACAGCGGCAAATACCACAAATATAAAAGTATTGGTTGCTCTGCTTGCTTCATGCTAATCTACGTAATCTCTATACTTTCGTCAAATGCTAATAATTACCATTTTACACCACAGTAGTCTCCAAATGTAGTTCATAGAAACACAGAATAAAAAAAAAAACCCACATCATTTCCTTTACGGTTGATGACTTAGACGTAAGAGTTCCCAAGTGTTGAAAAGTTTACCTTTAATAACTTCGTTTGACTTCGTTCGTCATTTTCTTTTCCACTTTATTTAATTCACACTTCTGAGAAATCTTGCAGCTGAGTAATGAGGATAGAAGCAGGTGGTTTGTACTAAGAACTGCTTGTTTTGATTTTAGGCAGAAGGGAAAAAGTGTTTTGTAAACTAAATTCTAACCATAGTAACAGGTTTTTTTGTTTTTTTTTATGAACAAAGTAAAACAAGTGGCATCTACAGAGCAGTCGGTCCCTTTGTTTCTGGTCGTGAATTAAAAGGAAATTATTTTCTACATCAAAGTTTGATAATTACACCCGTGATTTAAGAAATTGGGTGTGTTAAAGGTTGTAAACTTTTAATGTAACCTTTTAATATATTTGACTTTTAATAAATAAACCCAGGTCTTTGCTAGTCTATTTACAGACATTAGGATTTGAAGAAATACACTGTTGAAGATACTCTTAGGAATCAAGCAAATAAAAACTTATGATATAGATAATATCCATTGAGGTTTTAGATGCGCCTTAAGTGTTGTCAGCTTTAAGTAGTCTCCAAGACGTAAAGGATAAACAACAAGATTTAACTATTTGTTGTTTTATCCTTGTAGAATTAAATTTGCTTATTGAAATGCTTAACTAGTCATACCTATGTTTCGTTTGCAGCGAATTTCCTTAGTGTTGCTTTCTTTTTGCATGACATTACTCATGGTTTTCTACCTAAAGATACATCCTCTGATTGGATAAATAGGGTATGTGTGCCTGATGAATGTTAATAAGTTAGGACGAGACAGCAGTCTCATTCTGTTTATTTGAAGGCAGCGTAGGAAATGCAGGAGTGCATTTTAGTATATTTCTCGTTTCTTTCCATTAGCTCACTGTTGTAGACCTGTTGGTTCTTAATGCGCATGCGTTATTTAATGGGAGTAAATCTTCTTTTATTTCATTTGAACTTGAAAACTTGAGGCTAAGTGGGATTACGAAGAGCAGACATCTGCGACTATTTCTTTCGCTTTGAAATTTCAGCCAACATTTTGTTATTAAAACTCGCTATCACTGAGACTACTGTTAGATGCAGACCAATCTACAGAAGAACACCGTAGTAATGAAAAAGAATGTTTCAATTTAAATTTAAATTTTCAATTTAAGAATAGTCTCAAGATTCTTAATCTTCACAATTGCTCATTATAATAATGCAGCAATACGTTTATTTTTTTTGCACTTGTAGAAGAAGAGTAGTGATTTTAAAACCTAACTTTTGTTAAAAAAAAAAGATTGAGAGAATATTATACATTATCTTAATCTCTCCATTAATCAAATTAAGATAATATGAAAAAGAAGCCTTTTTTTAATTACTCATAATTAAGCGCAATCATTAGCAATTAAAGTTGTGGGTGTTATGAAGTTGCCTTTGTTCGTTTTTATTTTGTTTTACTTTGATAATTGTTTATTTTCTCAAAAGAAAAAAAAAAATCTGCCATGTACCGAATAAGAATCACTGTTTTAAAGGGAGCTTAGACGCTCATGGCGACTGAACATTCCCTACCATCAGATCAACCTTTGAAATTAGGATATAGATTTTGCAATTTATAATCATTTTCATTCTGGCGTTTTTAAGCCGTGGAACACGTGGATAGTAAATTTGAAAACGTTTGAGAATTCCCCGTACACACTGATTGTGATGATGTTAGTTTAATCATTACATTTTATTTTTCCTTGTTTGTTTATTTGCTGTGGAATAATTCTATCATACATTTATTATTTATCCATTTCTCTTTTTATATCTCGTACAGTTCTCTTCGGCTGCGCAAACAGCAAACACATGTAGTAAGCTGTTTGTCTAGGCTGCACGTTTAAACACTAGGTTGAAAATATTTTTAGTATCAGTAAATACTAGGTTTCCGAAGCTAATAAAGGTTTTTGATATAAATTTGATGCAACAAATCTCATATATTATTATCGATTGAAAAATCATTTAGCATCATCCAAAAATATATCTGTTCTTTATATTTCAATTTATATCAAAATACATACATTTATACTTAATATCTGTTTTCTGTTATAAATAAAAACTTTAAGGGATTTGTTACCTAGTATTTAGATAAGATAAAAAGAATAATAATAAAAAAAAAATGGGTAGAGACTGTACGAGATATCAAATAAAAAAGGTAAATGGATAAATGATAAATCTAGAACTATTCCATATGAAACACAAACAAACGAGGAAAAATAAAAATCCCCCTTCAGCATTTATTGCAAATGTGGATTACATATATTTTTTATTGCCAGTATAACTTCCACAGGCGAAACTTAGGAATTTAATTTTTAAGGCAAGGTTAAAACCAGAATAAGCTGCTTCTAAACCTGTTTCTAGGCTTTATCTCAGCAAATTAACACAGTTCGTCTGCTTTTAGTGAAATGTTGTTATTGTTTTACGAGGCATCTCAGTTGAAAATATTTTCTTTTCTTTATTTTTAGACGAGTTCCTATTATAAGTTGATTACTATTACATTATAAAAAATTACATTAATATTTTTTAATATTTATTTTTACTTAATTAAAAAGCTTTTGAGTTTTAAATGACTTTCGCTAAGTTGCTATGTAATCTATCAAATAACTCAGCTTTCTAAGAATATCTTCATTACATCTAACTTTGTAATGATTCTACAATTTACTTGACTAATATACATTTTTAAGAGCTCCTATTCTAAGTAGGTGTATGTAAAGAATATTGAATAGAAAACAGATAAAATCAAAAATTAAATCATCATATTTAATGAATACAATATAGTAATGCGCCTATACATGGTTAGTTATGGTAATTTTCCGATACATTAATTTTTATAATAATCTTTCTAATATATAATAAGAACTTAAATTTGTAATTAAATATATTAAAATAATATTGTACATAAGTTTCTGTATAATAATAATTCAATAAAAATTTAATATTGAAATTAAGAAATTTGGAAATTACTTTATATAAAGTTATAGAACTTGTTTAGGATCGTATTTTTGCGGAAACTAAGGTATTTGGAATATTCTGTTAATTATATCTTTTCATAAAACCCATTTCTTTTGAGTGGAACAAAAGTATTCAAAAAATTTTTTTTCCCTCTTAAAAATTGATTATCTTTAACTTCCTAACTATCGTTAACTTAAGTTTCTAACTGACTATATTATTTGGAAAAAAATATCAAAATGATCCAACAACAATGTGTAAAAAGATAGCGCAAATGAAGGTATATAAAAATATTATATTAATATTAATTCAAGAGAAGACAGAATATCATATTACTAAAATCAGCAGAGAGTCAACAAATAAACGTGGATAAATACTAGCTTGTTTATTTATATTGTTCTACGGTCATTCATAGTCTTTGCAGTAATCTTTGTTTCGATCTTAAAATCTGGAGAAGAGGAGGGAAAAGATGATGATGATGATAATAAAGGTTCTAAAGTTTAGTTACAAGCGGAGAAATTGATTGTTTACTGTGAGGCTCGTTATGGCTTCCACCTTCTGTTGATGTCTGCCCTACCATCCATTCAGTGCCAACCATCCATCCCCAGGCACTTCACCTTCCTCCTCCTGCGAATGTCACCCGCGATTATTAATTGTCTCTTTCTTTGGGGAACTCCCTGCTGCGTCCATTCGCTATCCTGTCATCTTGATTAATAAGGCACAATTGAAGACCTAATTTAATTTGTGGTGTTGTGTAAAAAAGCCTACAACCACCTTTCAGCAATTGGCAGCCATATTGGATTACCGGTTTCGGCGGTCGTCGCAAATTACATCATCAGCGTGAAGAAGAAATTTTCGTGAAATGTAATCCATGAAATACATTCTATTTACAGTATAAACGTGCACTTCAGAAAAATAAAAATACTTATTTTATCAATTTTGTTCATATATTTTTTTTATGACTTTCGATGTCACACATTTGTGATCGGGCAGGTCTCCGTAACAACTCTTATTAGATCCTATATTTTATTAACTCCGAAACTTCTCACTGATTTTAATTTTCATTATACTAGTAAAAATAATTGGATTATTACTTTGGCAAAATCGTCATCTATAGTTTTCATCATCATTTTTCAAATTATTTTCTAGACTTTTTCTATCTTTTAAAAAGTAGCTTCTTATTTTTTCTTTACATAATTTAAACTTCTTTATTACATTTAAGAAACAAAAGTTGTCTAAATATAGTTTTTTATTTTCTGTTTCAACGTAGGCTCTAGTCGATTTTGTTTTTTATTTATTTTACTTCTCTTATGTTGGCTTATTTACTTGGAGAAATTGGCGTAAATTTAAAAAAACAAACAAACAAACAAAAAAACAAAACAGAAAATTTACAGCAACAGAATGTTTTTGTGCAGTTCTGCTTAAATTTTAATTACAAAACTATGTGTGTGTGTTATTTTGAACATGTAATAATAATCCTTACATCTTAAAGAAATAACAATGGATGAGACCAAGTGTTTACAAAGTAACATCCTAGAACAGCTGTTTCACGCTAAAATGGCGATCATCAGCTAGAAGCAGTCACCAATAAACAGCGAGGTCTCGATACACAGGCCAATAGGAAATATCGTCGGAATCAATGTTAAGTCTGCAAAGCTAAAATAAACAAAAACAGAAATTGGTGAGAAAATTTATATGCTGCGTTTTGCGGCCTCAATGAATTTTTTTTAGCGCATAAAAAGACTAAAAAAAGCTCATGTCATTAATAAATAACAAACGGGTGAAACCGCTTTTTTAGTCTTTGAGGCCGCGAAATTCTGACACATGAATTTTCTCACCAATTTCTATTTTGGTGAGTTTTTTATTGTTTATTTAAGCTTTTCCACATTGATTCCGACAGATATTATAAGCTATTATTGTCATGCTATAAACATACAAACTTGCCAAAACAAACAAACAAAAAACTAACAGTAGTGAATAAGAGCAAATGCATAAGTACTTTGGCCACTTTCTTTATGTCCCTTTTGAAAAAAAACAAAAGTTTCATTTGGTAAGTTTGGAGAAGTAATGGAATGGATCTAGAAATATTAAAGTCAAACTCAATTTAGATGTGATGAAATAACGTAATCTACGTTATGTCACGTGGAAACAATCTTATATACTTAGATTCTAAAATCTTAAGATATCAGGTCTTTGGATGTAGTTTTGGTCAAAATACTAAAAGTAGAAATGTAGTCGGTTTAGTGATACGTGATAGTAGATAAATAATTTTACGAAGAAAGTAGCCAATTTAGTATTAGTTTCATCTGCGAATGACTTCTGAAAGCCCTGTTTTACAAGAATTGGTTAAGAAGTTTTCTGAATCTTTATGGCTTGGGTTTTCGCATTTACTGACTTGAATGATGGTCAATACGTTTTTGTTTTCAAAAGGTTTCACTGAGGAACAGAACCTACTCGGTTCGAAATTTAAAGATTTCTATCCTTTTTTGAAATGTTTAACGAATAAATAATAAGTATAGCCTATATATTGTTACGAAATAACATGATAAAGCTTTGAATTGTATGTTAACATTAAACAGTTTTTTATCTGGAATTAATCAAAATGTTAAGTTTTGTTTATCACAACAAAAGTCAGGATCATAAGTAAGATTTTTTTTTTTTTTTTTAATAAAAAACTGAAAGTTTTCTAAATAAAGAAGAAAGGATAAATCGTATGCTTCAGGTTTTAATTTGGAATTTCTCATTATATGAATATAAAGTTTACGTGCTGTTCTCATTATATCTTGAGCTTGTTGAAAATTGACTGTTTTTGACTTTGGAATAACAATGAAATGAGAGTGTGAAAGAGTTAGATAGGGTTATTCACAATTAGAACGAACTGCAAATGAAATTTCTCTATAAAACATACTGTTTTAAATTATTTCACTTAAATTTACATATGAAATCCTGATCCTATCACTGAAATTGAGATTGCATGAAGAAATAAGGCATAGTAATCAATCTAACACTTGATATTTCTGAATGAAATGACTTTGGACTCATTTTAAGTCAACGTTAGATTTTTTTTATGTTTTGTTGAAGGACAGGGACAAGATATTGCAACGTTGAAAACAGTTTAACTTATATTTGTGATTGATCGATTAATAATGAAGAAAATGTTAATAACAGGGTGGTTTGTACTACATTGCGTTATGTTCTTTTTCAGATCCCCCCCCCCCCCCCCAAAAAAAAAAAGTCTGGGACTTTATAAAGATTGAGGCTGTAGAATTAAACTTTTTAAAGATTATTTTTATAATTGTATGTTTGATTTTAAGATGAATTTTATTATCGATTTATCTTGTGGAGATTAAGAAATAGCGAATAGTTCAGTTAATAAGTGGAGGACATCATATATCGTGACTCAAATATATATAAGCGAGACCCATATAAGCTTACTTTCAGAACAGATATAAAAGCAGAATATATCTAATGTGATTAGATTAAAATTGAAAAAAAAAAATGATGCATTTACAATAATAACATTTCAGTGCTACTTTTCCCACGAAGAAATAAGTTAAGGAAATAATTGCAGCAGAAAACAAAGACATGCTTACTGAACTTATTTTGTAACATTTCTTTGGTTTTCTGTTTTTTTTTTCTTACCATAACATTTTCAGTCTTAGAAAATCAAGGTTTTGGAATAAATTCTTTATTCTTATTAGACTGTAGGGGACATTGCAAAGTACTAAATCTAAACATTTGTAAAACACTAAGATGTAATTTATGTAAGTGCCGTAAATTAAATGTTTTCTTAAGAATATTTTCAACAATGAGAATAGAGTTCTCAGAATGCAACAAACAATAAAAAATTGCTGATATAGTGAAAGTGAATAAATAAATAAATAAATAAATAAATAAATAAATACATAAATTCTCTCTCAATCTCTTTATTTTCTCTTTCTAATTATTTAGCTTCAAAAACTGTGATGCTTCACTTGATTTGTAAAGTTGGGCAAAATTTCAGTTATCATCAGGATCTAAATACAATAGAAAAAGTATTCATAAAGAGATTCAAGACTTGAAAAAACTTGAATAAAATGCATAATTGGAAATTGTATAGAACTACAGGAGCTACGTATATTTATATATGTCGATCTTAAAAGAAAGTGAAAATGTAAATGTACTTACAAAAGGCTTTTACTAATTAATCTAAAATTAAGATAATAATTTTAAGATTAGTTTTTTTATTAGACACAAAAAAGGAAAATATTTGAAGATTTGTATTTACTTTCAAGACTTATATTTATTTATTTGAGCCTTTATATACGGCATCTACTTATATATAAAACGAATAAAATAAATTAACTGTTCGCTTCATAAGCAAAATATGTCATATAATCTTGAGAATTTATATTTTAGTTTTAGTTGTCAGCAAATATTTGGTTAAAGAGAAATAAAATGTTATTATCTCTCTAACATATGTTATGTGTTTAATCCACTAAGGAAATTATCTCATTTAAAATTTTTTAGATGCTTTAAGAGAGGAACCTTTAAATGTCTATACGTAAAGGAAGCAAAGACTTTAGGAATTCTAACTTGTGTTTCTGAAAAGCTTGATATTTAATCAAAGACCTGTTTATTGGCTTTAATTGGCTTTGTCATAATCTGATTAATCAAACCAGACCCTGTTTGCAAGTACTTAATCATATTAAGCTAGTCATTCAAAAATTTTTATAGCTAAATATTAATCATAAAATTAGAAATTACAAGTAATTCATTTTAAATTTTTATGTGGCAGATTCTACATGTTATTATAATGAATTACTATTTTTTTTATAATTTTTCTTTTATTTGTTATCGACCAACTGTTTAAAATAATCAGGTAAACTTTTGAAATCAAATTGTTAACCGTTGGATTTTTGTTTTGCTTTTATTTCCGTTAACTTTTTGATTTGATTCAAATTAATCAATCAATACAAAACACGTGATTGCTGGTTAAACAATCATAAACTTTATAAATATCCTTCAATTGCTTTTTTAAAGTAAAAGATAAAAAAAAAAACCGCTTTAGATTTCGGTCTTAGGTTAAGCCTATTACAAAATATATAAAAAAAAAGAGAAGGATATTAAAGCTACAAAAAATCTTATTTATCCCGTAAATTATTAAGCGTTCTTCTGATAATAACTACATTATTAATATTCTATAGTAATTTTTAATAATTCTGGGGAAACTTAGAAACAACAGATCTAAATTTGTTAGTTTGGTTTTTTTTTATAAAAAAAGCATTGATTTTATAATATTAATTTTAAATTAAATTTAACATTTTATAGAATCCCACGTTAATATAATGTCTCAATCATTCTGTTTATCTTTAATTCTTTTATTTTTTTATATTTTTGTGGATTAGATTTTATAGTTAATTTTTAATTAGTATCATTTAACATTGGCTTTAATGTTACACGGAAAATAAAATCGTGAATTGAAGAGAATCTTTGATTTAAATCCCGTGTGTTTTTGATTCTGTTAACCTTGTTTATCTAAAGATGTAGATAAAAAAAGAAAGACATCATGTAAATCTTGATACAAATTTCCTTTGAACCTCTACTAACATTTATTATATTTTAATACATAGACTAATATTTCGACTGTATTATGGCCCAGTATTGAAATATAATAAACATTAATATTGTCAAAGAAATTGTATTGTAGTAATATTGTAAAAGAAAGACAGTTATTTTGCATGAAATTATTTTTTAATTAAAATATTAAAATATCCATCGTTTAACCTACAGCCTTACAAAAGTATCCTCCGAAAAAAAAAATATTTTTTCTGTTTATTCTGATTATTTTTTTTTATTTGATTTTATTTTTCAATAAAACGAATCATAAAAAAAAAAAAATGACCTAGAAAAAAAGCAAACAAAACCAAATGCTATCCATTGGTTTCCTGGGAGTTGAGGTCAGGGACCTGTATTTTCACCTGTCCATTTCCATTCTTTTCTATTGAGCTTCTCCTTTGCTTGAGGTGTTGCACTGCCCTGAACTCAGGCGTCTCCGATTCCAAGAAAACCTAAGCTATGATACGCAAATACGACTAATTAGTTATCTCTTGTCCGCCTAACCTTGACTCTGTTATTTTAATTTTTTTTTTCTTTTCCTCTTCTGTAAGTTTCCTTAAAACCTCTCTCTCTCTAGTAGATTTTTATTTTGTTTACTCGAAATGATAGACAAAATTTAAAAACTATTTAAATCAATAAAATCTACAGTTAGGCCTAACATATTATGAACTGATCTGTAACGTCATGAAATGAAACGGTAAAAAACTTTTTGTTTTGGCTTAAAAACTGTTTCTTTAAAATAGTTCTTTCATTTGGCACCAGTCGACAAAACACTTGTGTATTTAGTGAAAGGATGAAATCATCCGCTGCAAGGATGAAACTTACGGCGCATCTCAATAAATGTTTAGTAACAATGATTAGTTTTCTCAATAGTTGATGCAGGGGAGATCAGTTGGTCCCTCAGCACCTGGGCTCGACCGTCAAAAGGGCCCTGGCTAAGGTCTAATCCGAAAAAGAAAATTATATGAATTAGCCTATCACTTCTAGACTTTTTTTAATATTTGAGTCTACATTTTATAGAAACTTTTCTGCTTTAACCGTCTGCATAGAGCTATTAAGCATTACAATAGAGCGAAAGTTTTTTTTTTAAACTTTTTTCTAAACTTCATTTCTTTTTTTGGTAGAGCTGGAAAAAAGTAGATGTTGGTGTTAACTTAATTTACGCTAAAAAATAATGCCAATAACTGTGTTTAAAAGGGAGAAATATGAAATCGTTTAATGTTTTGGCGATATTTTTGGTTAAGAATCTATTATTTTGATCATAGCTTGTGAGGGGCCCATTACTGTATTTGGTACCTGGGCCTTGACTCGATGGATGTCAGCACATTACCAACAGTCATGTCTGAAACACATGCATTATTGTTGATGCATGTATCAGCATTCAATAATTAACATCTCTCAACCATTAATGAAATGTAAGCGTTGAAAGCACAATTCGTTTGAAATTCCTGGAGATCATTGTTAGATTGGTAGTTTTTTTTTTTTATTCCTGTCTTCTATTAGAGCGCCCTAATTTTGAAATGTATTAAGTCTTTCTCCTGTTATGGAGAAGGAAGATGCATCATTATCAGTTAGTCACTTTAAATTAAAAAAAAAATCGAAAGGATTGCAGTATATTATTACGTTTACAATATTATATATATATATATATATATACATACAGTGGAACCCCGCCATTCGTCCGCCTCGCTATTCCTACAACTCATTATTCGTCCAAGTTTTTCAAGTAAAATTGAACTCGCCATTCGTACGCTTGCTCGCGATTCGGACAGCGTGACCTTGTTACTGGCCGCCCCACGCGGTCGCTTCAGTTCAGTCTCGTGCTAGCTTCCGTAAGCTACGCATCATCCACGCAAGCTTCATGAAACTTTGTGATATTTTATTGTTATTTTTATTGAAAATAGTGCAGCCATGGGTCCAAAAAAGATTACTGATTCAACTAAGCCTAAAAGGAAAGCAGTGAGAACGACAATTGAATTGAAAAAAGAACTCGTTGCGAAGTTTGAAAGTGGAACTCGTGTCTCTGACCTGGCAACTCAGTATGGCATGGCGAAATCAACCATATCGTCTATACTGAAAAAGAAAGACATAATAAGAGAGGCCTATATATTTGTTGTTTTCATAGTTTTTATGTATTTTACGCTTAAAGTATTATTACAAAGGTTTAAATAAGCAATCATCTCTGGATTCTGGAACGGATTAATCCAATTTATATTATATCTTATGTGAAAAAATGATTCGCCATTCGTACAAATCGCCATTCGAACTGCCTCCTGGAACGGATTGTGTACGAATAGCGGGGTTCCACTGTATATATACACAGTATACTCTCGATATCTCGAAGTCTAAGGGACGCTAAAAAAAATTCGAGATAAGGTCGAGATTACATGAATATGTAATATCAAGGAGAAAAATAATTTTTCGATTTATCAAGGTTTTCGAGATATCGAGAGTACACAATATATATATGCATATATATATTATGAAGCTCATCTTAACAAAACTGTTATATTAAATGAAGGTTGATTGGTGTTTCTGTAAAAAAAAAATAAACCTTTGCTGATGATGGCCTTGTGGAGATAAAAAATAGTCCGAAACTGTCCAGGTTTTTTTTTTTTTTGTTATAACTATATTTTAATTTTATTCTCATTATGTGTGTCCTGAAGTAATTTTTTTAATTCCTAATATGTAAAAAAAAAAAAAATTAGTTTATTTTATCTCCATTGTTTTATCATCAGATAGGAATTTAATAATGTAGGCATTACGTTTTTTTTAGTTTCTTGCTGTTTTACAGTCTGATTATTTTTTTTTTGTATTGCAAGAAAAGGCAATGATTTCTTCCCATAGCTTTTCCCTTCGCTTGAATCTATTTTTTAATCTTTAGCTCAAACAAAATTTTGAATGATATTAACAAAATAAAGGGATAGTTTTGGAAACCAATTTTTTTTTATTCCATCTCCTCCTGATATTTGAATACAATTTATCCTTCCAGCGGCTACAACTCTGCCATTTAAACTTCCACTCCCAACCGCTTGGCAGTGTATCATTTCGATAAACAAAGTGTAGTTGTATCGACTGCTTCTTTCAGATTGAATGTGGACTAAATATATTTAAATGTTCAAACTCTTTAATGGAACAATAATCGAATCAGCAAGGCAAATTTATTTACTCTTCTGCTGTTATTGTTTCTCATTTCGTTTTCTTAAAAAAAATTTCAGCACGTTAAATTTATTCCAAAGTTAATTTACCTGCTTTTGGAAACTTAATTTCCTATATTAATTGGTCTTCAGTCCTATCTGTTTTTAGGAAGAGGTCTTGGTTGGTCAAAGTTTGCACAACATTTATTGTTGTTGTTTTTTGTTCTTCGGGGTCACTGTCAGGTGTGGCGGTGGCTTTCAAATAAGATCTTGCCATCTGGGTCTTTTATCGGGAAAGGCGGATCGGGCTGATGAATCCTTTGCAGGACGAAACGGTCATTCCCGATTCCTTCCGATAATCGAATCAGAAAGGCAATTTATTTACTCTTGTGCTGTTATTGTTTCTAATTTCGTTTTGTTCTTAATGAAACAGTTCAAATATATAATTTATTGTTTAAAAACCTAATTGTCGTAGTTTTTACAGCCATTAAACGATAACAAAGCTTACCAAGAAAATTCTGAATTATTGTAATGGTGAGAGAAGGCCTTTATTTTTTTAATTAGTATGCATTCAGTAAAAGCGAAAGACCTGCTAATAAAGGTGTTATAATTAATCCTTTTTTATTTCTGAGGAGGTCTTTATGTTGTAAACACTTTGTACTATTCACTTGTGAAAGCCTGTTGCGGTAAAAAAAAATTAAGAAGTTTTAAAGCCAATTTTGTGCTGAAAGGATTATTATTTTTAACGGCTTTCTGTGAGACTTAACAATTTCAGCTTTAACTAATAATCGCCAGGAGATTATATTAGTTAATGCACTACTATAACAACTATTAGGTATCTTTAGAGACAACAAAGGATTTCCTCAACATTAAATTTTGAAAATCTTCAGCCAGACTTTTCTTTTTTTTTTGTGGCAATTCGTACCAAAAATTTTTTGTTTGTTTTGTTACTTTTTTATAATTATATCACTTAATTACTTCAATTATGGTTTCTCTTTAATTTAACGATAATTTCTATAATTAATTACACTAATTTTTCATATTAATTTTGAATATTCACATAAATAATGATTTATTTTGTGTCATGTGACTGTTAATTAGACAATATAAAACAAACAAATAATTAATATTATAAGCTTGTCATTTTATTATTGATTATTTTGTAACTTCCCTCTCCCCCCCCCTTTCTACATTCTAATTATAATTTTTAATGATACATTCGCGATCGAAGTTTAAAGCTGGCAATGTGGAACTAATATTTCAAATTTACAAATTATAATATTACATTTTATATTAAGAAAAGTAGCCTATATAAGGTATGTTGAAAAGGCAAGTGGACAAAATGATTTAGGCATAAAAATTATTAAACGTACATAATGCAGTAGCACTGAAATTTTGTATTGTTTGTCCATGTTTATATTATTTATTATTGTTATTTAAGAAAAAATTGTAGCGTACAATTGTATAAAATTGTATACATACATATTAATAATTACAATAAAACACAACTTGTTATTCTCAGAAAAGCCGTATTGGTAGGCCTACATTTTTTTTAAACAATTCCATTGCAAAAAATTGTTTACTTTCTAATTAACTTAATTAACTGGTAGCTGACATTATTGTTATGGCTCATTATTAAAATATATGCTCAAATATATTACTCTGAAAACATTTATATATTCTAAGCAGTATTTTTATAACAATACAGAAGCGGCAATAAAAAATAAAATAAAATGAAATAAAGACTTTATTCAATACAGCAATATCTATGATATTTTCTGGATATTGAATTAATCACATAAAAACAGGAAACCTTTCTTTTAATACTCCATAATCTTGATTTATTAAATGATTTGAGGTCGTAGATATACCATTGATTTTCCCTTCAATCGACAAGTAAAATTATTTTTAAAAAGTATTTAAATGATAGTCACTATTATAGTAAGTCTACAGCTGTTGATTCGATTTTAAATTTAAGTTAAACTTTCTCAATATCACTGAATAATTGTTTATTTTTTTCTAAAGTATTTGTGTACACCAGACCTTACTACCAGCTCAGTTTCCTTTAGGGCTGTTAATTCCGAAGCAAATCAATAGGATTGCGGGTATTTCCCCACCCACACCAGCCCCTTGTCTGGTGGCGTCCGTCGGTCATTTCACTCTGTGTGTGTGTGTGAGTCGCATATCACGGAATAAGGGGAGGACGGGTGGTGGTTTAGCCGATTTCTTGGAAGCGGCATTTGCATAAAGACCAAAGTATTATTCTCATGGCGGAACGGACGATTAAGTGAGGAGAGGAGGAGGAGGAGGGATGGACTACGATCCCCGAGAAATGTCTTCAAGGCTACACGACAATGTAACGGAAAGCCAAATTTATAATTGAAATATATAGACTTTCATAAAGAAAATGAACAAGACCCAAGATGGATTACATAAACTAACTGCAGCGTCATCAAGTGAGGAATTATGGAACTAAATCAACCGTCTCAAATTGAATCGATCATTTTCGAGTTTTATTTGAACTCTTTGAGTCGTCAATTTATAATAATAATTAACACCAAAACAGAATAGCACATTTTTACTAAAATGCAAAGTATTTTTATTTTAATTAAAAATACTTTTTTGGTTAAATAAATAGAAAACTAAAATAAAAAACATTTAGTATTTCTTACTGGTTGTACGGATATTAACTAAAATAATAAAAATTCTGTTAGTAAATTGAGCTTAGCATATAATAATATTAAGTGATAGATTAGCGACATACTAGTCAATTCCTTATTTAATCTATACCAACCAGCTACTGTTTTGATAGTTGCAAATTCATTGTCTTATGATAAGGTGTAGTTTAAGAATTTTCAATGTTGTGTACAATTAATTTAATGTACTTACTATAGGTTGTTTTTGTAGGCGTAGTGTTTGGAGGCTGCAGTTAGATGTTGTATCTTTTAATGTTTATTATTATTAGTCTGATCCTAAATATTTCAACAGAAGCCATTCTATCAGCTATACATAGGCTTTTTGCTAAATACTATGAATTAAGTGGAAAACACATTTTATAGCAAAGCTATGATAGCCAGTTAATTTCAGTTATAATATTTTCGATGTACAGTATCTTCTATTAAGATTTTACCAATTCCATTCAAATAGTAGTTAAGTAATGTAAATAAACCAGGTAGATTAAATGGTGTCCTATTTGATAACAAGAAACATTTGATTTCTATAATTATAATGCTTTAGTTTAGAATAAAAACATGACGAAATTCCCTTTGTTTGCTTTAAAGCTTGTATTCGTCCAGGAAACTGCAAAAATATTAATTTTTGTTTAGTTATTTGTTTTTTCTTTATAGTGCTTCATTTTCAATAGGTCTCTTGTAAGGCTAGTTTAATACCCAGTGCCGGATGTAGACTTGGTGAGGCCCAGAGCTGTAGAAAGCTTGGAGACCTTTGTTATACCAAAACGTCTTACGAATGATGCATTTCAAAAAGAGAACTTGGATCGCCACAAAAAAAGAATTGAAAACATATGTCAGCCTTTTAATTATTCTAAAAGCCAAAAAAAAAATCTGAAATTTATGTGGCCCTGGGAATTGTGAAACCTTTAGCTGTAGCTTGTTTAGCTTTATAAATACCAGTAAGCCTATATTTTATATAAAAGTATATTTTATATAAATCATTACAGCTTTGATAATTTATTAACATCAAGTTAAATTTTTGATTTTTTTTTTTTTTTTTTTTAGTTAGTATTTGTTTGTATCAAATTTGAAGTTAATTTTTGTTAATTATGAAACTTTCTTAGAAAATTTCATAAAATAAATAATTTAGATTTTCTTTGCTTTGAGTAACAGTTGAGAAATGTAGAATTTGTAAAAACACTATCGAAGATGCTCTGTTATCTTATTTGCATAAGTGTCTAGCTAAAATAAAACACGTAGGACTGAAAATTTCCTGCTAAAAAACTAAAAATAAGATCAACTTTTTTTTTTTTTAGAAAAGTCGTTTTTGTTAAACGTTTTGAAATATCCGGAAAAACAATTTTAAAAATAATAGTAATAAGGGATATGAAAATCGAATATGGTTCTATCGGATATGGTGATATAACATTTTTCTAATTGTCTGCTTTTTGAAATGAAAGAAAGAAAAATGTAAATCCTTTCCTCTGGATAACGTGTTTTTTGCTTGATTAGTAAATGATGACATTTATTTGGTAAATGTTGTAACACTGTCGGTGTTTGTAGATCATTGTCGTAACAGTAAATCATTTTAATGACAGATTAAGTTTTTGGAATAAGTTAGGTTTGAAATTAACTAAATATTTTCACACTCTTGAATTGTTTTGCTTTTTGTTTCTTTACTTAATTCTTATTTATTTATTTATTTGCTGTGTTTCTTTGATTATCTTAGATTATATGAAAGTGCAGAATTCCCGGCGATCAATTGACATGAAATAATTTCAGTTAAAATTATCGTTATTAGTTACTTAAAATTTTATTCACTAATTCGAAATGTTTTCCAAGCTTTTCTGAATGGAATATAACGGATATAAAATGATCACAGTGCAAAGAAAACATTTATTTCGGCTTTACATTTCAGTTCTTCAGTCTAAAGTCACAACCCACGAGATTTTTCTATAAAATTCTTCAACCTTGCCTATTTTTAAATATAATGTCGTGTTTGAATTCATCCCCATCTTCCTTCTTTCATTAAAACATTTACTTCAATTTTTAAATATTACTAAAACAATGTATCAGAAAAGTAATTGAAACAACTTTTCTTAGGGTTGTCTTATATACTCTATTTATGTACTCAACAGGAGGGGTCTATTGTTGACGAAAGCATTGAAACGTATGTTCAAAGGTAACTAAAGTTGAAGTACCTTCGAACTGAAACTAAGTTGAAGAAATTGAAGTTATGTCTATTATTTCTAAGCTATGTTTATTTTTATTAGAACGGATGCTTTTAAACATCCTTTCTTAGTTTCTAACCAATTTAAGGGAAACAATTTGGCTCATATATTTCATATACTTCATGTATTTCGTTGAACTCGTGTTTGCAATCATATTTTTTCCTGTTAGGTTTTTTTTTTTTTTTTTTTTAATTCTGTTTTTCTGTCAATAAATGAATAAACTTTTGGATTTTAAATTTGTTTCAATTTGAGAAACCATGTTCTTGCCATATTTTCTTCTGTTATGAAGTCTTTGTTTCGTAAAATTAGCTTCGAAATCCTAAAAATCATTTTGAGTAAAACATTCGACATTTACTTTATACCCTTGCTTTTTTTTTTTCCATGAATAAATATTAAATTCTTTAATGATATTGTTTGTCGAAATATCTCGAATTCGGTTTTCTCGAGTTTCAAGAGAAAAAAAAAAAAAAATGTTTATCAATCTTCTCAAACTCTTACAGACTCTCTTCTTGTACATTTTGTTGATGGAGTTTTTGTTGCGTTTCTCTGTTGTTAGCTTTTACTCGATTGTTTTAATGATTAAAACCGATCAATTCAAAGAGACAAACTTGAATCCGTGATTGTGTGTTGTTAATATTCGGTCATAAGTTCAAAATTATTACAGGTTGGAGTTGGCAGAAAAGTTTATTGTTGAGCGACAGCAATGGAAACTAATGAATCTGTTCGAAAAACCTACTGTAATCATTAAAAACGGGAGATTAAATTATTTTTAGAACAGAATCAACTACTTTTCTAAATATTATTATTTATTGTGTTTATAGTGGATTTGTACCTTGTTAAATTTAAATAAACAATTATTGATTTCTTATGTTTTTTGCAGGCATTTCGTTTTCTTAAAAAAAAAAAAAATAAAAAAAAAAATATATATATATGATAATAATAAGATATCTATACTAATGAATTACAAGCTATTTACAAAGTTTCGAAATAATAACTTCAGCAAAGATGCCTATTATATCACGCGGCACTATTAAGGAATAGTGAATTCTTTTCAGTGTAGTTGAAAATTGTGCATTGTGATAATGCAAAAATGAATCTTATAGTCAAAAATCAGTTGTTTACATGAAAAGACATTATGATACATGTTTAATATGAAATTTACAACCTTTAAATTAGCAATTAATCTAAAACAAATGACTATCGCAATGCCGACTTTGATTTCCTGCATTTAGACATACGTGGCATTTCCTATATATCTAATTATAAGTTTACGAATTATTAACAGTAGTCCGTGTAAAGTAATAAAAATATATATATAAAGTATGTGTGCATAAGTCCCTTATTTTATCTTTTGAATTTCTAAATAATTCTACAAACATAGTTTCTTGCTTTTTTTTTATGAAAAATTTGTCAGTCAACTAACAAGCCGAAATAACTAGAAAATGAGTGCTAAATGATTTACATTTCAATGAACCATTTGTTTACTGTTGAAACCTTAAGTTCTGTTTTTCCTCATCATTTCTAAGATTAATATGATAAATTATCAAATGAAGATAAAGAGCCGGTTTAATGAAGAGATTTTAACATTAGACCTACAGAAAATTTCTAATCTTAAATCTTATGGTCTCCGATAATTACTAGCGAGAGAAAACAAGCAATTACAATTTAGCGTTACTCTTATTGTAATCTAATTACTCTTATTGAAACATTAAAATTTGTTAGATGTCCAAAAGCGAGACTATAATTAGCAAAAAATAAATATCAGTCTGTTAAATAAACTAATACATAAATTAGTTTTCATTTCTTTTATTGTATTAATAAAGGGATTCTTTTCGTCACATTTTAATAAATAACATTAAGTTTAAATTAATATATTTTCTTTATTATTTTATTTTTGAATTTTTATATATATATATATAATAAAATATTTAAAATTAAATTTTATTAGTAAATATGTCGCCATTCTCATTTACTATTTTATAATTTTTTATAGCAGTTCACTTATTATTATCTAAGAAAATAAATCCTCTTTTCTAAGTTGCAGCCGAAATAATATAAATTTGACCTCTGTGGTATTTCTATACACAGTGAACTCTATTTTGATTAAAACCAACCGTTATCATATATTTTTATCATATATTGTAATGGTTGTTTTAGATTCAAAAGGCCTAATACTCACCCAAAAACTTTCTATTCAAATTGTTTCAAATTTTCAGCTTTTCAATCACTAATTTATTTATTCCATTCTAGTATGTTGATTTCATCATTTGTTGAAATCAGCTTGTTATATATTATTAAATTTTGTAGTCAGAATGATGTAGTCAAAAATTTATAAGCTTATAATATTTGATATCAAAATGAATTATACAAAACAATATCTTTTTCTGTTCTTTTTTAAAAAAGAAAAAAAATGTTGATGTAAATAAAAAAAGATTTTTAAAAGATATTGAAGAATTGTATTTTTGAAATGTTATTTTATAGATAATTATACCGTATTACGATGTTGTGATAAAAGCTTTTTTAACATCAATTGCTAAAACTGCAAAATGATTTCTTTGTGAATCAAGTTTCAAATTCTAATGTTGTTTATTATTTTTTTTTACGTAGCAGTTTTTTTTTTTTTTTTTTTTAAAGGAGTTTGCCTAGATGTAAATATTAATAATATATGCTGACAATTGTGGTACAACTGAAAGACGTATTAACTAAAACTAAATTCTATTATAAATTTACATATAACTTATGAGCATTACGAGCCTATCTTTTCAAGTGCTTACAAAATACATAGTTTATATATTCAATTAGTGATTAGATTCGTAAAACAATATATTCAGCCTTTTCGTTGTACAGTAATAGAATTTAGATAGCAATTACTTTGTTAAACCACTCTTTTTAACTCCCTTTTTCAAAAGTAAGTAGACACTTGAAGTCCTTACTATATTAATATATCTTTGAACTGCAATTCAATAATAAATGTAATGATTACGTTGCAACATGGCTTCTGCGTATTATTGTTATTTTGATGAACGAACTGAAGTAAGGTATTCATTATAGCAAACTTATACGCCTGGGACTAAAAAGTAACTTGTCCAATTGAAATAGGCCTACAACTCGTAACTTCGTCTTCGGTGCAGACGTTTTAATCTCTTTATTTTTTAAAAATAATTGCTTGATAATTTTTTTCTTCAATTGTGGAAACAAATTTTTTTAATCAAATTAAATATTTTAAGGTAAACTATTACTGAAATTTTAAGGTTTAATATTAAAAGAGGTGTTTTGGTTTTTTGCGACATGTGAATTTTAATAATAATTCTTTTACATTTTTTAAAAATATTTCGTAAGATGTAAATAGAATGAACATACGTAAAATAATACATCAAAGTTAGAATAATTTCATTGATTTTTTTTTTAATTTAATATTTCCATTAATATAAAAGTATTGTTGTGAAAACCAATTCTGAAAAAAAAAAAGAAAGAAAAGAAAAAAAACCAAATAATGAATTACATTAAAAATAAAAAAATAAAAAGAGGTAAACATTTAAATCTCATTTCTTTAATATTTTGTAATTTCGATAGTATTATTAAGTTTCGTCACATTATATATTGGTTTTATTATAATATATTGGTATGTTATACTGACATTTTTCTATAACAATTTGAGAAGACAATTATAGATGTCGAAGCTCATTCTCAAGATTTCAGTATTTCGTTGTCTTCTGTTGTATTGTTTTACATTTTTTACGATTTTAAAAAGTTCATATGACTATATTTATGAAATTGCTTATTATCCATTCATTATTAACTAATGTGATATCAGATCTATTTGCTACGACTGTTTGTATGTAGCTTTAAATGGTAACAACTTACTGAGTTTTCATTTAATTAGTTACCCCTATCTATAAATTACAAGAAAAGTGATGTCTTTAGTAAATTGCCAAATCAGTACAATGTACATTAATACAGTACAGTTTCTAATAGTAATGTGGTACATATCTGTAAGATGAGCTACAGTTTGTTGACATTATCCTTTTTTTTTTTAATTATTATTGTTATTTTTTTAAGAAATAATATTTAATTTTAGTCTTTCAATTTAAATTATTAATCCAGTTACTAAAAAAAAATCCAGTGAAAGGAATTTAAAAATTGACAATTTTCTGGCAAACATTTTCTGTTAAATTAGTTTTTTCTAAGAAATAATAATGAAATTCTAACTACGTTTTTTAATATATTTAAGACAACAATAATTTCGTAGGGAAGTAATTGTGGCAAATTAAAAAATAACAGAAGTGTGAATAGCAATAACATTGAAAATCGAATTAAGCTCATAACAGCAATACTTAAATGTGGAACTAATACTCAGTTATTGTAAATTTTTTAGTCACAGATGGATTTATTGGGATTTCAAATCTCTTGCTTACTGAAAATTTTGATGTCTTTTAGTAGTTTAGTTTGTCTTGATTTTTGTGGCATTACTTTCTTGTTTAAGATTTTTGGTCTTTTTTGTATGAATAGAGAATAATAGATTGTCCAGTTAAAAAAAAACAATCAAAATTTGCATTAAATTAATATTTCTTTATTATTCTAATCTGGAATATTTTTCATTTCTTATCTTTTTTTTTTAATTTTTTAAGTATAATAAGAAAATTAAAAAGTATCAGAACAATAAAGTAGCAATTTAAATATAAAAATGTAACATGTTTATTTATTAATAAACATGTTTGTTTTTTTTGTTTTTTTAAAAATAAGAAATGATTAAGTTAAACAATTTTTTTTTATCCTTTAAAAATAATATTGCTTCTACCTTATGTACAGCTTCTTTTTTTAATTACTTCTTTTATCATATTTTTTTAAGATTGTTTTGTTATTGAAGTTTTTTTAAAATATATAAACATTAATGATGAAATATGAACTTCATTTTGGAGAAATAAAATGAAGTTAAAATGAAATTATTATTTCAAATAAATCAATAATAATAATAATTAGATATAAATTTTAATTGAAAGACAATGAAAGAAATAGATATAAATTGGAAGGCAATGGAATTACCAAAAAACGTGTATCATTAATGTTAACTAAAAGACATCTACTTTATTTATTTATTTTTTTTTTGCTTGTTTTTTTATCTTTCTTTTTAAGCCTAACTTTATTTTCAGCAATTATTAATGACATTCTTGATGAATATAGTCATTTACCAAATAATGTTGTTGAAAATTCATTGGTATATTAGTTTAGCTGGCTTTATTTTATTTTTTTATTTATTTAATTTTCTTTTAATTTCGTATGTTAATATTTTCAATTGTTATTTTTCTTGGAATACTGCATTTAAATTTATATAAGCTCCTTCAAAAGTTTAAGTAGATAACCAGTTTTATATTCCTTTCCCACTCCCATTCCGGGGAAGAAAAAAATATAGAAATATATATTCATGAAACAATTAATCTAAAAGAATAAATAGCCTAATTTGGTGATCGAATCTGAATATTAATAAAAGCTCGTCTTTTGAATGTCTAATTTATTTCCTTTAACTTTGACTAAATTCCAATAAGCCTATTTTGGTACATTTCTAATGTAATTTTGATTCTCGACTTCAATACAGGGCGTTCTGTTATCGTTTTTTTTCTTCTTCTTCTTCAGTTGTGAATAAAGGCTATCATTGTCTTAACTGTCTGACGATGTGGAAACATTGTGTTGTGTGGTTGCGAACAATCGTTCAATTACTTTTACTAAAAATAATTGCAAAACATAAACATTTGTATTTTTCAAATACAGTGTATTAGCCTTCGAATCAAATATTTTTATCAATATAATAATAATATTTCAAAAACAATAAAGAGATATGATGTATAATTGGTTTGCTGATTTATTTGTTTATTTATATCTTGCTTAATTTTCGAAAATAGGTATATTTAATCCAAATTATAAATCATTCAAGCAGTAATAGAAATGTAGTGAAACGAACAAAAAAAAAAATGCACAAAATTTGAGATTTGAGAAAAAAAAAAATTAAATAAACAAAAATCTTACCTATGGTTTTGTTTTTCACAGTAAACATTTCTGAAGTTTCCGATTGAAATAGGATGGAATTAAATTTTGTGTTGTCTTTTATCCTCAAGTTAATCCACACGCAGTGTCCCCGGTGCGGTGCTGCGCTCTGGTCTGCGGCGGTCATGAGACGCACGGCTGTGGCGACTCCATTGCGTGACCACTCTCGGGAAGGTGAAGGCCCGAGACCGGCGGGGGTGCTCTCCCTCCTTCCGCCGCAATAGCCGCCTCTCTGCGTGTCTGCCCATCAAACGTCTATCCAACACAAAAAGCGATACGGGACCCTAAAGTAGAAGACAGATTCTTCTTCACAATGTTCCTTATTAAAGAAAACGAAAATAGGGAGGAGGGAGCGGGAAAAAATTTAGGTTCCACAACATTTAAAAAAAAAAAAAGAAAAAAAGACGAACTAAAAGACATTCCATTGTGGTAATAGACAAGATTGGCTGAATAAAAAGAATTTTGACTGAATTAAATTAGTGAAAAAAACTAATAATAACTACAAGAACACTATAAAGATTATTGATCAGAATTCATCAGAAGAAATAAATATAAGCTAAATTATTAAAAAGAAAATCAATTAGTTAATTAATTAATAAATAAATAAATATGAAATATTTAAAGAAAAAGTATAAATAAATTTTAAAACTTGTAAGTTTTATTTCTTAATTGATTTATTTTTATTTTTTGATTATGTTTGATACATCTTATAATTACTTATACTTGATATTTATTAATATTTATTTTATTGTTATTTATGTCTCGTATTTGAATTTTTTTTTATTAATGTAGAAATATTACTGTGGGTAATTTTTCCATTTTCTTTTGAATTAATTATGATTTTGTTTTCTCCGTTATAATCAATATTAAATTTCTGTCGGCCATTACTACTACAATGATCTTAATGCATGCTTTCTTTTATTATCGTGGAAACAATGAATAAAGCTAATTGAAATTTACGGCTACCGTGATGTACAGAAAAAGAAAGAATGAATGCATTTTTAACCATTGTTGGTCATCTAACAATGGATTTGAGGCAGACTGTTAGGTTATAGGCTGCGAAATGCATCCGTGGCAGTTTCTAAACAGAAGTTAGATACGGTATTTTTTGTTGACCCATTTAAAACTTGCAATTTAGAATGGTAAATTCTACAGTCCATTGTTGACACATTGTGTTTTTATAAGATCATGCATTCAAACGTTTTACCATTGCTTTGCTAACGAGAGACTTATTTTGTCAATTGAAGACTTATTTTGCTACTTATGATTATGACACACGAAATCCTGCTTATTTTCAAGAAGTTCACTTGAGAAATTATTTGTTTGCTTATCCATCTATTTGTTTGAAATGATATTTTTCTAATCTGGGTTTTATTTTGATACATTTTTTTTTAAAAAAAACCTGTTCGCTGATCTATAGAAGCGAATCTACGAAATCCTAACATCAAAAATTTGGTTAAAAATCAGTGAAATTATCGGTTAAGTTATTTGGACAATTTCAATATTTTTAAAAAAACTTTTTTATGAATTTCTTTAAATTCATATGATGATAAATCATATAAATACAAAGCACTTTTTTATTAAAGAGTAGGTTTTTAGTTTTATTTATTTATTTATTTATTTATTTATTTATTTATTTATTTATTAATTATTATTATTAATTTTTGTTTTTTGTTCAAGAGACTTTTATATTTCGCTCAATATCAAGCAAGTATGTCTTGTTTTTCTTTTCTTTTCTTATTTAGTTTATCTCCAGCTTGCTGATACTACAGTACAAAAATTCTAATAATGTAGTTTTACATTCATTTTCTAACCGGTTAATCATGGAATTTATATTTATGTGAATAATGGTTAATTAATATAAAGATTTAAAACTAGAATCGAAATACCAATATTTCAATATTATGAGATCAATTTTTTAAGGGGGGGGGGAGGAGCAGAAAAAGACTTTCTTAAATTTTTCAATTTGCCTCATTGTGAATATTTTAATTTTAATTATTCACTTACAAAATGAAAAATTTTCGCAGATTGTTGTAATAAAAAAAAAAGGATGGATTTAAGTAATATGAGCAAGTCAAAGTCTTCGAAACAGTTTCTTAAGATTCATTATCGATTTAAATGAAAAAAAAAAAAAGTTAGTATTCTATATTTTTACTCTATCAAAAGAAAAAAGTTCCATGTTGAAGCTTTAATCAAAAATAGTTATTGATCTGTTTTAATTTTTTGTTTTTTTTATTTTTGATTAGGAAGAGTTATTCATTAAGCAAAAGAACCAATAAACAAAACAAAAAATATTAAAATATAATTTTTGATTTGCTGTAGGGCTGTTTCCCTAAGTATCCTAAAAATGACGCGAAATGGAAACTTTTGAAAGATCGGTGAAGTGGTCATTGAGAAGCCCAAGACAATCTATTTCAACACTTGCCATTCACTATCTTTGTGTTCTTCTCATGTTTTTTTTCCTTGCATTTATCACTTATCTAACTAGTCACGTCAGGTTACGATTTGCGTCTCAGCGATGGGCAGTCAGAAGATACTTGTTATTTAGTAAATGTGCAGTTTGCAACCCCAAGTAAGATTTCCATTACTGTACCGTAAACTTGGATTGCTTGTTCTCAATTAGTTTTACGGCTAAGCTTTTCTTGATAAGGGTCTAAGTATTGTGGTAATTGACAGAATTGGGACATCATAGGTTATATCATAGGAAATATTGAATTGTAGCTGTTGCTGATGTTGATTATGGGGTGTATAGTTTCCATCGAGCCATCCTTTAAAAAAAAAAAAAAAATACATATAATTTTAGAATTTTTTTATTACGGGCAAAAAAGTATGTTATGTGAGCTAAGTGGCATTTATGTTCTGATGTTTCCAGATATTGCCACTGTAAGGTAAATTTATGTCAAAATCCCAACAAAATTTAATGAAAGGCTAGGAATTTCATGATATACCAAATCTTTCAAAATATAGTTCTTATTCATTATTATTATTATTTCGTTAATAATGGAGATTAATATAAAAAAATCTTCTACAAAGTTCCGTCAGCTACATATTTCCATCATAATAGACTTTTAGATACTGAATTTGAATTTCAAATCCTGAACGCAGGAGAGATTTCATCCTTTTCCGTATTGGCCTGAAAGCAGTCAGTCCCGATTCGCCTACAACCTATTTTCATAATCAATTTGAAAAGTGTGAGGTTACTGGGGAAGGAAACGGACTTTGTTGTAGCTTGGGTGGTCGCTTTCAATGGAGTTGAACATGTTCAACATGCAGAAAGGCGACTATTAATCACAGCATCTGAAAAGAACTTGTACACCTTCTCTATAATTAAGTTTTATGACGTCTTTACAGTTAGCATTCGTATCTTTATTAACTGGAGGTATTGATCTGAATTTCGAATTGCCACGTATTAATAGAACATGGATATACTTGACATGTGAAGAGGAAAATCTATTAATTGTAATTAGTGCAGTATTTTGAGCATGTGTTTTATATAGTACAAGTTGGAGTAATTTATCTTTTTTTTTTTTTTAAATGATACAGTGTGTCCCAACATAGACTGTCTAGCGATGCTCCGGGGTGAGAATTACTGCGCCAAAAACTCATTGTCATATTTTTTTTATTGTATATAATTAATGTTCTTAATAACATATTAACAGTAAATAAATTATTTATTACTGTTTTAAAAAAAAAAAAGTTTCCCCAGACATATGCAGGTCCTTGGGTGCCGAGGAGGTGTAGGCTCCCGGCGATTCTTGACTAACGGTACTTGTTGAAGTCGAAGGGTCAGTACCCCCCCCCCCCCCCCCCGAGTAAGAAACCCGATACCCGTTTGTCAGAGGGCTGGGTGATCCTAAGATTTGTCTGGAGGAGAAATAACATTGGGAAAAATTTCTTGGCTCCTCTTGTTCGCAGTCCAGCGCGAAAACCACTTGGTCACAATATATTATTAGAAGAATAATTTTTACTTTGTATTCAATATAGGCCTATATTTGTTTTTTTAAATAATTATATTTGAATCGAAGGCGGATTGTGACCCATCACAGGTCCCTCCCCACTTGCAATTTCAGATTCAATATTTGATAATTATAAAATTACAAAAATGCTGCAGCAAACAAAATTTGTGAATTTATGATGTCATTCGATTGAATAACATTGTCATTTTTTAAAGAATTCTTAACTGCGAATCAAATTTTTCTTTATTTGTAACACGAACAAAAAACCTCAATTAAATACAAACTTTGAAAACATTCATTTTTTCCTACTGTATAAAATACTTCATGGATTTTATCTAAATTCTTTTAACAATTTTTTTAAACATTCCCATTATGTTCTCTTTGATTTTCTAGTTTGCAAATAATTACTGCAAGAGTTTAAATTTTATTCAATTTTTTCCTTCCAAATGTTAATAGAATCTGCGACAAGAAGCCTTCATACTATTGTTGACAATCAAAGAATAAGTAATATGACATTCCATATAATAGACGAATATACTTTTAATTATTTTATTGATTATACTGATGTATTCCAATGTTTTGACTTTATTTACCTGAGCTTTACCCAAAAGTGTGGTAGCGACCCAATACCGAATAGCGTAAATACTATCCTTTGAAAAGTTAAAAATTAATTACGAAATTAACGAGTGTTAAAACTAAATTTGATTTTTTTTTTCTTTTAAATGAATAATAGTATTTTTTTTTTTACATAAACTCATGCAATGAATATAGTAATAGATTATAGTCACTGAAAATTAGCGCTGTTATTAATGTAAGTTAAGCGTGAAATCGGTAGCCAAGTGATAATGCTCTTATATAGGTAAGAGGAGCGGGATTCAATTCCGTCGGAGGTCGGGATTTTTTCACACTGAATTCTCCTCCAGACGGGTCCTTGGGTCCACCCAGCCCTCTCTAATGTGGATACCAGGTTTCTTTTCCGGTGATTTAAAGGCGTCGGACTAACACGCGATATCAGAAAAAGCCGGAACCTTATTTCCCTAAGGGTCACATAGGCCTATAATGCGATGCAATAACTTTTATTAATATAAGATCTGAAAAGCCGGAAATCTAGCTGGAAAAGCTTTAAAATAGTTAATAACATTCTTAATTGAATATGAATAACCTATTGAGTAAATTTTTCTCTCTTAATTCAATTTATTATTATTCAATTTTTATAGGCATGGAAATCGGCTCGTAACTTGATTTTTGTTGTTGTTGTTGTTGTTTTTTTGATTGACTGGATCTAGAATCTTTACTTCTTCTTCCCAAAGAATAATGATAATACGGAAAGATTTACCAGCTCTTCTTGAAATGTTCAATAGATTAACAATATATTAAGAATTGTAAAAAAAAAAAAAAAAATATTATTTAACGTTGAATATTTAAATACATTATATATTAAGAAGCAGCTGATCTGTATTAAATAAGAAGTTTTTGAGATGAGGGAATAATTGTAGGTAAAATTGGAGTCGTAACTTTTTGATGCAAAAGGATCTCTACAATTGAATGGGTGAGTTGAAATATTCCATAAATTTGACAAACTAAACTGAGATAGCCATTTTCTTCTTTGCACGTATATACATCCATTAAACAGAAAAAGAAACATATTTCTCAATTTTAAGTCTGCTTTCCAGAGCCATGTAAAAATGATTGAGTTGAAGAAGGGGCATATTCCAGGAATATGTTCTTTTGTCAACTAAAAGCCGCACTAGCATTGAGTTGAAAAAGGAACATATTCCTCAACGCATTTACATTGTTTTATGCTATAAAAATTTATATATCTAAATATTTACAAAGCAAAATACATGGCGTGATATAACATTACATTACGTAACATAAAATATAAAAAAAAAAAATTTTATGAGGTTTTTTTTTTTTTTTTTTTTTTTTTAAAAAAACAAAACAAAAAAACATTGAGTTGAAAAAGGAACATATTCCTCAACATATTTACATAGTTTTATGCTATAAAAAGTTATATATCTATATATTTACAAAGCCCAATGAGTTCACTTCACTTAAAGGTATAAATCGATAATAGAAAATTTTTTTGTAAAAAAATTAGTTTTCTTAAAAAACAGTTTTTTTTAGTTTACCAAAAGTTTACATTTGTGGAATATGTACCTTTTTCAACTCACCCATTCAATTAGAAGAAAAGAAAAGAATTGTATTTGACAGAAAAATTCCTGGATTTTTTTTTTTTTATTCCTTTAAACAGTAAATTGTTATTCAAAATAAATAGTAAATAAAAAAATCAACATTTTTATTTTAAAATTTGGTTATTTTTTTTTTGAAACGATTAAAAAAAAAAGAAGAAGAAAGGATGAAGAAAAGTTATTTCTTTTGGTTACGAAAGTAGTGAATAGCAGCTTTTGATGGGATGTTGTGGCGTGCGCATATGTTTGGTCGAGTCCACTGTATGGACCAACCAAAGGGGTAGGAAAACGATGATAAGGGGTTAGGTCAGGTCATAGGTTGTTCTTTCAGTAATATCTCACCCTTTATCTCCGCTGAACACACGAAACTGAGAGAGTGGCCATCCCTACCCTTTCAGTCTGCCGCCATTTGTCCCATCAGAGTGGGAAGTAACTCGTAATTAATCTTAGAAATGTTATTTTATTTTCTAATGCAAGTTGGAATTTTTTTTTAATTTATTTATTTAATTGATTGATTGATTGATTGAATTGAATAGAGCAGATATCCTCAATTTAGGCCTCCTTCATAAAAGTTGATTTTTTTTTTTTTACTTTAAATAAAAAGTAACAATAACATTACAATTTTTAATTGGCTTTTAAATTAATTGTAACGTTTTGGATTAAGCTAGGCATTCGCTCTGAAGATAGTAATTAAACATATCAAAATCTTAATAATTTAGCTGCAGCAACCACTCACAGCTGAAAAATAATAATCCATATCTTGAAATCAGTTTGGATATTTCTGGATAAAGAAAAATGCCTTCGAAGAAGCTTCATTACTTTCCAAAGCAATGTGGAAACTTTAGCAGTCTGTAGCTGCGAAGAATTTTATCGTTTGTGTGATTTTTATCGTTATTTGAAAACCAATAAAGTGATGGGAATAAAAATATCTGATTTGAATTTTAGCATGTGTTAAGATGTAATGCGGAATAACTGGAAGGACACGCATATCAATTTAAAAATAAAGATGTATTTACAGTTAAAAATATACAATCACTACTAGTTTCGCCGGATATGTTCGTCCGGCCTCCTCAGGTGAATAAGGATTACAATGAAGTGGGAGTTAGATTTATTCGTTATTGGTTTATGAAAATATTTATCATCGCATTTCGAATAAATTAGACCTCCCACATCATTGTAATCCTTGTTCACCTGAGGTGCTGAGGACGAACATCTCCGGCGAAACTAGTAGTGACTGTATCAATATATTTTTAATTTAAATAGATCTTTAGTTTTAAATTGCTATGTGCGTCCTTCCAGTTATTCGGGAATAAATATGCTTTCCAGTTATTTTTCATGGTCCAGAACTAAATTTCAATGATATTTTGTTTTGACGTTCCTTTGGTCTGACGAAGCTAAAAAAGCTTCTCTTTTTTTTTTTATGGATTATAATTTTATGCAAATGTATAATATTATATCTTTGTTTTTTCAATATCTCAGTTCTAAATTGATGTAAGCTACTACAACAAATCCCTGAAGTTTAACAGTGTACAATTTGTTCTTTCTCTTAGAGAAATTGTACACGAATCTATTACAGATTTCTGAAGGAATTGCCAGATGGCGAGCTATGTTTTGAACCCTTGACGTCATGTTAGATGTGAGTGACAACATACACTAACATTCTACATACATCTTCTTTAAATGGCCATTACAATCCTAGGTGGATCTTAGTCTTTTTAATAACCCTCAACCATTCAGCCTTTCACAACCAAGTCTTCTCCTACCTCTTTTTCCCATTACTATCAAGTCATCCTCGACGTCATCAAGCCATCTTGTATGAGGCTTCCCTCTAATTCGTCTACCAACGGCTTCCACTTCATAATTCTGTTAAATGTTAAACGACAATCATTCATCCTAATGACATGTCCAAGTCGTACTACTCTTCATAAACCTCCCAATGTCTGCATTCTGGTAAGAAATTCTACTTCGAAGTTCATTGTAATCCGCCACAGTCTATCTAGCCAGTTTTGTACTGGCCCAAAGATTGTTTTGTAAAATCTTACATTCAAACCCCAAAATAGTTCTTCATCCTTATTTGTTAATTTACAGGTTTCAATTCCATAAGTTACAATGGGTGAGCCTTTGGTAGATTCTCATTTCTTACATTTCTACTCCGAATTCTAGACTTCATAAGCTTGTCCTAAGCAAAGTATCCTCTACTTCCACTCACAATGCAGTATTTAATCTCTCTAATATTCTACTTACATTTCTTAATTGACTAGAGATTCTGAAAGCCACATTGGCTCAGTTTGACGTCGCGTCGGTCAACTTCGCAACAAGCCTCCTCTTCTCCTGCAGGTCTTCTTAAAACAAGGCCTCTAAGGACAGTAGAGAAATTTCTTTGCAGAGATTTCAATGACTTAGTACAACATTTAGAAATGTCAGAGATTGATCTGAGACTTTCTTTTAAAAAATCTTTAATGCTTCTAATGATTACGTAAACAGAAAAATAAAATAAAATGAAATAAAAGTTTTTCCTCACTCTTGAATTCCGAATGATACGTACTAAACACAAGGCCTAATTAACTTTTATGATTTCTCAGATAAATTAGTCCTATTCAAAACCTTACAATATATATTTAAGGATGGCTGAGGGAGTCGAAATCTCGATATTAATAGAGTAGGCTCTTTATTCCTTTCATGCTTATTTTGGTTGGATTGCCAGTTGAGAGAATCTTGGTCCCCTTTGAAATTTTGGAGACCTCTATTTTTTGGCTGCTGGAGATCGGTTCCATAATATAGCCCCCCCCCCCAACCCGAAATAAAATCCTATACAGCTTCTGCAGTGTAGCTCTTAACCACAGATTTTACAGCATTTAAATACTTGGTATGCAGTTTGTGAAAAAAATATGAACCTAAAATTAATTCTTTTCTTTAGTTACAAAATTTGAAGTTGTTCTCGGCTAATCTTAGACAGGAAATTTCAGAAAATTTAAAGTTAAAAGATGGAAGGGTAGTATGTGGTGTCACTCATCTGTCAACAAAAAGCGAAAACAATTTTGTAAATGCCTGCATTCTCAACACTTGTAATCTTTGCTTAGGGGAAAACATTACGTCTATTAGAATATCCAGTAAACATAATAATAATAATAATAATAATAATAAAAACAGTGCTTGGAATGTTCCTGGAAGTAATGAGCTTCTTGAAATTCTTAATATGTTCTCAATATTTACGTTTAATTTCAGTTGTAAACCTGAATTGTTCCAAGTCAGAAACTAATCATTTATCAGTAGAGTTGCTCTCCGCTTATGTCCTCAATTGTAAAAAAATCTTTAATTGTTCATAAAGAACAATTGCTGCTGTTCGAGTTCCTAAGTAGTGTAATTTTCAGAATTTTAGTTCATCTAGAAACGAAATGAACATTTCAGTTGCATTAGACACTTTCTTATAATAATAATAAACAAGGTCTGGTTTTTGCTAATCTGACTAGTTTACCAGTTGTGGGAACAATTAAAATGTATAAAAATTACAGCCTTGTTTTTAGAATAAAAAATATATGAAATTAATGCAAGTTAAGAAACTTGGAAGGATCTGGAAAAATCCGTTCACGTTCACGCTGAAAAGCAGCTTAGTTCCACAATGGTTCTTACGTGAAATACGAACTCCTTCATTTAAAAATTCTCAGAAAAGAAGTTTCTCAGAGGACATTCCTTTCAAGCACTGATAAAATTAACTCATTGTTACATTACGTAAAAGGATGGCAAGAATTGTAAAATTTTATTTTTAACACTTTGTCAACAGCATCATAGTCGTTTTTTTTTTTAATCGGTGTGTATGTATATGTAGAGATTAAATATCTAATTCTTTTCATAGTATTGGTGGTTTGCAATTGAGATTATTTTGAATTGTTTGTGTTATGTATTTAGAAAGAGTCGAAGTAAATGGTTCTTCCTGTCTTGGAATAATGTTACAAATATATTTCCTTTATTTCTGTACAAACTCTACGTTGGGAAATTTGTAATATTCCAATTTACAATCTTAGAACCATGTTTTTTAGACCCATTTGTTATCCCAATACTTTTCAACACTACGAAAGCTACTATACTAATATTTTTTGCACAGAATGAAGATGATTAACAGTTTGATAATATCGCATGTTTCAGCTCGATCTGTTGTTTGACAGGTGAGTTACAAAGTGGTGTTGAATCCGATCAGTGGCTAAACATTTTCTTGTGGAAAGCAAGTTGGATGTTTTCCTCGGATAACACCATGCGCTTTAAACTGCTTAATATCACGATAAATTAGAATCTAACAGGAACATACAAATCAAATTTGAGACCTAACGAAATACCTTTTTTAATGGTTTAATTTTCGTCCTGGTAACAATGTATTCCTATAAGTTAATACATGTAAAATCCCAGTACTTTCATTCCGTAACGCCAATGGTACTGCCGCTTCAGTGGGAGCATTGACAAGTATTGGTTATACTAAGTTGTTGGTTTTTTTTCTTTGTTTATTTAATTTCTAAGTAAATAGCTGTGGAACTAAACCGTACATAATCAAAGTCATTTGAACATAAACACCTACTCAGGGTTTTAAAATGGGAGGGATTATAATGGGCTTAATCATTCAATCAAAAAAAAAAAAAAAAAAACGTCGTTGTCCTTCTCCAGATGGGGTGGGGAGAGGTTTGCAAACAAACCTTTGAACTTTCCAACCAAAAAAAAAGTCCAAAATCCTAGATTTCTTCTATTTTCGGATTCAGTGGGGTGGTTCTAACCCCTGCCAGCCTTCACTACGCCAAAGCATTTTCATCATTTTATATATTTCTAATATTACCCCGTTATTTTTGATCCCAAAGAAGGTTGAAAATATTCTTCGCTGTGACGTACACTTCTAATATAAAACCTTCTCATTAACTATCTCGTCATTGTTTATTGATTTATACACTAATAAATAACATGTTCTTGTTATATTTACACTTCAGCTGAATTTTATAATTGTTTTTTTGCATTTTGATGTTGAATGAATTATAAAGAATTATTATATTATATATATTTCGTTTTGTATTTGTATCATAACGGAATGTTATAAAAATCTCAATCAGTTACTTTTCGTAGGTAGTTTTCTGTAACCTTTTAACTTAAGGTTGAAAAGTTTTTCTTGGGTCTGTCATTGGGGTTGTCTTCGGGTTGAATGAGTGTCACTCGGTTGGGAACTTAAAACCCGCCCTTTCTATGAGCAGAGCGGATTTTGTGCATCTCGGTGACCCCTAACATTCTGAAGTGCAGTCCAGCGCTGTGTGAATCATTTGACCCCAACACCAGCACCGAGGTTTTATGCCATTGTGACCCCCTTTAACCTTCTGTCTTCGCTGTTCGAATTGGAGGGGAAAAGGGGGTAATGAGGGAATGACCTCACCCCGTAAATTGGATCATTATCTCGGCAAAAGAGCGCAGCGAGATTGAAACGGGATTTTACGAGACACCGTTAATGGCGGTCCTCTCATTTTCGTAGAACTTTAGCGAGTTTTGCGTTTTTATTAGTAAAGGAAAGACTTGAATACAAATAATTTACTTTGTCATATTCTATGCTTCCTCGGAAACCAAATGTGTAGAAATTTTAATTTAACTTAATCGTTGAAAAGTTCAAGCGTATAATAAGGAAAACAATAGATTTAAAATAAAAAAATTAGACAATTGAACTCCAAATGATGCAGGATAGTAGATGTCTGTATTAACTCTTTAAAATATGAAGAATTAGATTATATAAATTCTAAAAGAATATGCTCAAGAAGTATTAATTCTAATTAACATCCAGATTTCGTATTAAATAGTGTTTAAAGATTCCCTCAAAAGCACGAGCATTAAAACAAAAGATAATTAAAGTTATAAAGAATCCAGGTTTTCTCAGTTGTTACGGCTTATTGATAGCAACAACTTGACATGCTACTGCAAACCAACATATCTGAAGGCGTCTATTTTATATAAAGTCAAAGTTACTTTCGCATTTTTTTTTCAGTTAAATAAAAAAAGTAGTAATAATATAAAATCAGACGCAATTATTTACACTGTCCATGTTAGGTTGAAGATACTTCCACTTAAAAACTGCCGAGCTTTTTTGTTCGGAATTCTTTATATTGGCAAGAATTGTCTAAGGCAGTGCTTCTCAATATTTTTCGTTTCACGACGCACTTCTACATTTGCTGAAATCGCGCGACATACCAAATGTATTTATTGCTTTTACTGCATATAATAGAATTCTTTTAAAACACCTATGCTTTACATGTGAAGTTAGCATTCTATGTAAGCACTTAAAAATACTCTGAAACATCTTTTTAATAAAGATGATTTGAAAAGCGAGTTAATACTTGATTAACTTTCATTTTTAGTATGAAACTGACTGTTTTAAGATTGTGGTTACCCAGATTATACGATACCTGTACGTTAATCGAGATTAAAGCATTTGTCTAAGTTTGAAGATTACAGATACACTTGCGGCACACCAAAGTCATCCTCACCGCACACCGATGTAAGAAGCTCTGGTGTAAGGCAAATAGATATCTTTGAACATGAAAATATATATTTATAATAAATGTATAATCTATATTTATAATAGAATATCATGATAACGATTGCAATCTTAGTAAAATTTTAGAATGTTTTCTACTTTTTTACATTGTCTACACTATGGAACCTACCCATAAGCCAAATTTCAAGTTTGTAGCATGTTGGAAAGTATGCTAAACATTTTGAACAGACACACACACACACTTATCCACAAATTTCCCTTTTATATTATAGAATCAGGAAATCAAGGATTATAAAGCTACAAGGAGAGTAAGACTTAAAACAGTGAAATTATATAAAAAATTAAGTATTTGGAAATGAAAAACATTAAAATAAAATCGCATTTCAGTGCCTTTGAATTTCATGATGTTTTATTTTTGTTGTATATGTGTCGCATAAAATCTGTAATAAAGGGCAAGAAATAATAAAAATGATGAAAATTTATTTAGCAATTGTAAAAAATAGAGCAAAGATTTGAACTGCTTTTAAATATCTGTGAATAAATTTGTGTGCATCTGGAATTTGAATGTTTTCAAGCTTACATCATAGTTTCTTGTCGAGATACACATGCGATATTAATCTTCGCAATTTTTTTTTTGGTTGCCTGGCACGAAATTTGTATATTTTTTTTTTCAATATTATTATTTTATGTGTACAGTTATCTAATTATTTATTGCTATTGGAATGGATCCAACAAAAATTAAAAAAGGGTTTTAAATGTCAATTTTTTAATATCTAAAAAAAATAATCACCACCTGGAAAGATATGGTGCCGTCATCCCTAATGGTATTAAACGCGATAAAATTCATATCAGCTAAAGAATACTATCAATTTAGGATCGGCGTAAATTAAACTCGGAATCATATTTATAAAGAAACTGTAAAGTAACTTACTATTTGTTTCTTGTAGAATAGATATTTCTAACTGTCATCAGCTATAGTTATGCATTGTTTTACAGTGACGATTTAGCTAAACAAGAGTAATAGAAAAGATGATGTAAAATTCTGAAAATAAGGTTATTGCAGCTAAAACATCTGAAATAAGATTATTGCCACTCATTAAAATTAACAGACTCAACAGATAGTTCAAGATCTCCATTACAAATGAGTTGGTTAAATTTTATTTTGCAGATCCTAAATCCAAGATTTGAGGACTTTTTTCTTTTTTCAATGTGTTTTTCTTTTATATTTAACATCTTTACTGTTTTTCTGTGAATTTCTAAATGTTTCTTAAGTTTACCTTGAGTTTCTTTACTTTTCAAGTGGAGTTTTAACGGGCGAGATGTGGTTCTTCCTTACGAGTTTAATTATTGAGAAACTGTCGTTAATGGCGCGGGGGTGGTGGTCCTTGTTTGACTAGTGGTGGGCGTTTTCGACGAGTGGTCGCGTGCTGTCTTGAACGCCCTTTCATCAACAAGTTCCATCTTCTCGAGATTCTGGTATCACGGAGAGCAAGACCACGCTGCGCCTCTATCGTGACCCCCTAATGACCCCGACAAACCCGGAAAAATCATTACTGCCTCCACTCCCAGTTGCAGACAAAAGGACGATTGTTAAGCAGAGTTAACAGCAGCAAATAAAAGGAACTGAACGATTGTAATTAAACCTGATCATAATAATCTGAAAAGAGAAAGATGATTAAACCTCTCTGCTGACATCGTCTGACATGTTCTTGCCTTGATTTTAGCAATTCTCTCTTCAATCCAAAGATGTAGTTAAAAATAACAGGATATCAAGGGGAGGGATTAGAAATCTATAGATAATTATTCTCCAGAATTCTCTGTCTGTCTATCTTAGGGACAAGAAAGTTTAGGACCTCAATCTTATGTTTAGTGATGATGTTAGTTAAATTTTCTAATCATTTAATTAAGGTTTTTCTTTAATCCCGTGTGCCTTTAGCGGTTTATAAAAGGAACTTATTAGGTCCTTAGCTTGTAAAGATTTTATTACATTATCGTTGTTCAATAAATAGTATTATGTTGCGATCACTTCTATTAATACATAAACTATATATAAAATGTATTGTATAGGGTTTGGTAGGATTTCTAGTGTACTCCTCACTAGAAATCCAACTTTTTACTTTGATTATTATTATAATTGTTCAACTTTTTTTTTTTGTGGACGGTAGAGTGCTAGAGTTTATTTGTGATGGGTAGAGTAAACCCTTAACATACAATGACAAAAAATAAAGAGTATGGCTAACGGGCTAAAACTTATAGGACAATTTAACTGGGGTACTTCTCGCCACATTGTTATCTTCTGAATGTCTTTTAAATTGCATTACGAATAGTTGTTAGGACGTGCAACTATTGTTCAATGTATTACAGTAGAGATAGCAAATAAAATTCACTGGATTGCTATTGTCTCAGTGGACCATCGTTAGATGGTTAACAAAGAATAGCGCTAATAAAACTCCATTATTATGACGATCTATAAAGAAAACATGTATCCTTTTAGTTTATGTAGATCATTGTTGGATATGTATGCTTTCCTCATTCATAAGGTCAACCGAAAAATGACTTCATTACTGCGATAATACAGAAAGTAAATATGCGTCCAAGTCATTGTTTCTTGGATCGCCAATTTTAAAGAATTTAAAACGGATTGTATTGTTTGAATATTTTATTGCTTATAATATAAGATAGAATCATTAGCAATGGTTTACTACCAGTAGCTTACCGAACATTAAATTTACACTTTATTTTCTTGGATTCTACATGATATTCAGAATAGGTAAATGTGAGGAGTAAGAAATATGGGCGATGGTATTTACATCGACAGAAATCCGTAGAAAAGAAATATGCTGTGTTGGCAAATTTCTAGAGATGGATATTTTGTAAAGAAATGCGGATAGCTTTCGTGAATTATGTGTCAGTATCACATTGTGTCAACATTGCTTTCCACTGGAAAACTAGCTTTGTATTGGTATCAGTCCCAAGTTAATGAAAATCCCCCCCCCCCTTTTTAAAATAATAAAATTATTTTTGTTTTACTTTTATTCTTTAATATCTAACATTGTTTATTTATATATTAATTTATTTATTATTTTCTATTATAGCAAAGTGCCTGCATTTTTGAACGTGGTAGACATTGCTGGCTTGGTGAAAGGTGCCAGCGAGGGACAAGGTCTTGGCAACGCCTTTCTTTCTCATATCAGCGCTTGCGATGCCCTCTTCCATCTATGCCGTAAGTAAAAAAAAGGCAATTTTTTTTTAATGTAGCTGTTGATTGTCACATCCTCTGTTTCTCAGTCATTACTGAGATGAAATCAGTCAAATGGTGTCTTAACAATGGTCTGAAAAAATACTATTAAAGTTTAAATTGTAGATTTATTGATTTTTTTTTTTTTTTTAATACATGAAATTTAATATATATATAAAAAGTTCGTTAATACTAAATTTGCTGAAGTATTATCATAGTTTTATTTGTTTTCCTGATTTTATTTTAGACAGAAAATAGACATGAAAAATTATTAGCAAACCTTTCGATCATGTCGTTAACTTAAATTTTCTAAACTTTGAAATTTAATATAAATTAAATTAATTTCATTTTTGTGAAAAAAACAAACTATCTTTAGCAGATGGGGCTACCACTTGAAATGACTAATAAACTTTATGAAATTTCGATTTATTCTAATTCTTTTTCGTCCCCCCCCCCCCCCCCTTTTCTCTTTTTTTTTTTTTTTTGACATTCTCTTTTCACGATTTCTGTATAACAGTTAGCAGCTACTGCTGACACAAGGCAGGTGATTCCATTTTTTACTATGCAAATGAGAGGGTGGTGTAATGTTTCGCAGCCATGTGGACAGCTTGCCACTATCAGCTCTGGAGAGATTCGTGGCGCCAATTAATCGACACCAATTGCGATTGGGCATTGGGCGACAATGCTTCGACACGCACTACGATTTTGATTACTGTTCCTGCTTTGGCTCCAGAAGAGTTAGGTGACAACGTAGCCGTTGCCTCTCCCGAACTTTAGTAGTTAAGTGCCCTGCCCTTGTATCCTGCACACTTTCTGCTGATTCTCAAAATCAAACGATTGCATTGAAAGCCGGTAGTTTGGCCCAATAAATTATTGCCCATTTGATTTTATATATTTTTTGATCGTTGCACTTTTTCTTTTCTTTTGGTACTACAGCAAGAACCATTCTGGCAAATGAATTTACACTCTTATCCGTTTGTCTGTCTTTCCGAAGCAATTTTAAAAATAGTTAGATTTTGATGAAATTTCATACGTATGAAAATACATTTGAATTTTATAGATACGCTACATTTACAGATTTTTTTTTTTTATAAGATTTAGAATGTCAAACTTCAACCTTGACTCCTAATCCGAATTTGTTTATAACTAATAACTTTTAGAAAACTTGAATTCCTAGGATAAATATTGTATTAAAATAAACTTGTCACTTCAGGAGTAGCAATGAGTTGCTAATATTAAAGAAGTGCATTGGAAAAGACGTTGGGATTTCGGTTTCTTCTTAACATAAAGATAACAAAAAAGTTATCGAAGTCTTTATTTATTAATTACTGTTCTGTTTGTTTGTTTTGTATGCATTTTTAAAATTCATTTGATATAGTCATGGTAATTGCTGGAGCAGGAACTAGTTTCATATTTTTTTGTTTTATTGTGCTTTTTCTACTTTATTTTCAATCTTCTGGTGATTAGATTGATTGATTGGTGATTAGTTCTGGCTGATGAGAATCCCTGAACTTGGGCCTACAGAGGAGGAGGGGGGTATCGATGGGGCCCTGCCACTGCTCCCTGAAATCTCAATATAAATGGATTAGTCCTGTATTATTTCATTTTTTTTTTTTTTTTGGTTAGATAACTCTTAAGTAATCTTGACACCACCTTCACGAAATATCTCTTGTGAAAACAAAGTATCGTTTATTAATTATTATTAAAAATGAATTTTTTTGTTTGTTTATTTGTTTGTTTTAAAATGAAAAAAATATCCAGGGAAATCAAAGGAGAAACGAGAAAAGTTTTTCCAAGGTTAGTATTTTTGATGTTAATACTTTTGGAATGTTGGACATTAAACTTTTAAAGATTGGAAGAAAGAAAAAGGAAGTAAAGATCCCCAAAACAAGCAGATGCCCAAGCAAATGCGGGAGGTATTGGTTTGCGAATGTCTGATTATCCCGAACCATCCATATATTTGACAATTGACAGGCAGAACAGTCTGTTGTTAATACAAGCGTGAAATCGCGATGGCTTAGCGTTGCATTTGCCGCCGCCTCTGCACCCACCCCTGCCAGATATTCGTAATGACCCCTTCACTGTAACGGGATATGAATAATGACCCCCTAATCAATACCCCCTCCCCTTTATCAAGGCACTTAATGAACCGCGTGATTCGACCGAACTTAATTATGGTGCCAAATCATCCCTCGCCGGATGATTATCAATTTTAAAAATTTATTTAGTTTAAAGGCAATATCGATTTTTCAAATTGAAACCTTCTCTCTGGAGTTGAAAGAAGGCTTACGTCTCTGCGTATAGGTTCCTCCGGTAGATACATAAAGATAGGGAAACAGTTTTAGCAAAGTAATTGAAGAAAAGTTGAGAACAATGTAAATAAAGGATTTTCAGGATCTTTTAATTTATTTTAAGGATTTTGCAGTAATTTGGATAATTAGGGCCCGGATGATTGACTTTTACTTTTCCTTGATATTTATTTTTAAGTTTTAAGTAGATATAAATATATCTTCAGTTAGTCTCTTAACGTAATGAAGTTTTTATTGTGTACACAAATATATTTTTTTAAGAGCATACTTAGCCAAATAAGCGTCTATTTCATCATATTTACGGAGTATCACGGATTTTTTTTTTTTTTTTGGGGCGAAAAAAAAAAGTTTTTACGTTTGTTATGTTAACAATTCTTCTTGAATTCTTTCTTAGATATTAATATATGATACTAGCCGGGTACCGTCGCTTCGCTCCGGAACCCTTGCATACATAGCATTAAAAAAAAAAAAAACTTTTTTAATTTAGCAAATTAATATTGAGATCGGAGAATATATGACTTCCCAGCCCGTTGTGGGCTTCTCCGCATAACTCAGGTGTATTGCGGGTTGCCGCCACACACTTCATGGTCAGTTTGCCAGATTATTCCCTATCCCGTGGGAATTTCAAAAAATCCGGCCTTATTCCTTGTCTACATTATAAAGGGAACCTCTGTGCAAAATTTCAGCTTTCTAGGTCCAAGGGTTTGGGTGGGCATTGATGAGTCAGTCAGTGAGCGAGTCGGGACTTTTCTTTTTATATATGTAGATTTTCATGAATTTTGTTTTGTTAACCTCATTGATTAGTTCTTTATAGATTATATTTGGATCTGTTATTTTCTCATTTTCAACTCTTATTATCCGAGATTCGTTTTTTACATACTATTCCTAGTGTTTCGATATCATGCTTATTTATGAAAATATGATCTATATTTGTTTTCATATATCCATGAATTGTACAGTAGTTTCTTGTTTTTCCGTAAAGACAATTTTTGAAACCATTATTGCACATAAGTTTTAGGTATTTCTGTAGGCTACTGCATTGTTTTTATTCATTTTGAAAAGATCTGTATTTACGTCGCCAATTAGTATAGTTGGACAGTTGTTTAATATATTTTCATTTTTTATGAATAGATTTTCTAATTCTTCAGTAAATTTACCTTTCTTTGTGTTTGGTGGTTTATATGTGGCTAAAATGTTAATATTTTGTGTTTGATAACACAAACACATTTTTGATAATGAAACATATTAGGTTTTATTACAAAACTTCATGATAAATAACATGTTTTGTGAAAATTCTTGAATGATTCCAAAAGATTCCTTGCTCCGACGTTTTAGTAATTTGTAATTTAACATTTTGCTTACAAAATGACAGACAGAATAACATTTTTATAATATATAATAATAATAGCCGGGTACCCTCGCTTCGCTCCGGAACCCTTGCATGCATAGCATTAAAAAAACAAACTTTATTTATTTAGCAAATTAATATTGAGATCGTCGGAGAATATACGAATTCCCAGCCCGTTGTGGCTTCTCCGGATAACTCAGATGTATTGCGGGTTGGCGCCACACACCAACAATTTAAGCGAAAAATCACATTTTTGCATGCATCTTGCAAACACAGAAACGTTTGTTAATGACTGATATATCGTTCGATAGAACTTTCAAATACCAACATTTTCTCAATATAATATTCTCTTCCAACTTTTATACTTTTCGTTTAAATTGAGAAAAAGACAAAATATGACCCTTTAAAAGTCGACATCTTGGAAACCAAAAAAGTTTTTCGAAAGACTTTTGTAGCATTTTGTTTGTCTTAAAAAGATCTCCATTTTCTCCATTTGCATAACCAATTTCTTATAGTTTGGTCACAAAAATTGGAAAAACTTAGTCTTATGACAGAATGACAGACAGAATAACGTTTTTATAATATATAATTAGCCACATTATTGTGTCAGAAGCATTTTTCTGAAGATTTAAAATACCAAACCCAGTTATACACTGAACACAAATAGAAACATTGACAAAATTTAATGAAATTATTTGTCTAATTTTTTTTTTTTAATCTATATTACTAAAATCTTATGTGTGTCTGTCTGTCCGGCGCACTGTGCGAATGGAAAATAGAAATAATTTTTACAATGAAATTTCCGCGACGGGAATTGAACCTGCAACCTTCTGATCCGAAGTCGGATGTGTTATCCATTAGGCCATAGGGACAACAACTCTTTTCATATTGTTTTTTGACTTATATCTCCGCAATTGTTGTGTTGTTGTTGTGCCCCAATATTAGTGCAACAATGGAAAACGGTTTTTCATTTTTTATTGTCACGAGGAAGTCGACAAATTCAAAATGTTGCGTTAACTGCTTTCTTTGGAATCGAGTTTTGTTAGATTATCTTAAATTTTATTTTCTTATTATTATTACTTTTAATAATTGAATTGTACCTTATTAATATATTTTTGTAAAAACAACTAAACTTATTGATTCACGTGTTTTTGAAATTTGTTTAAGCTTCCAACTATTTTGTTTTGTTGTACTTATTCCAATTTTATTATGCTTGAAAAAGAGATGGCTTGAAAAATGTCTTCAAAACTTCAAAATGTTGCTTTAACCCCTTTCATTGGAATCGATTATTCTTGGATTATCTCATATAAACCATCGTTTTATCATCGATAATCAATTAGTATCGAAATGGACAACGAGAGAAAGAATGAGATCTTTTCAAAGAACTGTTAATAATGTCGTAATCTCGGCCATTCTTGACTACAGGTACAATTTGTCTGAAGTCTCCGCCAAAGAGGAAAATTTATCTAGAGTCACAAGTCATCAGAATTTGGTGATCTTCACTCGAAAGAATAGTCACAATCAATTCGTCGCCAGGAGTATCGTATATAAGCTATGATCTTCATTTAACATCGATATCAACCAACGTCCATCTAAATAAATCTCTTCTTCAAATATCTATAACGAACAATCTGTACACGGGAGATGGCCTAGTTTTTCTTTAAAATTTTAATTTTTTTTTGTTGATATTATCAATAGATACTTAAAATTTACCTACTAGCCACAACTTTAAATTTAATTAATTGGGCAATAATGAAATAGCGCGTTCTTATTTTTTACTCCCATCTACTGCAGCGATATAATTATAATGCCATTGTTTAGGAAAATAGAGCATCAGTGAAAAAAAAATTGAATTTAAATTTAGTTTTAAGAGTACTTTTTTCTTATTGGTAATACAGAAAAGGCTAATGAACTCCGAGAGAATTAAAATGAAAAGTTTAACAAAAACATATAAACATGACATGTTTCGATGAGCCCCAAGAAACGGCTCTCGTCATAATTAGACCCATTATTGCAAGCCGCAACTCTCCCATGAAAAGTTAAATATTAGAAATAAAAGGGGTGGGGGAAAACAGGACAAACACTAATCGTAACAAACACTAGTTTTAATTAAATTAATAAATAATATCTATGTAAACTTCATTATCGTTGTTAGCAAATAGTAAGGCGAAGTTTTTGAGCAACTGCAGAGATTGGAAGAATAAAAAAACAAAATATTAAAATTTGAACAAAGGCTTATGGCCGATTTCCCCAAAGAATATTAGTATTAGCTCAAGTCGCAACTCAATTGGATTCATTTGGACTTAATTTAGGACTATTTATGACTGCTTATAGAAATCCGCATTTCGAAATTTGTACAAGTTTAAGCCGACAGAGCTATTTAATTTAAATAAATGAGTTACCTGCCAGAAAAAAATATCCTTCCCAAATCAAGATATGTGATGAAATAAATGTAAAAACAATAAGTGTTATTTGTGCCTACAAGTGAATTTTAAAAATGAAATAGTAAATAAATGATGACGCATTGATTCAAAGTAAGATGTGGTAACATGCAACATAGTTTTTGTTTTGTAACAATAAACAAAAACATGTTACTGAAAAATTGTTACTTGGAAGAATAGCAGATTAAGGCAAGTCCTATACACAACAAGTCGTTTAAAAGAAACAGTTTAATATACCAATATGGAGAAATAGGTATCGAAACGAATGGTTCAATTAAAATATAACTATTTTAAAGCATCTGTAAAGAAGAAGACATCGTTCTTTAATTCAAAGTTTGGAATAAATACATTCGTTTGGACATCGTAATAAAGTAACTAGACATTAAGTATTCCAGAACGAATGTAGGACGTTTTCTCATGCTGTAAAAAGTCAAATATAATTTACAAAATTAAGAGAATCAGCTACAGAAGGGAGGACATTGAGTTATCAACCTTTTTAAAAAGTTAATGAAGACAAAAGGTAAAGTTAAAGTAACTATTTCTTATTTGAGAAAACAAATCTCAAGATAGGAAGAGAATTCCATTTGAAATGTTGAATGTTATAGTTAAAGTAATTAAAATCAGTTATCACAGAATTTTAAGCATTCCAAGAAGTAATTCTAATTTTCTCAAATCAAAGTCTACATTGTATGAAAGTTGTTTGATCGTGAAGAACGAGATATATATTTTACTTCTAGAATATATTTAGAATTGTTTTTATCAACGTTCAAATGTGACTATTTCATCGTTGTTTATTTAACTTTTATTTATTTTTAATTCCTAAATTTTTCAAGTAACTTTACCATTTCATTGAAAGGGAGGAAAGGGAAAAATAGCTTTTATCAAATGTTATTTCTCCTACAAAAAAAAATTCAATTTTTTTTACATTATTGGTTTAAATTAACATAACTTATATAATAATTAATGCTCTTTTTTTTTTTTACTGAATTGTGTTAATTCTTCATTACAGAAGAACGAAATGAAGTTTTCGCACAAAAATGTTTTTCTAATTTGTCGACCATTGATTCCTAACAAAATTAAACTGTTTGAGAAAGCGTTGTACGAGAGATAGCCGTTCTTCCTGTTTTCATTGTTTGATCCTTCTTCATTCTTGAGATGGGTTGGGAAAGTTATGAATGGAAAGAAAGCGAATGAAAGAAACTGACCTTCGACCCTGGGATGAGGCGTCAGGGATGTCAAATGCCACGTAAGCCTAATCATCGTCTCCACCCACTTCACTGTAGGGGGAAGATGAATATCTGCTGGAGACTCATTTGCATTTGGGAAACGAGCAACTGATCTCTGGCAGCGAAGACCCGAATTACAGGAAAGGCAGGAATCAGCATCTAGAATAAGAAATAGGTCACTTTTTTTTTTAATATCCTTTGGAAAATGAAGTTCATCGAATCAAACAATCTCTGCGCCCCCTTCCCCATAACTTTCGAACTGCTGGATGGATCTTCTTGAATCTTAGTATGCAAATTCAATTGAGTTCTTGTGGAGAAATTAGTGCGAGAAGATCTTAAGTATAGAAACTTATCAATGGATTTCTTTCCACGTCTTAAACAAAGGGTAATAATTCTTTTAGCTGATCCAATAATATCACGTGATTTGATGAGATTCAAATTAATAGGGTTTAAACAACTTTGAGAATTTCATTTTTTTCATTTGGAAAATTTGAAAAAAAAAAAAAAAAATTAAAAATCTCAAAATTGGAAAATTTTGTTCTTGTTTGTTTGTAGCAGTTTTTATAATAAGTTATGAAAACAAACCTATGCTTTTTATTAGACTTGTGTAGCTGTTGTAGAGAAAAATAAATAAATAAATAATAAATAATAATAATGAATAATAGGTTTATGAAAATGGTCTTATGTTCTTTTATGAACTTGTTGTAACTTATTTAATAGTATACGAAGCTATAATGTAGCTTTGATGAGTTTTGCTTAAAAACGCTTCGGAATAAAGTACTTGATTTAAAGCACTTGATTTCAAAATTTTAACCCACAACGATATTATAAGAGTTGATTTTTACTCCACGACTTCACTTTTGATGTCTTGTCAGATCTTAGCTGCAACAGAGAACTATTTATTGTTTGTTTTTTTTTGTTTTTTTTATATATATACATATTGTTGTGTTGTTTTTGGGCCGTGAATGAGGAGAGTGGACACCGGTTAAACAGGCCACACATATAACTCTCTTTATTTACAAAACAAAGGTTTAAATACAATTGTGACGGATTCTCAGGTCAGGTGCCCATTCTCATTCCGTCTGTGCTGGAGGACCAATTCCAGGAACTGTTTTAATCTTAGGATGCCGATTTGATCCACTTAATCCTTTGATCTCGAACCTCGCATCAGTATTAATTCATTTTATGTTTTATGCAACGAGAAAGATAAGCAAAATATGATGAAAAGACTGGGACAGATATTTCGTGATTATGTTGATGATTGGAGATAAGAAGAAACATTGTCCCTTGAAAAATAACTCAAATGGCTACTATGTGGAATTCCTCCTTTTTCTATAAATCAAATTTGTTCATAAATACTCGTAATGGTAAACTTAGGCCTATATGTCATATGACTTTTCTAAGTCATCTTACTCCTAAGAAGGAAGAACGCTATATTATATAAGATATCATTTTCTTTTGTATTATAGAGTAAGTGCGTTACAAAATTTGGATTAAACAAATTTTTCTTTTTCCGGTGGCGTAGCTAGAAAAGTCGAATTTATTAAGCACTGTAGAAGTAGCGAATGATGGCACTCTTTAATTGTTAAGCATTTTTTTTTTTTTTGGCTGGAAAATACTTTTACTTTGAAAGTAAAAAAAAACCCTTCCTTTCTGGAGCCGAAGTTTGATGACTACCCTTTCCTATTTGCTCTTCCTAACCATCCTCTTATATTTCAATTAACTATTCAACGTTTAATAACTAAGCCTTGAATAGTCAATTGAAATAAGAAGGTTGAGATACTTAAAAAAGAAATTGGTTGTAGCGTATTGGCTACATGAAATTGGCTGCGAAATACTAGTTTCGTGAAATTTCAGTGAAGATATCAATTAATGAAGAAAGAACTCACTCCCACACTTCCTCTTATATTTAATAAAAGTAGCATTTCTTAAATTAGGTTTGGAGGTGCAAATAATGATTAATGTTTAATGGAGTTTTAATGGATTTTTCCTCCCTTTTATTTTATCTCTTGCAATGATCTTGAAGATTAAGGCCCAAAGAATTACTGGCATTTCCTTTTCTCAGATGATTTAACCCACGCTTTCTCGCATGTTTCTTAGGAAATAATTCTTTTCGTCTGGAAGATTTTTTTCCCCTTCCCTCATTCTTATAAACATTTAGAGAAAATATGAAACAACATAAACTGAACACAATGTTGTTAGTTATTCTTCTGACATTTCCGGTGCCAGTGGGTGGTGCTAGTGATGACCTCCTGTGGTGCCCATTACCTCAAAGAGGAGGTCAGGCTTTATAGTGGAGTGCAACGCTGTTTAATAACGTCCCTGAACTTTGCCGAGAGTATCTCGTTTGGATTCTGCACGAAACGGGTTTTTTTTTTTATTCGATAGAACGTAAAAAAAGTATCGTTACTTTATGTAGTAGAAAATGAAGATTAGTCCACATCGGATTTACACCTTTAGATAAGGCTTGAAAATCTACAATTCACATGCGCTAAGTAAATATATGATGGCAAGATGGATTTTCAATTAACATGAATTTTATTCTTTTATTTAATGAAATACAAAATTATACATATCATCATCCTTCACTTATGCTTCATTCACCTGTATATTGATAAACATATACTTTTCTGCATTTTTTAAGGTCTAAGGACGGTGTAACCAAGCTTTCGTTAACTTGGGGGTTATTCAAATCTCCCCTCAACCGATATTTCTCTGCACAAACATTCATTAGAGTTTTAGCAGTCGTTAAATCGCTGATGAGTCGTCAAATTTTAGCGGGTTGATTTTTCACCCGTCAAATCATTCACCTTCAGCCCACTCACCGCTCACCTTTTTTCAATAGGCTCAGGGGTTCGGATTGAAACCGACTCCTGTGATTTTTGACGATGAATTAGATATATTTATTCTATTAAAAGTTCCGAAAATAAAGTTAAATATGATTGATTTACTTGAAGATTCTTGCCTTGACAATTCTTGTCTTCAGAAAAAAATTCTGCCCACGTGTTTTTTTTTTTCTTCTCCATGGAAGCTGCCATTTTGAAACCTACTACGAAAAGTCATCCGGAAATTATGTTAAATTTTAAGTCCCGGGAACACCATGCAATTTTTCAGCAACTTAGTCATCCGATTTTGACGTCACGAGCAGTTTTGAGCCCGTTTATTGATTATATCAGCTCGTGACGTCAAAATCGGACGACTAAGTTGCTGAAAAATTGCATGGTGTTCGCATGGCTTTATTAATCAATCAAGCCTAAACACGATATGCTATCAAGGACTCATCAGTGAAGTTTTGTCAAATTGTGTTTGATGCACACCAATTTTTATTTGAAGATTGATTAGGTTAATAGTTCATCATTTGACAACTGATATGTACGTCGCCCTCAGTCTTTTCTGTTTGACGGAAGCTTTTTGATTTCATCCATTTTGATCTTTTCTTTTTTTCAAAGAAATTATTAGGAACAATCCATCATTGAGATAGTTTTGTGTGTGTGTGTGTGTGTGTGTATTGAATAATTTATTCTCTCTGTGACAACTAAGATTAATAATAAAGTTGTAGGCTTCTCTCTAAGCTTATTTTAATCTGAAAATTCTAGAATTAGAGAGTTCCGAATATTATTATTCTGTTTTAGCATATCGAGCTTATCGTGATAGCGGAAGTAGAATTAAGCAATAAATAAACACACATGTTAAAGTGCTAAAAAAAAAAAAAAATGAGTGGTCAATGATTAGGTGTTAAAATTGTTCACCTCTGAGCCTGTCTATAGAGACGTAGGCATGACGCAGACAACAATATCAAAGTATTCTTTCCATACTTTGAAAGCAATAGTAAATTAGATACTTTATTTAGTAACTATATCGTCTTCCGCAATTACCACTTAAGACAATGTCTTATTTTTCTTTTTAAAACATATCCTCGACTTGGCAGCTTGTACAAGATGCATCTGAGAACGGCATTTCACTCGTAGTTCATCTTCTTTTTTTTTTTCCCCTAGTAGCCTTACCTCCTGCGAGCCCTTGGGCCTTTATAGGCCCGTTGTGGCGATTCCTTTAACTTTTAGGCCTAATTTTTACGTGAATACTCACACAATACGTGTTCTTTTACTGCTGATGTTTCCTTTAGTTGAAAAGTAATTGTAAGCAAATAACTAGTAAATTGATGGGTTGAATTGCTATTTCTAATTCCAACTCAGTTTTTTTGAATATTTCTTAACTGATGAGTTTTCTTTTACTTAAGTCAATTTTACTGACCTATCATGGTAGAAGAGCCCATTTTAACACTGGTTTCGGAGCCTCTTTTGTATGGAAATATTTTTGTCTTGGGTTACTCCATTACCAAAGCTTCACCTTCCTACAGTCTGTTGTAAGATGAAAGTAAAGCTTGCAGAAATTATTACAGTGTTTAAAAAACAAACAATGAAAATGCCCAGTTAAAACCAATAAGACTTGAAAACAACGGGATACTAGAACAGTCTTCGAAAACTAAAGAATGAAAAACGGAAAAACACATTCTTTAGTTTTTGTAAGAAGGTGTAACTTGCATAAAATGTAATACGAAAAACGGAAAAACGATGGAAATGTACAATCGTTTGCTTTCACACCTTGAGCCATTATCGACGGAAATCTGGGATAGCTGTTTCGTCCTTTTTACGACTCATCAGCCAGATTTTCCCTCGATGATGAAGCTCAGAACGCGTGAAAGCCTATGGATCTTTTTCCCGCTCTCGGAAGTGGGACCCCGCAAAAGCAAACAATAACAGAAACATCTACGTGACCAGTACAGCGTAATTCTCTTGTCCCGCCAAGCGCTCGGCACAAAAGGCATTTAATTAAAAGATAAACCAAACGCATAGGCGGAGAATTAATATGTAAAAAGGTTTAACGTGCATTGAATGAAAATTAACTTTAATTAAATTCTGAGCTTGATCATTGAGGGTAAATCTGGTTGATGAGTTCTAATAAGGACGAAACAGCTGTTCCAGATTTCCGTCGATGATAGCTCAAGGCGTGAAAGCAAACGAATGTGCAATTTCATCGTTTTTCCGTTTTTCATATTACATTTAATGCAATCTTCTTACAAAACTAAAGAATGTGGCATGATTAACTTCGACGCAATCCTTCTATCAGTATAGAAGCTTTCCAGTAATCAATTAGCCTTCGAAGAACTGTAAGTCAACAGGTTATTTCGGTTTTCCAAATATTATTTATTTGCTTTCTTTGTATTTACTTTACCAATTTTTTATCTTCTCTTGAATGACTTTTTCTCTGGGTCGTTAAGTCAGCAGGAATCCTCCTGATCAACTGAGCATTCCACGCCCCTCGACAATCGCCTTTTCACACCTGGGCTAATTGAAAATGGGAGATGTCAACAGGTTGCCATGGTTTACGAGACGACTCTCTCTAGGGGGCGGAAAATAGAAAGGTCTCCCTCACTATTGGAAGCCATTCACGAAACTGCACCGTCATGCTCTGTGGTTATATTCCGTCAGATTGGATCTAGAAGTTTCAGGCTTAACTTAAGATTAAATTATTATTTTAAGAAAACTATTTTGAGCACTAGTTACATTAGTAATAAAAACCTTGCAATGAAAGTAAATTTAGAAATAAAATTAAGAAACAGAAATTTGCAGAGAATTTTAAAATGGATTTGGGTCCTGATTAATAAAAAAACGTGCAGCTTTATAGGAACGAGGATGTAGGTGGGAGGGAGTTCGAGGAAACCGTGACCCTTCCTTGAAATATCGAGTTGCAGTAGACATTAGTAGGGTGTTTTGTTTTGGATAGTAAGTCTTAATTTGTCCCTCCATCTTTCTCTATCTTTTTATATTTTGTGGACTATTAAGTCCATCACAGTATTCCCTTGGTAGAAAACTCTAGATCAACAGCCTTCTCATTAGACTTAGCCTAAATATTGTTTTATTTGTCTGTGACTCTGTGATCAGGTAGAGCTAACTGATTACAAATTGTCAGAAAATAACATGTTGGTAAAGAACTTTGCAGCAAAAACTGTTCCATGATATCATCTGAATAAACTTGCGAACGTTTAGTTGAAAAGTATTATTTGGCGTGGCAAAGGTTTTTGCTAATGAAATATTGAAATTTGGTAACATTCGAGCCATTGCCATTTCTGATTTTTTTTTCTTTTTTTCATTTATTCCTTGACGTTGAAGTTGTACATTTATCAATGTAGACAAACCTGAGGATCTTTTCTTGATATTTTCCTTTTTCATTTGTTCTTGTCGTAATTCTGCTAACTTTAAGATGGAAATAATTATGGCATTCGCTGAATTAAATAGCGATCCTTTCTTAGTCTTTCTATTTCTTTATTTTTTGGTATTGTTTTGAGAGGCTTGATTTAGGTATTATTCAATATAAGGATTCGAATTTAGTCTTTGGTGTAACATTAAAAAAAAAAAAAAAAAATTTTTTCTGACGTGCTATTTTATTGTGAAATTTTGATTTGGATATGGGTTAGGAATACAGAATAGTACATTGCTTAGGGATTCCATATTGTAATCATCTATCATGGTGATTAAAAAAAAATGCTTTAATTTGGAGTGAGAGAACTGTTTTGACTTCACTATATGACAAGGTTGGTTTTATGTAAAACTTACATTACTAGAGCTACTGTAGTTGAAGGACAATTAAGAACTAAAGTTAATGAAATAGTTAATTATCATCAAACTTTCTCCAAATTGTAGAAATAAATCCAGAATTTGAGGCTGTTATTTTGCAGCAAAATTTCCGCAGAAACCGTAGTTCTAACATAGAAAAGTCAAGCTTAATTCCGCCGTTCGGGCATGGCCGAATGGTCAAGGCTACGGCCTGCCTTGTGGCTGATCTACCAGAACACGGGTTCGAATACCGGCGTTGGCTTGGATGTTTCCTTCTTTCTTCTAAATTCTTCTCAATTTCATATTTGTTCCTAGCGCAGCTTAACCCCCGTCGCTCTTTGGTCATTAAAAATCGCAAACATTCACACCAAAGAAACAACTAGATGAGCTTAATTTCATGTTAAGCATCAGTCTACATTATCATTTTGATGATCATTTACAATCATTTGAAATACTTCGATTTCAAAAAACAAAAACACTTATTTTAGGTTGTTTTTTTTTGCTTAGCCTATCTATGTCTATCTATCTATCTTGCGCAATAACCAGTCTTTAATAAAAGCAAAATTTTGGGTTCTCCGCAATTCTATTCATTATTATGGCACTTAATGCAAATCTTAGAGTCCATTCTTGGCGTCTTGAAAAAAGTAACTACATCTAGAAATTATATTTTTTACAAAGGACTCAAAAATAGTTGTAATTTGTACATTTCTTACAAAGATTTTAATAAAAAATTATTTGCAAGCTTTTATTTTTTAAGCTGACATCTTACAAGTACGGATAACTTGACGAAATTGAAAAAAAACCTACACATATAATTAAAAAATCTCATAAAAGGTAAAAACTACTGGTTTCACACGTTACATAATGCGTTTCTTTAGGGTCAAGTGTTTGATGGCGCAGCGAAAGCCTGGATTTGGGTTCCGGATAAGATCACCTGGTTCTTTCATATCCCATGTATATTCGAAATACCTAAGAAAATATTCTTCAGTTATCTTGAATTCCGACTGTCTCTTGCTGTTTGGAAGGAAATCATTACCGTGCCGCTCCCTTGTTTGCACATTGAAGAAGTGCGATGCATTCAACTTGCTTCATAATTTTGAACTTTGTATGTAGGCCGATCAAAAAAAAAAATCGTAAATTTACCTTACACATAAGTTTATTTGAAGCCAAAGTTGATTCGTAAACTATTTTTTCACTTCTAAATATTCGCTGCTGTTTCTTGTTTTATTTCCCAGTAAATGAATTAATATCTTAATCAAGACAGTGCAAATTTAATTGTAAAACCTAACTGATGAGGAAAATAAACATGAAAAACAGATGTAAAGAGCTAAGATCCATTTGTAAACATACTTATTCCTTTACTGAATATAATTAAAATCATTGGAGAATTATTCGAGTAGGTAATTAAAATAGAAACAAAAGATATAAGATTTTAATTGTTTTCACAACATTATTGTTCCTTTGCATTAATTTTTGTTTTTGTTTTTGCATTGCTTTTTCTCATTTCATTGTTTTTATTGTTTGTTTTATCGGTGATGATTTCAGTGGAGTCGAACAGTAACTTGTTACTTGGAGTTTTTGCAGGAGTTGATCCAGTAGATAACAATCAGCCAACTTGGCTGAAACGGACTCTCAATGACGCGTCTCTGGCTCCGTCAATTTATCAGGAGGAGTGAAATCTCAACGTCAATTTGTTGCTACCTGCGGAGAAGAAAATGCCTCGTCCTCCTCTTGTTGACGCCCACCAACGCCTACGCTTCCGCCTAGTTGATCCAACTTGGCCGCCCTCCCCACCTGTCCGCCGGCCAATTCATCCATCCATCCGTCACAAATCAGTCCACCTCTTCACAGTTAGCGCGGAATTGTGAGTGCTTTATCTGCATGGCAAGCGGTAATTCAGGCGGGCACAAGCTTCATTCACTATTTACTTAAAGGAAAAGAGTCAATCGAAATTTTAGAAAAGAAAAGAGAAATGGTGGCATTAAGAGTAAACAATGCTAAGTAAACAATTCCACTACCTACAGTGGATCAAAAAAATAACACCACAATTTTGTAAAAATCAAATATATAAAAAAGTAAACATGTAATTGAAGTCCTAACATTAGGCTTCAAGGATGACCTAGAATGCTTGAACCGTGTTACGTCAATATTCATATTTGAAAATGTCAGTCTTTCAATTTTCTCGAAGTGTTTTCTCAAATTATTTTCTTATAAATAAAAATTAACTGTACGACTTTTAAAAGCACATAGGTTTATATATAAAGTTAAAAGATTACAAAAATTTACTAATAATTTTTATTATATATAATCAAGCACGTTAAAGTTCTTACTTATCTTAAAAAATATTTTCTTAAAACAAAGTAAATAGTATAGTAGAAATTATTATTTTTCGGGTATTTGGAATATTAGGGTATCTCAGTATTTCTCTCGCAGATCTACACTATGTTTTAGCATGATAAGTATAAAAAAAAAAAAGGAAAAAAAAAACAAAAACTTCATTACTTGTTGACAACTTTTGCTGAACATCTATTCTCATAATAACCAATCACATTGATTTTTTATTGATCATTACTAAAAGCGTACTATTTGTTGACAGACATTTCAAATATTTGTCAATTTTTTTTAATCTTATTACCATATTGTCGAAAAAAAATTAAAAAAAAATTGCTTCTATCTGTATTTAGCGTATTGAGTTCCAGAAGATCAGATGACTGGTTCAAACGTTGTTCAGAAAGCACACATTTCTCTGAAGATGTCTACTTATGTGAAATTGAATTCTCGTATAGATAGGGATTTTTGTTTTGCTTGGTTATTACACTTCAGAGCCTTACTCGAATACACTGTCCGGCCACTTTATTAGGTACATCTATCTAGTAGCGTGTTGGGCCTCCTCTAACCCTCAAAACAGCCTGAATTCGTCGAACGATGGATTCCACAAGATGCTGAAAACGTTGTTGAGATATTGTGTACCATGCAGACATGAGTGTGTCAAGCAGTTCCTGAAGATTTGATGGAGGTCTAGGCCTGGAGCGAACAGCCCGTTCCAGCTCATCCCACAAATTTTCAATCGGGCTGAGATCGGGGACTGATTGAAAATTGCAGCAAGGAAAAGTCATCGTCATGTTCCTTAAACCATCCCATAGTGATGCGAGCTTTGTGCACCGGTGCATTATCCAGCTGGAAGTACCATCTGCATGAGGATAAACTGTTAACATGTACGATTGCACTTAGTCAGCTACGATATTTAGGGACGCTCTAGCATCCTGACGTGCCTCCAGAGGTATCAATGGATCCAACGTGTGCTAGGAAAACATCCCTTACACCATGACACTGCCTCCACGGCTTGAAGAGTTGTTGTGAGATACGTCGGGTCCAGACATTCATGCGCATAGCAGGGTGCCATGAATCCTAATAAAGTGGCCGGACTGTATATACACCGGTTGCTTCCAGAGTGTAGCGACGTCTGAAGCTAACGTCCTTTTGTATTCATTTGCAAGATATTTAACTAAAGTCAAACACAGTTGGACAACAGACAAATAATCTTGAAAAAAACTGTGTAACACAAATTATGAAGAGTAAGTCTGTGAGTTTTGATGTCAGTAATCAAGAGCTGGTGGTATGTTTTAATGAAGAAATTCTTCTTTGTAGTGTAGTGTCACAGAAGGACTCATTGATATTCGAAGATGTCTTGGGTACACATTGTTACGTAAATCTCTGCATTCAACAGTTGATTATTTTATCTGTAAGGATGAAATCATTTATTCACTCATCCATACCGAGTAAAGTTCACCAGCTGTTCTTGAAGATTGAATTGTCTCGTGCTTTAATTTAATAGAATTTCTGTGAAATATACTAGAGATGAAAACTACTGCTGTGCAACCTTCAGACTTAAGATTATTCTTCGTATCATTAGCAGTTATTGCTTTTTTCATTACTACAGTTTTTGCAGTCTGAACCAAAACTACCAGGGCCTTTATTAAGAAGACCAAAATATTCTATATTTAAAAACTCTATATTGACCAATAATTGTTGTTGCGTATACTTACAAAGAAAATGGTGGACATATTGAACATCTGTCAAGTAACAACTAAAACTTGAAACCCTTCCTCTGTCTATCCGTTCCTCTTATTTTACTGTACTCTGCACCATTCTTAAACAACATCCTTTTCAAATAGTACCATTATTTCTGAAAGACCCTGTATTTATTGGCGTTATTTCTTCAAACTCAGAAACTGTTGCCGTTCAAAGAAAAAAGTTTCAAATAATTATAATTGAATAAAACATTAAGGTATCACGAAGCCATCAATTGCAGCCCTACAAATAAAATTTAACGTTCAGGACTTTATAGCAGCTTAACCTATCTTCAACTCCCAGCCTGGATTAAGATAAAAAATAACTATTGAAAAATGTATGCATACTGAAAGGGGTTTCGTAGAATTTTATTTTCGGGAGAGGCCTAAGTCCTGTCAACCAGCTAGCCAATTAAAAAAACCAAAAAGAAAATAAGCCTATTCTATCGATTTTAAGATTTGGAAGGAACCAGAGTCTCTTTGGCCCTCTAATTTGGCCCCTTTAAAAAAGTTTAAAATACTGCACAGAGAACAACAAAAATTGTGTATTTTGAGTAGAATACGAGGCCTATATCAGTATATCCCTACACTTCTCTCTCCCCTGCATTTTGGAATGGCCACATCGGTTTAATTAATAGCTGTTTACAGTTAAAATTCATTAATTGTATTTCCGATAACGCTGTGTGATTACTACTTCACAATATATAATTATTGTTTGTTAATTTTGAGAAAAGTTTTCGCTTTTATTAATGATCAATGATAATGGTGCAATATTTGTCATAAAAGCCCTTTCAGACGCTTCATTAATTAATGGCCATTTTATTGCTAATAAAAATTTTCCCAACTTTAATTTTGCCAGTTTAAGTGAATGTTGCAGCCTGAGATTTTATTTTGTTTATGTGCTAATTTAACGATACCGAAGCAACTACGTTATATAATAATGCTGCAGTCACCAACTTTCTACAAGCTTTTTTAAACATGTTTTTGCAGACTTTCAGCTATTCTGCAATCTTAATTTTGTTCATTTTAACATAGAGGACCTCCCTCCACTTAAGGCTTCTGCAGCCTTAACTCTTAACGTTCTCGTACAAGACTAGTAACTTCAAGTAATTTTCTGATGTAGGCTAATGCTAATGTCTATTAATTTTATAAATTCTTGGTTTGTTTGTTTTTTCCCACGACATCAACGTTTAATTGAAATAAATGCCATGAACAATGAAGAAAGGGTAAATCAGGGTATTCGTAATATTCTCGGAATTCTTAAGGAAAGAAAAATGGAAAAAAAAAAAGAAAGGAAAAAAAAGGAGATATAAGTTTATTTTCCAAGGCGCCATTTTAGAACCTTGGTATTTAGGTTTACTTAGGTGTAACGCTAGTAAGGCATCGTAATATGCTTCGTAGAGAAAACAAAAGTTGAAGAAACAGAGTTTCTGAATATTATTTTAAAATCCAAATAAGCAAATTTATCCATCCATTATCTCAGATCAAGATAATTGAACCATTTTGTCATGAACACTAAAATTTAAACTAGTTTGAACTAGTTTAAACTTTAATTCAAACTTGCATATTTTGACTAAATTATAATAGAGTTAAGATTAAAAAAACATGACCAGAAAGCACTGCTGTTAAAGTATTAAAAAAAAGATAGCTGAAGAGCTGTTATCTGAGGAAGTTGAAATACTTGTCAGTGTGAGCTTTGTATTAATTACGTCGAAAATTGAAAGTTGCGTTTAGATTATCCATTTTCCTGGCACGAAAACTTAGAGGTACGAATTTTGCTTAAGAAAGCCGCCAATAGCATTTACACTTTGCATTACAAGTTGCCATGCAAGCTGTATATTTTTCTTTAAAAAAAAAAGACTAGAAATTTTTTTCTATTATTCGCCATTTATTACATTTTTTCCAATTTTGTTCTGAATATGATTTCATCTGAAATCAATGAAATACCTATCAAAACTACAATTTAAATGTTGATAGTGTCCCCAGATGGATATAAGAACCCATGTAATCCTTTCTGCCTTTACATAAGTGGAACATGAACAGAAAGATGCCTTGGCGCGGTTTGGTCGATAACATATAGAAGGTACTTTTAAATTCTGAGCGATTGTATTGCTTTAGAATATCAGCTTTAGTATCTTCTTATTAGCGCTTAGAAGGTTGCATTTCTTTATTGGAAGGAGAACCACTTAGTAAAAGCAGTATTTGAAATTCGTCTATTATTAATATTTAAACTAGAGATAAGTTCTTGTTTAGTTACATTTACTTGAAGGGACCGAATTCGCGCTCTAAGGTGCACCTAACCTTCTGTCAGATGAATACTTTCCTAATGGAGGTTAAGGAGGGTGGGCTTCGGAATGGCGCTTCTACCTCCACTTCGTCCTCTTTAGATTCGTCATCGCTTCCTTAACCATAGAGGCCTACTATTACAACAGTAATTTTCGTTATTCCGCACTTGCGTCATTATGTAAGGAATTGCGTAAGCGATTTTAATTTTTAAAGTTCTAAAAAATGAGAATTTTCGAAAACGACCACGAAAAATAAAATACCTGATGTTTGTTTTGAGCTGTGATCGAATTTCCGCGGGTGTCTACCGGTCGGGGTCTGTTGCTTTCTGCCCTCGTGTTTATGAAAGTTCCTCTTGAACTGAGCGGGGGGGCTCTTATCACGAGTCGCAGCGGTGACCTCACACCTCCGCCGCTACCGCCCATTGCCAAGTGAATTATGCGCACCGGGGTCTGAAGGCAGGTGGTACGTCACAGGGGCCATCCGCCGAGAGGTCATGGGTCACGCCTTTCGGGACTTATCTTGCCCGAGCAGCCAGCACCCCAGTTAAAGTGAGTCACTTACCGGCCGCACGATGTCGCCACTTCCGCTAATGAAAATTAACTCGCCCAGTTTTAATACTTGACCACAAATCTTGAAATTAAACAAAAGATCGTGGCAAGAATTTACAGTGGAAACATTTTAATGATGAAGAAAGTTTCCTCCTCAAAATTTTTCATGTTTAATACTTTACTCTGTTTTTGTTTTTTGAGAAGGAAAAAAAAAAAAGGAGTGAGGGAAAGGAATTTGAAATAAAGAAAATATCTCAGGTTATTTATTCAAAGCACATATATAATAATTTCACAAAATCGTAACGTGTGACGCTTGATGTAAATTATGCTGACACTGTAATTTTGAAAATGTTCTTTATTAGGCCTAAATATTTGCTGTAATAATGGCAGATATCTAATAGATACAAAATAAAAGTAAGAAATAAAACATAAACATAATTTTGAACTTAAGAAATTTCTGAAAGAAACCCCCTTTGGATTCTACATTAATTTTTTTCGGTTTTATTTAACCCCTTTTATTTAAGTATAAAGAAATAAATAAATAGATTGATTTCTACAGATGTGACAGTACTTCTGAATTCTAGACATAAATAAATACTTTCATTTCTCTTTGATTCTCTTCCTAGCACCGAATTCATAGCAAAGTATGCATTTAGATATTGAAGAGAATTTTTTTTATAAAATTTGTATCCTTTCCACCACTTTATTAAAATATAAAAGTCTATAAAAATATCAAAAAAATAAAAGTTACGGAATAAATAAATAAATATTTTCATAACTGAACTCAAAAAATGTGAAAGTATCGCCAGTTTTAAAACTAACAGCATTTTCGCCCAAGAACTGCAAAGTTATTGGTCAGAGTGCGAATTTATCAACACTTCTTTGCCCACCTCTTCTTTTAACAGGTTTCCGCACATATTTTTTTTCTCCATTCCTTTTTAAATTGTTTCGAATTCATTTTCAGAAGAGAAAGATTGATTAGACATTGATGGTTTTTGTCTTAACTCATTCTTTCTCTGTGTTTGATATATTAACCATCGGCTTTTGAAAGAACTCTGATTATTGATGCCCTGACGATAAACAACTGGTTTCGATACAAAAAAAAAAAGATCCTGTTTGGGTGTTTGCACTGTGAGTGAATGTGGGTTGTTTGGCAAGGTGCTAAAACGCCTCCGCCTACCTCTTCTAATGAACCCAGAGTTAGTTTTTTTTTCTTTCTATTTTATTGCTTCGAGGGGCAAATGTAATTATCCAAATACATCGCAGATAGTTTTTATCTTTTTTTCCCCCTCCATTTCTCAGCTTTTATCTTTGGCACTCTACACATCACTTTCCTCTGCTATTCTCAAGAAGATTTTATAGAAAACCTTATGGTTGGCTTTGGCTGTTGTGTTTTTATAGCTTTTATTAGTGGTTTTGTTGTAGAGTGTGGAATATAGAAAACTGAAGCTGTTTAGAAAGTAGAATTACATCAGTTGGGACGTTTGGAAGCTTGAAAATGACTTGACATTGGCCCCAAAATGTCAATCCAATCAAACATTGCCTGTCCATCGGTCATTAGAGACCGGCCCACCGGGATTTCACTGGAAGATAGACCTATCGCCAAAGACAAGCAGAAGACATAACAACAAGGAAAAATGAACATATTAGTAATAAGGGAAAAAAATTAGATAAACATAAGATTTTTTTTAATCAATTTACATATATGTTACATATCTATGGATAATATGGCTGTTAGAGTAATGCGTTTCACAATGTACCAAATATTAATAGATGCATTTAAGAAAGCTAAAAACATATAGTTCTATATAATTTACTACTGTTATTATTATTATTATTTTAAGAATTTAGTTGAAACTTCATTTCAGTTTATAAACTTATATCGTAAATAAATGAAACTTCGCTAATAAACTTACATTGAAAATTGCTCAAGAACTTATTAATGTATTTTTGTTTTTAAATTCAAATGAAACATCTGTTTCTTGCCTTTTTGAGATTTTGTTCATGAATTTAAATGAAATTGTTATAAATTGTAACCTTTCCTAACATAAGCTTTTGTTACCATAGAATTTACTTCCAATTTTTTGTGTTTTATCTTCAAAAGTTTAATGGAATTTTGCTTACGTAGAAGCAGAGAATTGCTTTTGTGAGAATTTTTATTTGACGTTCTTGTATGTTATAATAGGAAAAAAGTGTTTTTAAATATTTAAATTCAGATGGTAAATAGCAGTGATTTTGCACATTTTGTAGTTAGAAAATGCTTGTATTTGTGCAAGTAAACGCTGTTAAAGTTCACTTATTTACAATGTCGTCGTCTGTTTTTTTATAAACACATTTTTAAACCAATTTGGGGGGGTTTCTTTTGTAGTTGGAGACTTCACGGGAGTATGATTTAAGAGTTCTTGTTAAAATCAAATTATTTTAAACATGTAATTACATTTTTCAATTTAAATCCGGTGGAGTTGAATAGGATGAGAATGAAAGGGTTTCTGGAGGTGGGGGACGTGAATAAGCGTTGACAGAGGGAGGGGACCGGGGGATGTGCCGGTGTCGCCGTAAATAAGGCTGCTTGACAAGCAAATGTGATGGGGGTCCGTACCGCGGACGATCTATTGCGTCTCACGCCGTATAATTAAGAGGTGCTTTCGCCTGAAAGAGCTCTGGCATGGCACAGCGCTCGAGCCATCGACGGAACCCCGTGATTACGGGTGGCACTAGAGGGCGTTGATCCATTCATCCGGAAACGAGCAATGATGATGATGAAGTTAAATTTATTCAAGGGGATCCACCAGCGCGTGGGCCTTCAGTAACATCAGCTCAAAGTAATGATCAGAAAGACGCATCTCGTACGGGATGGGCAGTAATAACAACGGAAGATGAAGTAAGAAAAAGGACAATGATTGTCTTTACATTTCCTGCTGGCATTTGATTCTTATTGTTCTTTTACAATTAAAAAAAAAAGCCATCATAAAAAAAAATAATCTTAAATTACATTGAATTTCGGAGTTATGCACCGTAGAACTATTGATTTCTTGTATTAAATTCGGCGTAGAAGGAATTGCAGTCGGTCCTAAAACTGAAAATTGTAACATGTTATTAGTTAAATATCAATCTGTGCATTCACATGGGACATAATATCATTTTACATGTGTAGGCCTAGAGAAATAGAAATTATGAATGTAGTTCATGCTACAATTACTATAAGTGTGACTTTAAGGAAGTAAATCTGATTGCATGGAAAACAATCTATAAATAAAGAACCGTAAAAAACGCATTTGACCCATATAAAATCTAGAGATATGACAATTTTGACTCATTGCACTTTTCATGAATTTTTTTGGGACGTTTTGATAACATAACTAAAGGTTCTTGAGCCCAAGAAACCCCAAAAAATATGATTCTTACTGTATTTTGTATTTTGTATACATATTGCGTAGGCGTACAGAGGGGATTTTGGAATGATGATAGTAATCGTTCAACAACCAAAAATAAAACAAAAAAAACACGTCAGATTCTTTCCCTGGGGGGGGGGGGAGAGGTAAGGCAGCCTTAGCCTTACCTTTCTCTTATGTATAATTTTTAAAAGATATACTTAGCTGGGGTTTTTTTTTTTTTTTTTTAAATACAGAATAGAACTACTTATCTTACATGAATTCTACAAAACCGTCAACAATTAAGAAGTAAATGGCACCTGCATATGAGTATTTAATAACGATTTAAAATCCGGAAAAATCAATTCTAGTATGGAAAAAGATTTTGGCGGATACATTTCTCCGTTCAGAAGATTCACAGAAGGTCTTCCTCTAGTTCTGTGATTCTTTGTAGGAAGATCACGCAGTGGTCGTTTAATGCTTCTTACGTCTCCTTGTTCAAGAGGTATGACTAAAAATAATGAAGAATCTTCATTTCCTTCAACGATAAACAAATCAGGAAAGAATAAGATAAAAAAAAAAAACCGAATCGTTACTCTGAACTATTTGATGATAATATACTAAATATCTTATTCTCATGATTCCTCAAAAAAGTTTCCCATTTTTCCTGAATAAATGATTTGCTTTCCTGCTTCCTTTCCCTATTTGAGTTTTTTTTTTTTTTTTGATTTTTTGTGGTCAAATACCTTTTGAGGTGGGCGTAAGGCTGCCCAAGGTTTTGAATTCTACATTTTGTTATTGTTTTTTATTTTACTTATTTTAGTTTTGAGGAGTCACTTGTCCCATCCTGAATACATTTTATTTTCAGTTTATCTCTTACACAAAGTTTCATGGAAGGCTGTTACAGAAAAAAATACAAGATTAAAAATGTAGTAGATTTATTCAAAAGGTGTAGTTACAATAGTGTTGCAATATCTCCTCACCTGGATGTAAAACTAAACTGAGGAGCATTTGTCTTTTTTTTTTTTAGATGAGTTTACATGTTTCTAAAAATGATATCCTTAACAATAGTTGTTAATACTTAGTCGACATTACATGAAATTTCACGAAAAATAGTTCAAAAATGTTTTTATTAAAGCATTATTTATATGAATTTCTTATTTGATATTGTAAATTTTTGTTAAAAGACTAAACCACTACAACAGTAACTTAATCTCAAATGAGAATGGGCAAAACAAGAGGTTGAGATAAATTCGATCATCGGCGCAACGAGATGAAGTGTGAGTGGTTGGTGTTCGTAAAGTTCGATTCACTAACTGATGTTTTGCTGTTGTTTGCGTTGTTGTGTTTTATTTACCTATAACGTATTTTTCTGTATCTTTCTTTGTAAACAGGAGCCTTTGACGATGACGATGTGACTCATATTGAGGGAGAAGTCAACCCTGTTCGCGACTTGGAGATAATCAACGAAGAGTTGCGACTCAAGGATGCCGAGTACATGGTGAGCACTCTCGAAAAACTGGAGCGAACTGTTGTCCGAGGTGGCGACAAGAAGATGAAGCCTGAATATGTAAGTTGTTTATTAATATCCTAACAGAAACTGGTCACTTAATAAATAAACAAACAAACAACCTGCTGTTTTTTATTTGCAAGCTTTTATTAGCTCACACTGTCTGGTTTCCAGATCAAATCTTAAAAATTGATTACAATTGATTTTAAGTCACTTACGTGACCGATGGGGTTAATCATTTAGAAATTTTGCAACTTGCTAATGTCTGATGACAATACATAACATACTGATGTAGTAATACATTTTATATTAAAGGCAACACGTCCTTCCGTGCCGCGTTACTTCTGAGACCAGAAGCTGGGTGTCGATATATACATATATACATACCACTATTTCTTGTATTGTAAATATGAACATTGCACGTAAAATTAAAATTGCTATTACTTCTGAATTATATTTATATAATTCTTATATATTTTAATCATTAGACTATATACTACAGAAAGCGTGGTTTTAACATTAATTATTACAAGATAGAGGTATTTTATTTGGACGAGAATCGTTGAATTTCTAATTGATTTGTACTTTGTTTGGGAGTCACTTTGGGAGCCTTTCTGAATTTGTCATAGGGGAGGGTGGATCAGGTTGATAAGTCCCCAGAAAGGACGAAACGGCCGTTCCCGATTCCCTCTGTTGACAAACTCAGAAGCGTGATTTGTTTACTTGTGCAGTCTTTGGTTTTCCTTTCTTAATTTAGAAATTCAGTTGCCTTACATCTTTTATGATGGTTTGTTGGTCTTTGGTTTAATGTATGTTTGTGTAGGTTTTCAAGCACGAAAAGTAAAAGGATAAAAAGCACTTAGATTCAAACGCTGTTGAATACGCTAACTGTTGTAAGAATAGCTTGGTGACTAGTTAGCTAGGGCTGATGGAGAGCTTGAGGGTAAGATTAGGCAAAGTTCAGAATCGTGAGGATAATCTTCCACTTGGTATTAAAAAAACAAATGAGTTAATCTACAAGTGATGTCATTCTATTTAATTGATTCCAAAAATTAAAAAAAAAAAAAAAAAAAAGTTCTCAATTTGTAATGATTAAGTTATTTTGTATATTTTCTCTTCAGTTTCTTATTAACATTATTAAGATTTTATCGTCTTAGAAATGATAAAATGATAACTATCACTCTGTGCACATTTAAGATCATTCTGTTGCTCCCCATTCAAGAGTTTTTAATATCATAATACTTTCACTGGGTGTTAGTTCCATCAAATATTTGTATAAGGAGTCTAATTTGGCCACTAAATGCAGTGGGGAGATGAAACATTCCTACTGTCTTCAACAACTCCATTTCCTAGTTGTCATCAGATAGTTAGCGTGTTCCTTTAATGCAGTGCTTCTCAACCTTTTTTTGTTTCAAGACTCACTTTTGTATTTGCAGAAATCCCGCAGCAAACCAAAATTTTTCATTGGTTATATTGGTATAATAGAATCCTTTGAAAAACACGTATCAGTGAATGTAATAGTCTATTTCAAATATTTAAGGATACCCTGAAATACATTTTGGAAGCAGATTTGAAAACGATCGAATACTTTATTAATCTTAAATGTAAGATCTAAGCCGAATTTAATTCTTATTTCTCGTCCAGAGTTATTCTAGATGTGAAACATTAGTCTAGTGTGAAGCTAAATGTTCGTTGCGGATACACTTGCAGAATTTTCTCGCGGCCACCGGTTGAGAAGCTCTGATTTAATGAAATACTGTCTCCCGATTTCAGTTAAAGGATCATGACAAGTAAACAAATCCATCTGTGATTCTGAAGACGTTGGTAGACGATTAACAGTGACATGATGTTTTCTTTCTGTTGGGTCGTCGACATTGTGATAATTAAAATTCATTGTTATGATGATCTAACAAAGAAAGCATTACGTAAATATTAGCCATCTAACAATGGTCCGTCAATATCTGAAATTGACTTTAATCTTCATTCTCCAATATCTTGAGAATCGTTGTTTGTGATAACGTCACAGTTGTGACCAAGCCATTCGAAAACAAAGTTTGAATTTTTTTTCCCCAAATAAAAATTTGAAGACTGAAATTGTTTTCTTTACGATTCTAGCTTCATTGGACGTAAAACTTAACTTAATGGAATCTCGGCAGAAATATGAGTTGACTTCAAATCTCTCAACTTTTCGCAGCTATGTCGCTTCGTCGATGTACCTTTAAAACCTTTATCGCCTATAATGGATTATCAAGCTCAACGATTAAAGTAATGTGATGTAATAGTTTTTAGATAGAACAATAATACGCTGTTGTTAATGTGAATGGTAATGGTACTATATTTAGAAAATCGTTTTCAAATTAATTTTGCATCTTATTGCTTGGCAATCTCGGATGAAGACTGCTAATTGATCTTAACAGATTTTTTTTTCACTGATGGATTGAACAAGATCTAAGCTGGAATCATTATAAGAGGTGGACGTTGCTGTTTCAACCTTTCTTTTCCTTGACTTTGTTGAAGGATACTTCTGCGGGGTTTTCGGGTTCCAAAATAAGAATATGACATTAATTTGTAATGATCACGTGATTTTTTTTTTAAGCAACTGGCGGAAGTGATAGAGGTGTGGAGAAGGACAGAAAGGGGTGGGAAGTCTTATATCTCGATATCAATTTGATATCCAGAGATTTCGAGTTACAAAATATGAATATAACATTAATTTGTACCTATCTCATGATTTTTTTTCCCAACTGGGAAAGTTTCGAAGTGATCTCACAATTTCAATTTCTTTTACATCAGGACATCGGTTTTTTTTGTAATCCGTACGAAGAACGGGTATTTCAGCCAGGTAAATGGTATTAATTAAAGATCAAACGCTTAATTCAACGCAACATTTAATCTCCATGGAACAACACAATTTAAAATTCCTTTCATTTTTTTTTCCGTTTACTTCAAGATAACTTCGATTTATAGAGAATAAGAAAGATATGTTAATTCCTTCGCTGCTCATTGCATGCTTCTTAGCTAAGCTTATGAATATTTGCTTTTTCAATATGTTTGTTTACAGATTATTCGGATTTTCTTTGGCTTTTTTCCTTTTTTAATGTTGCCATTAAGTTTAAGTCTTTTATTGTTTAAGCTAATAAGTCTCAATCAAATAAAAGAAATATTTTATGAAGGTGAAGTTTACACTTGTTGCTCAAAATTTTTGTATCTCTAAATTTTCATGAAACTTTGTTTAAGCTAAAATTTGTCCACGGTACACGTGGTAAGTATTATTAAGTAACTATGTGGTACACATTTCCACGATTGTCTAGAAAGCTCTTACAATAATAGCAGAACATTAAAATACGACCAATTTTTGTTCGTATTACATTTTATCAGAGTCTTTAAATTTGATTTGAAATCATGTAAAAAAGAAAGATGGTTAGAGTACGTATCGGTGATAATGCAGCCATCCTGTTTGTCAGTTGCTAGCATACTATTGCTATCTTGTTAGCTTTAGACATGTTTTTGAATATTTCTAATTAATTTAAGAATCCTTTCACCTAAATATAAATCTGACATCTTGATCATTGCTTAAGACTTTTTCAGAAAAGAAACATTGCTAATTTTGGAAGTGATCGTTACCTCATTCCTAAAAATTAGCAACATCTTCTGAGAGTTTTGTAACCTTACGATAAGATTTACCGTCAAATGTTGCTGTAGCTTTCAGGGAAATTGTACTAGAAAGATCTAAAATTAATCTTTGAAATTACTGAGACCATATCTGAAGGGCGAGGTTGATTGTAAAAATTAAAAAAAAAGAAGAATAGGATCCATAATAAGTGGAAGTGCAGGAGGGGGTGGGAGGTTGAAAGGGGCTTTGGAAATAATTGTAAATTGGGAAGCTCGATGATATACGACATTTTAACAACACCTAATTGCGTCTAACCTGAGTCGAGGCTTAACAACGTGCATTTTGCTTTCCTTCCCACTGTCGTAGCGATGCCCCCGGGGTCACCGTTGATTGCTCTGCTCCACATTTTAACGATCTTGGTAACAATTTAGAAAATAAAATAAAAATATTCCTCCTCTACAGATAAAAGGTAGATACGGTGCAAAAGGAAACGGTTCTGCTGCTCGTCTTTCTACATTTTCTATTTCAAAAAGACTTTCTTTCATTTTTTTTTGGAAAGAAAAAACAAAGTCTTGAAGTACGTACCAGTTGAAACAAAAAAACTTAGTTTTTTCCTTGATAATAAAGTGTAATCCTTCATATAATATGTTCATTGTTAATATCACAGCATTTTTAACTGATATTTGCTTACTTATCACTATCCTAGTGAAGCTTCTTAAGTCACTTAGCCTGTGTAGGGTTGTAGGTGTATTCCACTAATGATTTTTGAACCAAAGGAGGGATCTTGAAACTTGATAGGCAAATTTAAGGACCAGAAATCTTCACTTTTTATTTGAATTTCTTTCCAAGTGGGAAATTAACGCGAGAAGGAAAAAATAAAAATTCCATAAGAAAGCATTGGAATCTAAAACAGTGAAATATTTTCGATTAATACTTCATTATTTTAAACCTTGACCATTTCTGTTAATTGATCATTGATCATTTCTGTTAATGTAAATTAGTATTAGTTTGCTTATATGAAAACATACACGAAGGATACAAATCAGCCAGTTGGAAAGAAATTGGATCTACTAACTGTTCTGATTCATCAATGGCATCACCACACCAATGAGCTGTTTTAAATAAAAGCATTTCTCCATGATAACTTAACTGCAAGGGATGTCGAGCATTGGACCGCAGGAGATTCTTCTGAGTTTAAAGATCCAAATGCGTATGATAAGATGATAAAATGAAAAAAATGTAAAAGATGGAATAGAGTCAAGAAACAGGATGTTTGACAAATAGGTAACAAGCAAATTAGTTTTGAATCGTTAATATTTAGGCAGTTTCTGCGATTTTGCTATTCGATCAATGATCACTACTAAGTAGTAAATACTATGTGCGTTATTTTAATTCCTAAAATAAATAAGTATTTAAGTAATCTCTGTTTGAAAAACTGTTTAAACAATTCTCGTAGGCTTTGTAGAATGCGAACAAAATAAAATTTCCAGTCCGAATTACAAACTGTTTAGAGTATAAATCACAAATTGTTCCTAATTTAATGTTTTAAAAATAGAGAAATCCCCGAGTTTTGCAACTTTTAAGTTTTTATTATATATATATAGTTTTTTTTTTTTTTTTGGAAATTTCGTTTTACTTGAAAATGATAATAAAAAGATTTTTTTTTTTCCGTAATAGTGTTACTAAATGTGATTTGAGTTCTAAGCAAGACGTGGCTTCTATCAGGGAATTGAAAGAAATGGAAAGGCCATTCTACAGAACTTATTAAAAGCTAGTAGTCTAGCTATTTATCAGATTTACTTACCAACATTACACTACAATAAGATATTGATCTAGATGATGCTAAATACTAGTTAATAAATAAACACTGTGGGAAGTTATTATAATTGCACCCACAAAAGCTACCTTCTGGTATTCAGTGATCAATCAAACAGGGGTGGGCAAATCACTACTCAGTCTGATTGTAAGCAATCAACCACTAATTGTTAGATTGAAGGCTTTTCGGCAGTGAGAAATATTTCAAATTGCATTCAGTTGTAATGTTAAAAATAAGTACATAAATAAAAAAATCTTAAAGACAGTCAATATGGAATGATTATCGGCTATCAGTTGTAGACACTGTTATTGATGTATTTCGATATATTTTTTGAAAGAAACCGAGGAATGTTTCTTTTGTTTTTATGTTGATTTCAAATATGGATATTTAATTTTAATCTCCAGAATGAGATTCTTCGCATCAGACATTGTTAAGAAAAACTATCCGTCCTTTCTGCTATGAAGATATATGGGAATTATCTATGTTTTATAAAGTGTGAAGCCACGAGGATCTTCAATATCGCATCAAATTTTATTTATCTAAAGTTCTAAGATGAACTATGCAGAGGTGAGCAGTTTGATCTTGGGCGTTTTTATGATCAGAATAAGAACCCCCGTCTTTAATCAATTTAATGCATGTAAAATTGACTTCCTTCCACCCCATCTTTTTTTGTTGCCTCTCTACCTATCCCTCCTTTCTCTCGCCGCGATGTTTTTATTGATCAATTTTCGCTTTTTATGATCGACATTGTTAATAATTTTACGGATCCCATAAATGTCAATTGCATCCATGCCCCCCTCACACTGTGTGATTCGCAAACATTAAAAACTTTTGTAGGCAGTGCTTGGATTTCTGCTGGGCATTTTCTTTATCTTTTATTGTTTGTTTTTTCTCTGAAAGTTTTCAGATCTCTTATTGCTAAATAGTAGCCCATGAATGTTTTTGCCTGTGTCTGTCTGTCTGTCTGAGTTTCCAAGCACAAAGAGTTCTTCCAAAAATCTCAGGAGAAATTGATTTTAAAAACTGATTAGGATTGGTAGTATTTGTCTTTTTTTTTATGAAAAAAACCCCAACTACGATCATTTGAATAAAATAATAATAAATAAATAAATTTGCGGTCACAGAACAACTTTTTTATGTCGTTATCCTCAAACACACAGAGATTCAATGATTATCAGTTGAACAAGACGAAGTTAATGTGGGACAGCCAATCCGACGCTTGCCGCCTTTTCTTCGCAATGAAGAAATAGGCTACCCAATTTCCTGAGAGCTGAATGAATTTTGAGACTTGTTGTTTTACTGGTGACTGCTCCTGGCTGATGATAGCCAAAGAGCGTCAAACAGCTGTTCCAGGATATCACTGGTAAACAATTTGGTCTCACCCATTGTTGTTTAAGAAACAGATTACTTGGTTAGAAAAGATTAAAACAAAAGTGTTTACAGTATTTGACTGTCCATCTTGTATTTTTTTTTCCTTCTGTTCATGTATCATTGCCTTTTTCTTTCTGGATGCTAATACTGACATTCAGTTCATGGATATATATATGGGGAGATTGAAAGAGTCATGATTAGTAAAATTTTCCGAAAAAAAAATTATAAAATTCCAATATGGTTTACCAAAAAAAATTTGGTAACATTATTTTTCTCGTAAGCTGTTTACAGACCATTTACTTAAAATAGTTTATTTAACATAAATGCTAAAATAAAAAGTGAACTACTGGAACTGTTGGTGTTTGCACCCCCCCCCCCCCCACCTTTTGAAATTAAATCCTATTTCTACTAGTGCTATTGTAGAATTCCTATTGATATTTCTGATTCCAATAAAAATCTCTCTGAAAAAAAAAACCCAAACAACTATTTGAATAAATGTTCATTTTATATTCTAATATATTGAGTCATTTTCTTGTGAGATGAATGGACTGTTCGCAATATTGAGGGTGCGGAGGGTCCTAAGGTGGGGCTGCGGTAATAGATCGGCGGCGGTTCCATTCCGCCCTCTTCCTCCCCTCTTTCCTTTCACTTCGACGGCAATGATTTACGGGCTTGGGATCCCCGAAGCATCACCACCGCTGTAATGATCGTTGATTGCAATTATCATAGATTATATTAACTGCCTTTAATTCACCTTCGCTTGACTAAAGGCCCGATTCAATTTCTCCCTCTTTCATCTTCCCTCTACATTCTTTTTTTCTTTCTTTCTTTCTTTAATAGATAGGCTTTCCTTTTTTTTATATTTTTAATCTATTTGTTAGCAGTTTTTCTCCTATCAATTTATCATCTGATTACATCACCAATCTCTTTATAAATTCAAAATAATAATAATATACCTTTCACTTTTCCTAGAATTAAAAATAATGTTACAATGTAACTAGAAAGCCTGTGACGTTTCGCTGATTTTTAGCGACCCATTTGGGAGCTATTGTGACAGCAGTGATCAAAAATTGGTAGCTATTGCGTCTCTCCTGTCCGTCCGTCCATTTATGTTCACTCCTAACAACTCTCGAACGGAAGATCGGATCGACCAACGGACTTCACCATCGTGTTTAGAGGCCCCAAAACTGTAGGAATAGGATATTTTCAGGGGACAACGCCCCCCCCCCCCCGTCCCTGTTCGAGAGTGGGCATTGTTGCCATTGTACCCTCCTAAACATTCCCGAATGAAAGATCGGATCGACCAACGGACTTCACCATCGTGTTCAGAGATCCAAACAACGTAGGAATGGGATATTTTTAGATGCCAACGGCCCCCCCCCCCCCACCATGTTCGAGATATTTGGCATTGTTTTCATTGAATTTCTGCTATTAGCTTAAATGTTAGAAATGCAACTATATCATTTCAGTTGTCAGCTATAGCTGCTAGTTGCAGACTCATCAAGGTTATCGGTTCAAACCCGTATGTCTTACTTTTTTTTTTCCCCCCTTAATCTGTATTTCTCAATATCCCCGTTTGTTTGTTTTTTTTTCTTCTTATTTTCCTAAAGTTTTTTAATTTTTTTCCTAACTTTTTTTTATTTTCCCATACGTTAATGTATGTCCTTTTTTTTATTATTATTTTTATTTTATTTTTATTATTATGGGTCGCCTTTAAATTTATGCTTTAGCACAAAATTATATTCACTTGTTGTTTCAGAAATAATGCAATGTACAAAATACTTATGTGACCAATTGTATTACATTATGAACCAGGTTGTGCCTAAGATTCACAACGTCTTCTGTTCTCATCTCTGATTTATCAAAATAATTTTCTCTTCTTGATTTTTAGCATAATATGATTTCCTAGATTGAAGTTTTTCCTCTACTTTTTTTCCACCAAATCTCTTGTTTTATCAACTCCTTTCTTTTCCATTACCATTTATTCGATTCAACATCTATGATTATCATTTTATTTTATTTCTTAATGGTAATAAAAGAAAGCAAAATGAAAGTGAGTGAAATTCTCCAAATGCAGTAACAAATCAACTGTGCTATCAAATACACGTGCCCATGAATTGTCCTGTGTGAGTAATGAATCCGAGCAATTAGTCCAGAAGGATTTTGCATAATTTAAGTTACGTTTTTGGATGTTTGCCAATAGAACAGAAATTGCATTAAAAAAAAAATAAAGCAAAAAACACACACAAAAAAACACCGAAGCGTTTAGACTGCGAAATGACTTTACCAAATCCATAAAATGTTTGCAACTTATTGCTTACACTAATAAGAATTATTGTAAAGATAAGTTAAGTTTGTAAAAAACAAACCAAAGCTAAAAAGAAGTCGATTAAAAAAAAAATCCTCATTTACAATGTTCCAGAATATATTAAAAAAATAAATAAAAATTAAAGTTAAACGTTTTAGTAATGTCATTTGAAGATGTCGTACTTTGCCGAATGTTCGGTAGTCTCAGAACGATCTTGACCAGAGCTTTCCCAAAGAAAGTGTTGTATACTATAAAAGATTCCATTGTATATCCGTGTAAATGAAAGAAAATGAAATAATCCTACTTTAGACCGAATCTTTTATATCTCGAAGACAAAAACAAATAGAATACTCACTGAATTACATTAAATTAATGTTAATATCATAACAAGACGTAATAATATCACAGAAGTCGTGTATGATAGAACATGAATATTGTTTTAGAAGTGTCTCAGATTTGCATGATATACATACACACACAGACTTGTGATCTTACAAGAAATGTCAGTCTAGCTGTTCAGGCCTAATCCTGCGTTTACGACTACATTCTGAAGCTGACTTGGAAATTACCTTTCGTGGCTGCGATGCATCCGGCCTTAACATTTGCTTCAGCAGTCAAAATAATAAAAAAGAAATAAATAAAAAGTGTGAGATAAGGATTTGACGGTGAAGAAAAATTATTTTTTTTTTTTTGTCGACACTTTTTTCTTCGAACTTTATAACAATTTTCAGGATTAATTTTTAAATTAAATTACACATAATTATTTTTGGAAATCTGTTTTTTTATTCTTTGTTAGAAAGAGAACTTCGAGCTTGTCTTAACTTCATCTCATTGGTGGGAATTAACGTTGGAATGGCCAATTGCCTGGAATTTGGTTTTTCTTATGTTTTTTAATGAAATATCAATAAAATTAACTAGAATTTGAGGTTCTGGTTCGAAAATATGGAATAGTGATTCTGTGATGAAATTAAGAAATGGATAAATATTATTTAAAAAAAAATCAATAAAAATAATGAGATCTGAATTTGGTTACTGTGCCATAAAATTTGGCAATTTCATATTTACTTTGGTTTATATAGTGTTTTGAAGGCGTAAAGTTATAAATTAACCGTCATTTATAAACGTAATGGCTTCCAATTACTGTATATTGGGGAAAAAAAAATGAAAAAGATTGTTTCAATTCCTTTTTGTCTGAGATAATAGTGATGGAACGTTTTCCGTCCAAAGGGACGCCGCTTGCACGCGCGAAAGAAAGACAAATGACGTTTTCCGTAGAGGAGATTGGAGGCCGCCATTTATTTAGAGTAACTTTAATGAGGTATTTACTACTTCGGCGAAAATCATTTATTAAGAGCAGAAAGGGGATGGGAGAACCATGTTGCCAAACTTGAGTCGAAGGGGAAAGGATTCATTGCAATGCAGAGAATACAAATGAAGAAATTGGAAGACACTGACAGGGGAGACAGGGTTTAGATTCGATGATTAATATTCAGAAATGTGGCAGTTCGTTTTTCTGCCTAAGATTGAACTCAGCCTTGTATTTAATAAAGGTTCTCCCATTACTGTTAATTTATACCATTTTATTGTTGTTGTTGTTGTTTTGCTTTAACTAACGTAAGTTCAGTCTTGAGATGAAGAATTTTATGAGAATTTTATGACCAATATTTTGAAGCTTCTGACTGTTCATGAATAAATTTCCATTTGTCATTCCTCTCCATTGTGTAACTCCTTTATTGCATTTCTTTTCATTGGAAATTTTTCTGAGCCCCCAATGCAGAAATTCTGTAGTTCGAATTTTTTTGCTGTGGTAGGCGAATGACAAAAAACCTTTTACAGTCGACAACAGGTTAATTTCAGGACATCGTTAGTTTTATACCAGTATACGTTTGTTTGCTAATATTTATAATTAAGTTTTGTAAAATCCGTTTTTACTTTATTACGATTCACCTATCTTTAGACTATATCGTTGAAAAATCTACACATTGACTTGCCACCTACTGTAGTTGAAATTGTATCCTAGCAGACAACTGCATGTATTATTGACGAAGTGTAGTTGATTTTTGTTTGGATATTAAGATAAGTCAAAAGGTAAACCTTGAAGCATTGTTTTAAATCTTTCACTTTGAAATCGATATCTAGAACTTTGCTTTGGGATTTGGCCGCAGTGTTGACGAAGTGACAGAAGCAACCCTCCGAACAATTTATCAAAATTATAGAAGAAATTGACCAATCATCAGAGTGATAATCATCAACCATCGGATATGTTTTTCTCTCTTTTTTTCTTGACAACTATATTTTCATTGTGAATAGTAGTTTCTTTAAAATTATAAAGTAATTTTGGAAGGGGAGGGGCGTTTTATAAGTAATTAAACTCATGAGAAAACACAAATAATTGATAGACTTCCCATTTTACAGCAATTATTTAAAATATCACGGATACACTTTTTTTTTCTTATTAACCTCTGTAAATTCAGTATTTTTTATTAAGAAACAAAAGGAATTTCGTTTAAAGGAATTTGAATTGATTTTGTTTGTGTACAAATAAATAAACACACACTAAATTATGTTAGGAAGATGGAAATTCTGCGCTCTTCCAGTGCGTGCTTTCTATAATACTTTTGTTTGCAATTAAAACAGCAACTCATACATTCTGAAAAAGTTAGTAATTATAACCCTACAGTTCCTTACTGTGGTTAATTGTGAATTATTTGGAAAATTCACGAAATTAACTCAACAACTAACTTATAGTATTAAGAAAACTGATTACTTAAGAAAGCAATCATATTTCTTGATACCATTTTAAAGTGAGTGAATTTCAAGAAGATTCCAAGTAATCTATAACGATTGGCGATTGAGACCTTTAAAAGAAGCAGGGACATTGAGCTGCTAATAAAAAGAATAGCAGAGCAATAAAACAAAGCATGTGTTCTTGCCTCATTGCAGGAATAGGAAGACAATTGACGTACAAGACTGTTTGGTCATCGATTTTAAATTTATTCTTTCAAACAGTCCTTGCATTAAGTAGTTCGGATTATAACTGATTCATTGAAGTTAAGGTTCGTTTTATCAGTACTTTTGTTCTCATTTTTAATTGCACTTTTGTCTTTTTTTACAGGACATGCTTTGCAAAGTGAATCACATGCTCGTGGAAGAGAAGAAACACGTGAGATTTGGAGACTGGAACGCCAATGATGTAAGTAACCACTGTTCTTCCCCAGATGTGTGATGTAGAGCATTTCATTTTGTATTATTCAGGGCTGCATTTATTATTGGATAGGTGAATAGGTGGAATGGATTTACCTTCTTTTCTTAAAGATTTGATGCCTAAGAATTATAGGAAGCACTTGGTCTTTACTTCGTGCTTCATCGCGGTTACAAAATGTAACTTAACTATGAAGGAGGTTTTTTTTTTTTTTTTTAACTTTTTTTTTATTTTTAGATAGCTTACTTATAATTATAGTGACCTATTAAAGACTAATAGTCGTTCAACTTGTAATGGTCGAAACGAGCAATGCAATTGTACAGTTTTCATATTGCACTATTTACTGTCGTGAGTCTGGATAGGATTTAGTTCAAATCGACCAAAAAAGTAAGTTTTAGTATTTGACTGATTATCATTGATCAAGACTGATCATCTGTTACAAGACAATCAGTTTGTTGTATGCAGGCAATAACAATTTAGTTTAGTATTAGGCCTACTTGGGAAGCAGCAGGATTATTGTAATACAAAAAGAAAAAAAAAAGTACATTTTTATTATTAATATATACATTTTTCATAAAATATTATATTTTTATTATATTTATATTTTTAATTGTTTAATTTTTTTTATTCATAAAAAAACATTAATAATCAGTAAATTATCTATTCTTGAATAATTACTACTTTAATTTTTACTCAATAATTTATTTTAATATATAAGTTTATTATCAATTATCTAAGATTGAAGGGAATGTTTGATCCCAAGATCAACGAGAGTGTTTTCTCTCTTACAGTTTCCGATTAAAATTTTTTATAAAGTATGGATTAAAAATATTCCGATTAAATTTTTCCGTAACGAATTTGTTTAAAAAACAAACAAACAAACAAAACAAGAAAACAATAACACAACAAAAATCTCTTCTTAAATAATATCGATAATTTTTATGTTTGAATTTAATTTATGAATACATTAGAGGCTGAAAAATAATGGAGCTCAAAATGAAATAGGAATTTATTTTTTAAGATTTATTTTTTCCTCGTTATTCATAAACAAGAGATGAGATTATGTTCACAATAAGGGTCAAAAATGTGTATTTATGTGCAGTTAAAAAAAATGAAATAAAAGTTGTTGGTTTTTTTTTTGTTTGTTTTATATCTGTAGTTCATAGGTCTGTTTCTTTTATATCTTTGAAGTATAATTACAATGACAATATTATCTCTTTATGCTTAATTTTTATTTTGTGTAGAATGTGACTTATATTCTCTATAGTACTTTATTTTTAAATTTCTTTAGATTAAAATTGTCACTGTATAAGTACGTAAGATAAATTGATATCTATATGCTATGAATTCTTGAACTCATTTGTTTGAAGGGGAGAGGGCTTCACTTTCACCTAACAGGGGGGGTAATACAGTGAAGTCTCACTTATACGAATATGAGAGGGAACCAAAAATTATTCGTACAAGTGAATATTTCGTGTAAGTGAATTACATATAGGACTATGGGGGTTTCGCCGGGGAATGAGAAATTCTTCGTATAACTGAATGTTTCGTATAAGTGAGACTTCACTGTAATAAAAAAGCTTCCAGAAAACATTAAACTTTAAAAAATAACATTTTAAATTCTCTAATAAAGTTAACGATGAAGGTCCGGATGTAGTGTTAGCTTTTATATTTTAATTACTAACAGATGTTACTAGTTTTATTACGATTTGGCTTAAATTTTTTTTTGCTAATCGAGCTCCTTACTTCAAAATTTTAATTATTTTTAACAAAATCTAGATAACAGAATGCTTGCATTTTGTATTTCAAAGAACCAAACCCCATTAGTTTGACTTTGTACTTTAAAAATGACACGAAATTTATGTTTGTTAGCATTCTGTGTTTGTGGGTGTTGACGGAAACTTTTCCATGTTTGTAGGTGGGTTGTAGGTTGGTCGTGAGGCTGGTTTTCTATCAACAGAACAACAAAGCTTAGGACATGCGCGTGTCTGTTAGTGATCAAAGGCCCCAGCCCATCCACATGAATAAACAATTTAATTTAGTAGGAGATGAAACGAACTGCCAGGTGTACACGAAGCAATCAGAACTGAAATGCAGAAGTAACTAAGTACTTGACAACTTCAGTTAGAAAAAGAATTGGAAATTTATAAACGAAATATTAATAATTCTAATTTAGAATAAAATAATCATTAGTGTATGCTGAAATTATTGCTTTTAGAGGATTTAGAAATAAGAACTCACAGCTTTCATAAGAATTTCTTATATAAAAGACGCGGTATAGAAATAGAGGAGTTCAGGATCAGAATCTCCTTTCTTCTGGGTTTTTTACCTTTCCCATTACAATTGCATATTTAACAAAATAGTTGAACAAAATTAAAAAGTAATTATACGATACGTGTAAATTTATAAACAATTAATATTTTTTTTTTTTTTTGAAGTACTGACAGAGATTGAAAGATAGAAAAAAATATTACTAAATATTTTTAGTAATAGTGTATTTAGAATCGGAAAAAAAAATCTGAAACAAGTATATTTTTATAAATAGATTTTTACCATTAATAGATGAAATATTATAACTGCCAATAGACACTAACTCCTGAAGACATTATATAAATTAAAATAATATTTCCGATTCCTACTAAGATTAAAACAGTTGCAAAAAAAAAAAAAAAAAAAACCATTGAGATCTTCGTTAAAATAAAGTATTTGAATTTTACTAAATTCTGCTACATGTTAGATTACTTATTCTTCAAAACTAACTACAGTAATCTTATAATTTTAATATTGTCAATTAATTTTCTAAATTGATGAAGATTGATTATTTCCTACTTATTTATTTATTTCGTTTAATGTTTCGAAGAAATTACGATATTTTGAATATTATTCCAAAGGCGATGAAATCAGGACTTAATAAATTTAAATTATTCTGATAAATGATGGAACAGTGTCTTAAAATTTAAAATGTAGATGACATTAAGAATATTTTTTTTTAATATCATAAGAAAAGAAAAGAAGCTTGTTTTCTTGAAGCTTTGATTTTGATAATATGAAAAAGAAACTTATTAAAATAGCTGAGGTTTTTTTACCTTAACAGATTTGCTACTACAATGCTTTCTGCTGTACAATTTGGAGTTGTTAAAAATCCTTTACATTATATAAAGAAATAATCTTCTGTTCAGAAATTGTGGGGTTTATGGTGTCAAGATTTGAACTCATTTCATGAATGTTTATAATATAAAGAGATTTGTTTTGAAGAACAAGGAAAGTTCACTCCTTCGACATTTTTATGTAGATGTTCTTTATACTTGAATCTTCTTCGTATCCTCCCCCACAGTTCATTTCGGGTAGCCTCCATAGGTCACAGAAATTGGTGCCATTTGCATAGCACGCATTGTTTGGAGTGGATTCCGGGGACTAATTAAAGACCCCTGCTTGTCGTGACGATCGGGTGGGGCTTGCGGGTGGGTTCTTCGGAAGTCCCCGGACACTCTTCGCTTTCTTTGACGGCAAAGTTCCGCTCAAAGAAGAAGGTTTCTCCACTTTCAACATCTGTGGTCGTGAGAATAGACGCCCTTTGTGTTTTGTTATGTTGATTAGGTGCATCAATTTGGATGGTCAAACCCCCTTGGTGGCATTCTTTTCATCACAGCAACGCAAAGGTGAAGGCAGTGATTGTAACTTTCTTATAATATTTTACTTAAGTGCGCAGTCTCTTAAAATCTGCAGAAATTCAAGTACTTCAGCTGACAGAATTTCGGAAAACGATAGTTATTCGATGTGATGGTTCACACGAAGTTTAGTCTAAAACAAAAATTCAAGAAGACATTTTACTTTGAGGGTCAAAAAATATTCTTATTGTCTCGATACAGTTAGAAAACGAAATTAGTGATTAGATTTTATTTGAAGTTGTAGTAATATCTTATTTTATTCTTATTTATTGTGTCACATTAGCAATAAAAAAAAAAAAAAAGATACGCTGACTTTATCACTTTTAAGATACTGTAGAATGAAACTTGTTTCCATACCAATTCAAGTTTCCATACTTTGTTTTCCGAATCCTTTTCTCGTATTTATAATTTGCATCTTGGCAATTTCAAAAACTACATATCCTAGGAAGATGAAATTCAGTGTTAAAGCTTGGCTTGTCCAACAAGAATCCCCTTTTGACCTGTAGAGCCATAGTAATTTACCATCATTAACTGCGAGAATTCGAAAGTTGGTTGGCCAACTAAATTTGCTCGTGCTAGTGTTGACTTAATTTCACGAGATGATGATGACTGGATTTGGCACTAGATTTATTAAAAAAAATGCAGTTAGAAGAAGATTTATTATCAAAATTAATAATTAAAAAATGTAATGTCCTTGTTAAAGCTTTACTGTTGAGATGTAATAGAAGATTGTGATTGGATGGGAGGCTGGGTGGAACTCAGGACGCAGTAATAGCGAATCAACTTGAAAGAATATTTGTCCTCGTATGGATTCGAACCAGAAAACTCCAGTCCTTACTTTCCATCTCAGCACTGCTCTAACAAAAAATGCAAGATTTATGAATAAGCATTTTTAAATGAAAACAACACAAAAAAAAAATCACGGAACTTAAGCCTACTTCCCTTAAAATATGAATTCTTACTTTATTTATTTATTTATTTATTTATTTATTTATTTATTTATTTATTTATTTATTTATTCGTGAAAACTATAAAACGAAAAGCTTACTCTATTTTTATACTTGTATATATGCCCCGTCAACAATGAATATGACGGCTTTTAATTGAGAGAGAATATTTGTCCGTCATTTGTATTTTCTCCATTCATGTCGAGAAATATCTCTAACGACTCTTCAGATCATCGCTGAGGTCGAGCATCTGCAACTAATGCTCGTCTGGCCTGCGCTTATAGTAGGCTATAAAAATGAACATTGAAATTTAAATTTTAATCGAGTAGGCTAAATAAAATTAATGAGTATTTGTTTTTCTCTGGCTCTTCTCTCATTGTGTTACAAATAGAGAGGGAGTGATAATAGATATTTAACGATAATTTGAATGTAGTCTCTGTGGCTTAATAGATAAAACGTCTGACTTCGGATCAGAAGGCTGCAGGTTCGATTCCTGTCGCGGACGTTTCATTGTTAAAATTATTTCTATTTTCACAGGAAATTACAATTATTTTCCGAACGTAGAGGAAGTGCGTTAGACACAGACAGATCCGGAAAACAATATGAGAGATTCAATTCTAAAATGGATGCAAACAGGACAACTTTTCCATCTACAGGGATTTTTGTCATCTAATTCCTCAACAACGACCCATTTGAAAAAGATAAAAATACAAAAAGTTGTATCCTCCCCAGTCTAGAATGTTCATGACAAAGTTTCAAGCAGATGCATTCAGCGGTTCAAAAGTTGTGGGGAGGGAAGGGAACACACACACAGACCGATTGATTTCATAAGCCTCACTTTCACCGATTGGTAAGTAGGCTTAAATTAGATTACCGTAATTCTAGATTGTTAGATCACTTATTACTTCCCTCGTATCCTGATCTATGACGTCACTCCGAACTTTTCACAGAAATTGTCAAATTAATCAAATCCTTTATTTTTCTTTTCTCCCTTCAATTGCACCTGAGAACAGATTTTCTTGATTTAAAAGCAAAACTATTTCAAAGACGCATCTTCCAATCTTTCTTTCTTTTTTTATTTTTTCTTTATATTTTTTTTTTGCTTTTTCATCCTTCTTTTCTGACTGGGCCGCTGTTATCATCATCATCATCTTCTTCCAAATAACACGGTGAGGAGCCGACACTGCGGAGACAGCTGGGTTCCTTTTACCCGCCTCACCTGTCATTAGGTGCCATTTATTTCCAGTTAAGAAGAGGACATTATTAAACTTTAGTCGGGAATTTCAGGTCTCGGATCAACTCTCTTGATAAGAATGGTCCTTTCTCTTCCTCTCCCCCCACCCCTCTTTCTTCCTATACATCCTTTCTTCTGTATTTACTTCCACACCCCTTTTTGGTGATATCAACGTCCCTGTTTTTTTAGATAAAATTAAAAAATTACGGACTATTTTTAGGAGAGTGAACCTATTAAACTTTTATGGTTTGATATTTTTAGACATATGGGAGGGGGGTTAAAATATAGGAAGTACTAAAAATTTAGCTCTTTTTCCCCTGTGGAAACTGACTCGGCAATTTTATGTTTTCACTTTCCATTATGAACATTCTGTACTGATGAGAACAAAGTAGAAATGTAACTAAAAACACTTCAACTTGCAGAATAAACTTTTTTTTATATACAAATAGTTGAAACAAGTAATAAAAGGTCATATTAAAATACTGCAATACAAATAAATAAATACTTCATAATTAACGTAAATTATTTATTATCACAAACTTCTTTAACTACATCATCCTCCTATGCAATATTTCGAATAGCCTGATCGGCCTATTCTTTTTCAAGCTACCTCGGGAAAAGGAACATTCTCCTTCTTCCCAACTCCAAAATAAAATAAAATTAGTTACAGTCAAGAATTTAAACAAACAAAACGTGATAGATGAACTGTAATGCTCAAAGCATTCTTACAAAATAATGTTCAAATCTCGGACCCAAATCTTGGACGTTTTTATTAGTGATTTTTTATAAAAAAAGGACATTTGTCCGAGATTTGAACATTATTTTGTAAGAATGCTTTGAGCATTACAGTTCATCTATCACGTTTTGTTTGTTAAATTCTTGACTGTAACTAATTTTATTTTTTTTTGGAGTTGGGAAGAAGGAGGATGTTCCTTTTCCCGAGGTAGCTTGAAAAAGAATAGGACGATCAGGCTATTCGAAATATTGCATAGGAGGATGATGTAGTTAAAGAAGTTTGTAGTAATAAATAATACTGCAATAGAGTTTCTAGAGGAATTCCAGAGCTGGGTATTCTTGGTTACGATGTTTTCTAGGGGGAGATTCGATATCTATGACTTTGTTGACGTTAACTTTCTGGATTTTAGCATTAATGATTTTGTCAATGTATAGGGTAAAGCATAATTCTCATGGTAGAAAAGAATTTGGGGTCGTAAATTTATTTTTATTAATTTCTTGATTTATAACATTTTGTAGAATGGATTTATTATCTTTTTATATTTAGTTTGACATTAGATTAATTCCTTAAGTCAAATTTCGTAGAAATTTATTCGAAATTCAACTATTTAATCGCGTTTAAGTATTCGCCTTAAATCAACTAAACTCTATTCCGTCGGTTCTCACCAAATGGCGAATTGCGTTAATGATGTTTCTAATATCTATTTTCTTGGGAATAACGTAGATGTAGTTTATTTCTTTGATATCACTATACAAAAAGGTTACCATTACCATATAATATTCATTATTATTCGTCTTGTTGTGAAAGAGATATAACTGTCCTCAAAGTAAATTATACCCGTACTATAATATTGAATGTGCATATACAGTATTCATTATTCATGCTGAATTTTTAATTAGTATCTAAGGAATTATATTAATTTACAAACAGTGAATGGAATAGAATGAAACACACTAACAAAACTTTGACTTAATATTGATTAATCGTTACTTTGGTTTTAAAAATTAAAAAAAAAAAAAAATCAGTGTTGTCATTCAGTAGGTCTGAGTGTATATGGGTATGTACTCACAATTACTTTGGGACCACTGAATGAATCTTCTTGAAACATGGTTTTATATTGATAGGTAAGATTCGATCCGTTGTTGTTTTTTTTTATTTTTTATAATTGAAAATACAGTAGAGCCCCGCTTATCCGCGAGTGCCGCGAAAATTTTTTTTAATTACGAACCTCAGAAAAACCAATTTTAATCCAAGCCAACAACAGGGAAAATACAATAGGCCCTACAGCGCGAAGGTCGAAAATTACTGACAGGTTTATTGTGCATTGTGATCCTATAGGCCTTCTCGGAATTTGTGGATGCCAACGTAGAGCTGAGGTCTCCACTTTACTGTACATATTTTAAAAGTTTTACATATTATGTTTTTTGTACAATAAAACGTTGTTTTTAATGGTGAAATATTTTTTTTCGTGTTTACACCTCATTTTTAGTCTTTTTTCGGGTTATCCGCGATTTTCGTTATCCGCGAAGCCCTTGCCACCCAATCCCGTGGATAATCGGGGCTCTACTGTACTTCCTTAAGAATGCCTGTGAAGAAATTTGCGCGTGAAGGTGACAAATCCATTGCAAGAACTCTTTAGAAGCGAAACAAGTCGTTGATAGTAAAAGTGAAGTATAGCAGTGCATCCTCATCCATTTTAAATTTGATTAAAATTAGATTTATCCGACGTAAGTATTTGCGCATTTAATCAATTTTTAGCAGAAGGAAAAAGTGTAGGCTAATAATAAATGATACTTAAATTTGGCAGATATTATTATTTCCAAATGCAGAGGTTTTTTTCCCCCTTTGTATTTATTTTCATGACTTGAACAAAGAAAGAAACGCCATTCAAATAGAGAAACCCTGAACTATCAGAGTGTTTTTATCCTCTAAGCTAAGTTCTTGCAAAATCTTGATTGGTGTAGTTCATCTGCACGCTTTTGTGCCGACAGCTAAGATACGTTAAAGCATATATGCATACATGTCTGTTGTCATATTTATTAGACATTTTGTTTTACCTTTTACCCGTAAGTCTACATGACACCCTCGAAACTGACGTTTCTAACGCCCTGTGTGTTATCCTCGCCACCAAAGGGAGGCTTTGCATTCGCTTAATGACATTAATTTCATCCTTAACATGACATATCCTTTCTGACGGCAGAAGCTGTCTATCCAACACTGTCATTTTTCCCCAGCTACATTATTACAAGTTTTCTTTACTTCCTGATACAGCATTAGTAATTCTAGGGTTTCCCCCCAGTATTTTTTTTTATATACTTTTATGTGGTTCATATTTCCGCTTATAACCCCACTCTCATTTATTCGTTTTTGTAATAAAAACAACTGAAATAATAATATACATTTAAAAAAAAAAATTTTTTTAGAACATTTTTTTTTTTTGATACGGTGTAAGATTGCTTTCTTCTGAATAATGCCTTCAAAAAAAAAGAACAAAACTGTCCACTGTGAAATTTGTATCAAGTGTCTTGAGAAACGTAACAGTCACTGACTTCAAAGGACTTGAGTTGTATTGTTTTTAAAATAACATTTAGTCATTAGCTTCTGGATATGGAGAACGTCAAGATTTGGAGGTAAGAAAAACAAAAAACACCAGTGGATGGGATTTCCCTTTCCTTAATCTTAAAAAGTCTATTGTCTAAACTTCAACGGATTTAATATTCGGTTTTAGGAAATCATATAAAGTTATGAAATCATGTAAATTTTGCTAATCGGTTTTTTAGCTCCCACAAACTGAACAATTGAATTAGACGGTTTATTGTCTTTGGAAAGATACTACGAAAGCTAAACCGAATATCTATTTAAATCAATGTTGGAGGAGAATCTAAATCTGAAGACATGTTATAATTAAGATGAAGACAAATATGTCATCGTATTTAGATTTTCCTCCAGAATTGAAGCTAATGATTCAAATAGATATTCTATATATGTATTATACTAGGGAAAAAATATCCCTAGTATAATATCCCTAATATATATATATTCCTCGGACGAGATCCAATTTTAATATAAAAAAGAAGTTACCAAAAGTTCTTAAAGATTTGATTCACTGATTGCAAAATTCCCGTAACTTCATGTTACTTCGTAACATCCGAAATTAGTTCACTTTTAAAGTAAAAAAAAGCGAGTACTCGGCCTTTGATTATATATTGTTCTGTGAAAAACTATATCCTACGAATCTGAAATTCTAATGGTGTTTTTGAACTTCCAGTCACGATTTATTTTAGTATTGTTCAACCTTATGCAGGCATCAAACAAAATTACTATACCAGCCGTAATTACCTTGTTGTATTAAGCCAATGCACGAATTAAATCTTATTTTACATATTATATTATATTATATTAAGTCACAGATAAAAGCTAAGGCTATTATATATTTTTCAATTTTTTATTTAAGATTTATAAGATTATATTTAAGATTTTTTTGATGATAATTTTATAATAATTGTAGTTATCTTAAATTATCTTGTTTACCAGTTGAGAATAGAGGTATGTATGCGTCTATCTAAAAATATTAAAATGAAACTAAAATTTTTAACTTTTAGAAATAAGAATTTCTTTTAAACTGTGCAGTTTCTGTTGTATGGGGGTAAATGTCTATTTAAATGCAGAAATTGCCGTATAAGATTCAGAAAAAAATTAAGTTTTAAATTTAATTTTAGAATTGCTGCATTCCTCATATTTATAATATTAGAGAACAAAGTAAATATGGAAGTGAGTGCAATTTAAACTTTTCAGAAATGAAATGAATTTCAGAAATATAAGTTATTCGAAATTACTTTTGTTCATGGTGGCAATTTAGCCGCCTTTATTTTAATTCTTTTATGAGGAATTTGTCAAATAATTATATAGATTTTAAACTTTAGAATAATTCTTTTTTTGATATTATGAAGTTATTAGAAAGGGTTTGTCCATCTAAATAATTGAAGATTGTTCTATATCGTGAAATAGCTATACTTTGGTGTCATATGTGGTTGCTCACATATTGATGACATTAGCACAAAAAAATGTCTTTCTGGTTGTCGTAAATTCTTGGTTGTCAGACTAATAGTGTGTCTGACAGACTTGACGGGGCCAAAGAATTCGCCCCTAAAGCTCGAGCATGGCGGCGTCGCGCCCGTGTCCTCACCCGACGAAGTGGGCTGTGACGAGCGCCTTGCAAGCGCCGGCCTGGTAAATACAATGGTGTGTCCGCGGTTGCCCGCTGGAATACTTTTGACTCGCGGTTCGCGACCGCTTTTATTGAGGGGGAGGGAAGAGTGTCCCTGTGGTTTATTTGTTTTCTTTTTTTTTTATTATTATTTCTTGTACCTCTTTCCGTCTTTCGTTCCATCACGCCTTTTTCTTCGTTTCTTCTCAGCAATTCTTACACAAAGTGCGTCTGTTGTCGGTGCACTGTGCAACCACGGCTCGACGACGCCGTACGCGCTTCCACACTCGGCATTTTTTGGTCTTGACTCCCGAGGATTGATATTGCGTAAAAATATGGACGGTAGCAATGAGAAACCAATCGCGGAATGGAACAGAATAGTTGATATCTTTGACGTCAGAAAGTGGATAAGATTGTATCAGTATCCTTCCCCCTTCAAAACAAACAAACAAACAGTAGATGCCATAATTTGATGTAAGTAAATTTAAGAACATACTGTTAGAATGCATGAATTTCTTATCTAAGTTATTCTAAGCTTAGTAAGCCACTTGAAAAAAAAATCAGAAAATCTAACATTTGCATTAGAAATATTTAAAAACTATTAAATAAAAACACAAAATATTTATCACGTGGTTGGCTTTTCATTGGGCTATGCGTAAAAAAATCATCCTGAATTTGGGTTGGTCCTGTAAGTATTTTTTTTTTTTGGAGAGTGCCAATCATTGGCGATATTGAATCGTTTGTACTCCGATAAAAAAAAAGAATCTTGAAAAATTTAAAAAATCAAATTCAAATTCTTTTTTTTTTTTTTACTAAGCATTTTATATTAAACAATTCGTTTTCTCTTCTTTTTAATTTTTTTTTGGAGGCTTAGAATTTTTGCTTGTCATCATCGACATTTCTTGGTTACTTTCTCAAATCGAAGTTGTGTTTTATTAAAATGGGTTCATTTTACGCGTAAATTTAAAGAAATGTACAACAACGACAAAGTTTTAACCGAATAGTCTTCTGTTTGCTTAAGAGGGCTTCTGCTTTGGATTGGTCGAATCCGATAGGTCATACGTTGCTCTATAGTAAGACTTTGGACTTTGACATGCAAATTTGAAAGCTTATTTAATAACGCATGATTTGATAACCAGTAGGCAAATGACAGGTTATGATGTAAGTATCACACCTGTATGTGTAAGCTTATAAGAGTTCAATATAATGGCTTCTGCAACATAGTTAGAATTGAAAGGAGGGCATTCCAAGGAGAACCTCATCACTGGGATTTAAACTTAGACTTGTCCAGTTGTCTTGAGTTCGGACCATAGTTAGGATGACCGATTTTATTTTAAGAAAGTTGTAGATTAAAATTTCTACAATAAATTTCATGATTTTACTGCAGTCATTGAAAATATTTATTGTCACTTACAACATTCACTGAAATTCCGTTAGCAAATTTTGAAAATAATAACGAAAATTAATAAAGCAATTTTTTTATATGGATTTGATTATTATAGCTATAATATACATTAAATATTATTGTTACTGTTAGTTTCAGTAAAAGATAGCAATGTTACGAAAATTTGCCTTTTTTTTTTCTATTTATGCAAGAAAGAATATTTGTATGCGTATATCATTTTTATAGGTTTTTTTCTTCTGTTGTTTTTTTTCAAATTTGTGATTTTAGTTAAAAAGAATTGTATTTCAGTTTTACCCCGATGGATATTTCAGTCTAGAGTCAAAATTGAAAATTATAATTTTAACTATTATTTATACTTTACAGAAAAGATAATTAAATAATAAAAAAATAGTGTACAATAGAATTCCATGCATAAAAATGTGATAGTAAGTGCTAATTAGTATGGAAAGTAATAAAGGAAAGTATAAATTATGAGAATAATAATTAATATTGAAAAAAAGAAAGTTTGATGATAATTATATGTTACACAAATTTACTATACTTTATTATAATAAGCTTATTCATTTATAGTTGTCTTTTCTTTTATAACTCTCCTTGTGACATTTATGAAAACGAATATTCCAAATATTTCTCGAGCAATAACAGATTTACAACGACAGATATCACTTAATTTTTCAAAAACTGAAATAATTTATTTATGTATTTATTTATTAATTGCATAATGAGAAATGATTTCTTTTATTCTTGATTCGTAATACTGCTCTTTAATTCATTTTTATAATTATTTTTCTTATCAATTTCTGAATGTCGATATTCAGTATAAACTTTTTGAAGTTACTGTTTTGGCATCATTGTTAAATTCTGACATTTCCTTTTGTCTGATTTACGTCTTCTTCATTTTTTTCCTGAATGTTTTTATTTATATTGAAAACTTCAGTTAGTTTTTATAATTTCCGGGTGCTTTCAACTTGCAGTTCAATAACGCTTTTAGCAATGTTTTGAGCATTACTTAGTAGCATGTTTTTGTTTTATTATTATTATTTTTTTTAAGGCAAATAACCTTCCTTTGAAACATTCCTCTATGATTTTGTTTTTGTGATTTGAGTGTTGGTTTTTGTTAGCCAGAAGGGTTAATTCAAAATTCTCTGGAAAAATGCCTGTGAGGATAACAAAGAAAAGAAAGAGTAGGTTTTTATTTGTTTTGAATGTGTTCTTCCTTAGGAAAAAAAAAGAGGAAAATATTTGGAAGCTTCTTTATAAACATAAAAAGAGAGAAAGGTGTTTTAATACGTGCAGTTTAGATCTGTTGTTTAATTCAGTAGACATAAAAGTCTGGTACAATAGCGTCACAATGGAGCCGGGGCATTACGTATATTTTGAGGGTGAATACCGTATTTAGCATACAAAGAAATAACGCTTATTAATCAACTGACGTTGCTTATAACAATAGTTTAAATTATAAGTTGCTCTTATAGTAATTAATTACTAAGGCATTGTACTCATTGATAAGTTAAAATGTTCGTTTATACAAATAATATTTTTAGAATCACTCTGACTAGCAGAATTAATACACGGCAGAACAGTTAATGTGTTATAGCTTGCAGACTTTTCTTGTTTTAATTTAACAAAAATTAAGTTAGTCGTACTAGTTAAGGATTAATTCTAAACGATGACGGAAATATGTGTTAAATTTTGTTATGGTTACTTTCAGAAAGTAAAAATCGCAACTTACATGATCTATGTAGTTATACTGGAGACAAAGTTTCGGTAAGTTGTAAAAATTATTTTTAAAAATCTAAATATAGGCTGCCAGATTTAAGAAACTGTGGATTGCCAATTGGATAATTCTGATCTAAGCTAGTTTTCCAGATTTTTCTATGACCATGAGGTCACCAAATTTAACAAAAGTTGAATAGTAGGTAGGTACAGATCTATCGTTACGGAGTCACCAACTCAAATCCAGCTAAAATGTATTTATTTTAGATATGCTGATGTTAAAGGAGGATAACCCAGAAACTATTCATCTCAGAAAGCTGAAATTTCCAAAGTAGATAAATTTATTGAATAACATCGTTTCTATTTATTCTGGTAGAAATTAAGACCTTTGACGAGGATCTTAGGAGTCAACTAACTAACACTACAGCCCATGTAGGGCCTTGGCCTCCTTAACAATATGAGCCCACTCTTTTCTATCTTGAGGCTTTCTCCTCCATCCTCGTACCTGGAGCTTTTTCAAATCACGTTCCACGTCATCAAGCCATCTAAGTCGTGGTCTTCCTTTTAATCTTCTATCACCAGGGTTTCCAATGAAGAGTTTCTTAACTCCACGGTTCAAATTCATCCTTTGGAGATGGCCTACCCATTGAATCCTTTTACTTTTAACAATTGAAACCAGCTTGGCTCCTGAAATAATTCCATAAGTTCTTTATTAGTGCGGATACGCCACAAACCTTGGTCATAAATAGCGCCATAAATCTTCCTCAGAATTTTCCTTAGAATGATCAATATAAGAGTATCGTTAATGCACGGTTATTATTATAGTTAACTAATTATAAATAATTATTATTATAAATAAAATAAAATTTAAGTTTATTTTTTTATTCTATTCTTTTCGGTCAACTACTTTTCATCTGCTTTGCGGATATTCGAAAGTTGCTAGGCCACCTGTACTTAGTTTACTTTTTTTTAAAGTCTCAAAGACCTAAAGACGGTTTTATTTATTGTTTTCCAAACCTCTGTTATTTTCTCAAATTTATTTAAATTTCGATGATATTTTGATCAACGTTGGAATTTCTCATTTTCAATTTTTGTGATTTTTGAGCTTGATTTTTTCAAATTTATTTTTGTTTGAAATATTTTCCGGGTCTCTTTGCAGTAATCTTGGTGTTTTCTCTTATAAAACTTTGCTTTATATAAAGCTCTTGAAAAAGAAGATTTAGGACATTTTTAACTTGTTGCAATGTAAAGACATTTTTAACAACACAAAATGAGAAACAAGAACAGCACAAGCTTAAATAAATTGCTTTTCTGATTCTATTATTAAATCTGATTTGATTATCGATTTAAGCTTTTGCTGTTCTTGTTTCTCATTTTGTTTTGTTAAAAATTTCTCCAGCACGTTAAACTCTTTCCAAGGTAAAGACATTTTTGTTAAGACATTTTAACTTGATTCAAGTATTTTCGAAAAATGGCAGAGGGGTTACAGTTCATTTACGATTATTTCACAATTTGTAGTTCATCATTTACTTAAATCTTTACTGTTTAACTCCTTTTTTTTAAATGCACCACATTTTTGCATAGTTTTCATAAATTTACTATATTTTTCCTTAGCATGTGTTGGATTTGAGTATACCCTATTTACATTGAAAAAAATTAAAGCAAACAAAAAAAAAAAAACTTAAATTTCTTCTACTATTATAGTAGCTCTGCCCAATATTTTATTTATCTGAAATGAAATGTATATTAATACATATTATTAATATGTAGGGATATTTCAAATTTTACATATCTTTGGATATAACATTAGATCGCTAACTCAGTGGTTTAAACCAAGGTGCGAAGTTTCCTCTCTATTGGTAAAAGATGTTTTATTGAAAATATAAATTAAAAGAATGCGACAATTACTTTGATTCATTATACATACTTAAACGATAGTAAATAATTTTTCAACATATCATTCTTATAAATATATGCCAAAAGGCATAGTATTATAATGAATGTATTAATTATTTTACTGAGAAATGATATATGTATAAATCTGTCAAATATTGACGATACTTTGTAAATGTATTTTTTTTAAACATCAGTTACAAAAGTGTTAAAAATGTTTTATTCCGATTCTTGGTGGTTAAAATAAAGATCTGTGAAATCTCAGCACACCAATCTCTGTGATAAATATTATGTAAATAATAACTTAGATAATCTCTAAACGTGAAAATTAAGAAAATTTAATTGTAGAAAGACTTTTATCTTACAAATAAATTTCCTTACTCTCTCGATTTAAAAAAAAAAAATTCAAAATTTCTTGCACAACTGATTTTGTTAACTTGCTGTTATAAACTTATTTAGAATTTTGTTTTTCATTTTTCTTAATTTAGTTATGATTGAAAGGCTGTTTAGTTAATTAGTATACATCTAAAAAAAAAAAAAAAAAACCCTTTCATTTGAATAGTAATACATTAATTATAATTCAAGATTAACACCTCGTTCATCCTATACTAGATAAACTAATAGTCTACGTAAAGCAATATGCTGTACTTTAGATTTTTTTTTAATAATAATAATCATTTTAATAATAATAATATCACAAAAACTCCGTTAATTTGTTTTTGAAATTCCGATTAATTTTGATCGTAGTCTACTAATAATTAAGTCTTTGTCATTTTCCAGGCCATTACTTGCCGTCCTTGAATGTCTGCTCTTCATAACAGGATAATTTAATATTAAATTATTGCCTTTAAATAATTATGACCTTGAATTATCACGTGACGTTCACTTTAAAAAAAAATATATAGAAAATTTTGTAGGTCAGAAGAATTTCAGTCCTCCTCTCAACTTATTTAAATTTATATATTTTTTTTGTTTTTAAAAAAACAAAACAAAAAAACAACAACTTATAAATACATAAATAATAAAATAACCGCATCGCATTGATAAGGTAGCATTCTAGAACTTTCCTTCTTTTTACAAATGAGTAGTTATCATGTAGAATTGTTTTAACATTTTTCTTCTTTTTTTTTTTTCATTCTTTAAAGTATCCGCATATTGAATAAAAATAAAGGAAATTGAAAATTATAAATCGAGTCTTTTCACATGCAACCATTCACCTTTTTTTCGCTGTTCGTAGAAATTTTTAGAATTAATTTTCTTATTTGAAGACAGTAACTTATCTAAATTAAGAAGCTTTTTCTTCATATTTTTAACGACTGAATAAAAAAGAAAATGTAAATTTAATTTTTCATCCACTAATTAACCAATTTATTTTTAAAAGGCAAAAATCATGTTAAAAATCATTAAAAAGTGATGATTTTTGTAATGAAGGCAAAGCTCGATTTGTTTGAATGTTATATATTGTTAACCAAATTTCATGTTCTCAAATTCCTATGGCTTGAAAAAAGAAAGACGCAAAATTTTTTCTGAATTAAATATATTAATTAATTCTTCTGTTCGTTAAAATGGAAGAAAGATGTATATTTTATTTTTTCTCCTGAAGAAAATACCCGTTCAGGGTGTAGAAATATTGAGAAACCATAAAGATGTTTAATACTGTAAGAAACGATGTTTTTGATTTGTTTATATTTTAGGTATTTAATTGGCGTGAGGATATGTTAATTTTAATAATACGACTTTTAAAAGAGAAGAATTAAAAGGCAAATAGTTTGTTAGAATTTTTAAATAAAATTTTGTATTTTGAAATCCTGTTAACTTTAACTCCGACCCCGATAAGTGAGTTTTGTCTGCAATACTTTTAAGCACTACAGAGAAGCTAACCTCTTTATTGTCCTCCACAATATTCCTGGCGTTATTTTAGATAAAATCCATTTATTTATGTTTTCTTTTAAATAGATAGCATTTAATGAAACATGAAATTTTTAAAAATTTTTTTAATAGCTGTCTATACTATGTTAACTTATATATTAAAAATTATATCCAATTTTGCCTGAAGTAATATTCTTTAATAAGTAATTTGGCGTAATATGATCATAGCGTTCGATTCCATTATTACTTCATTTACGCAAGAAAATTAAAAAAAATAATTGAATAGAATAATTTCCATAATACTTTTAACTAAGAATGAACGAGACAAATGACAAAATTTGTTTTATCTATTTATTTTTAAGTATTGACTCAAATTTTGAAAATTCATAAAAAAGGAATGCAATTAAAATTTCTTATCAGCTCTATTAGAGAATTCAGTAATTTTTTTTTTTACAGAAGTAATTATTAAGAAGTAATTTCATTTTTCGGTATTTTTTTCCTTCTAATTTGGGAGCACTGTTCCTTTGTTTCAAATTTGGAAAGTAGTTGAGGGAAAAAAATGATTTTTTTTTTTTTAATTTCCCAGGAACCTTTTAGATTAGTCTTTTACAAATTCCAATTTCCAATGCCCGTGAAACTTTTTATAGAATTTTTTGAATTTGTAACGGGCTGAGAAAAAGCAGAACTAATGACACATGTCTGGTATTTTCCAGTGACAACCTTCATAATGATGTTTTGTTTGTTTGTTTTTCACCGTATATTATATGTTATTTGATATTTTTTTCCTTTTTGTAAAAGAGGAAAATTTTAATTTATTATATTTCTAATGAAGTCGAAGTAAATGATAAGGTAATAAGATTCTTTAATAAAATGTCTTTTTTTTTTTCTTATAGAACAATTTTTAATGCTAGCTTTAATACGAGAGTCTTCAACGTTTTATTTTATTGTATTTTTTCTAATATTATAATCATTTTAATTCAAAGTTAAATTTGATGATTCAGAATTCAAAGCAGTAATCGATAGTCTCATATAATTCTTTTAAATTTTATGCAATTTTACTTGTAAAATTTCTATGATTAAGTCAGTTACTGATAAATAACAATTCAGAAGAAAACCATGAATATGAGATTTTTTTCCTTTTTTTAAATTTATGTTTAATATTTTTTTATAATAAAATCTAAAAATCCACAGGATTTGTGGTAAATCTTCGACCTATGATTAAAGATAATAATATCCTATGTTTTAAGAGAAAAAAAAAATAAAAATAAAAAAAAAATAAGTAAATTTGAAAGTCGAAAACCACGTCTCGGACCTAATCCTTGCGTGGAGTTGCTCATTTGAATACCCTGTCGCTGGCAAATTAATGGTTAGAAGCCATCCTTGTGTCGCCATATATTAGGAGTGTGTAATTCCAGTAGCTACATTCCTCCACTGGAAGGAGGGTGGGATGGGAATACGAGAGGAGAGCTATTCCCGCCTCTTCTGCTTGTCTTACAATGTAGATAGCGCAAGAGGGCGGGCCTCAATCTTCTTGAGGTCCGACGCGCTCCATAACTGGAGGGGAAGAAGGTTGCCCACTTGGCGTCCGGCCGTGCTACTGCTCTGCCTATGGCTACCATCATTAATTCCCCTCCACAGTAGCCAAGAAAATACGCCACTCTATGATATTATCATTAAAAAAAAAATGCCTGCTTACATTTTATTTTGGGAAACACCTATATAAATATATACATAAACTTACATTACTTTTACCTGAAGCAGATACTCATTCCCTTGTAACGAGTATAAACACTTAAATAATATATAAATACATGAAGATAACATCCATATAATATATGCCGAAACATGTTGATACATATCGTCAATTAAATATTTTTGTAGATTACCGATTACCTTTTAAATACTTATACTTATTAGTATCTCATTAAATAAATAGATATAAAATAAATTCATTATTTTCATAAGAACTGAAAAGACCTATAATTGATGTTAAATTTGGAAAAAATTATAATACATTGAGAAAGAATTATCGTGCCTAATTATGGATATCATTACAATATTATTGATGTTAGAAGTAAATAAATTGTAATAGAATAATGGAAAATTAGAGTTTAGAATAATAAAAAAGAATTGCACCTTCTTTTTAGCTGCATCGTTATTCTTAACACTGTTAAAAAAATTTATATTTATACATAGTCTTAATCTTGAAAAATATCTCATGGTTGCAGATAAGTTTAATTGCTAAAATTATTTTTTCTTAGCATGATAGAAGAAAAAAAAATCATAAAATTATATGAATACAGTTTTATTATTCTGTTAGTTCCTGTGCTATTTTCTTATATATTTACAAGGAAGACAATTTAAACCTAAAATTTGCACAGACTATCAATATCTTGTTTGTAAATTATTAAGTTCTTTTATGAATAGTTTTAAGATTTTTCACATATCTATAATTTTACTATGTATTCTTAATGCAAACTGTAAAACAAAAATAATCTAATCAAATAATCACTTTTAAATTTGTAAAGTGTTTTACATAAATTATTCAAAACAACACATATTGTTTTAAAAAAATCAAGAATAACAGAATATCTCAGGACAATTTATAAATTTATATAATTTATTTATTATTTATATGTAAATCGTAATTTATATTAGAAATGTAAATTAGATGTCTGAGAAAACAATAGTAGATATGTTTATTAAGGAACTATTAACAACAGCGGGAATACTTTAAAATATGTGTAAGGACGCTAAATGGTTGCGAAAACTCATTAAAAAAAATAATATATTTATATTCGTTTAATTTTATGATGTTTTTTATCCTGAAAGGTCAATATTTCACACGTATATTAAAATAAATTAATAATTATCTTTTCTTTTAAGAAAATATTTTGTTTCTTTTTAGAAAAAAATTATATTTATTACAATAAAAATTTTAAAATAATACAACATTGTTTTCACTACTTATATTTTTTTTTCATTTTTTTTAAAGCAATATATTTTTATAGATTTAAGTAATTGGAAAATGAGCAGATATTAACAAGAACCTTTCAATATAGATTAAAAATGTGATTTCATTTTGAAAAACATTATTTAGTTATTAATATTGGAGTTATTCTTCAAGTAATCCCATCAAAATTTTGGAAGGATTTACAGACTAACATCGCCAATATTCCTCTTATTAATATTGTTATTATTATTTTTCGCTTTACTCCTAAGTCTTACATAATAAAATAACAAGTCATGTTTATAAATACCGTCATCTCACACCAATAAACTATATTAAATAAAATACATTTATTAAATATATTTAATATCCGCAAATTTTCGGAAAGAGAAATCTTCTTTCCTTTTTCAAGCCTATTTAGAAAAAGGAAAGAAGATTTATCTTTCCGAAAATTTGCGGATAGACTATTAAAGAAGAGAAGAGATTAGGAGGAAATATGGACTTAATACTTAAGTCATATTTATTTTCTAAGTTTTACTTTTTACTAATCCTTATCTGGAAATCTTTATTTCATTTAAAATTATTTTTGTCAAGATTCTGAAGTGGTTTGTTACTATTCGTTTTCGTATTTATGGTATTAAATCTGAATTAAGGCTTTATTTACGCCATAAACTGATTCTTTTTGTTAATTCTTAAGTTTTTACAAGAAGTTTTCAAGAATTATCTGCATTTTTTTTTGTCCCATCAAAATAGTGAATCTTGTAAATAAAATTAAATTCTTGTAAGCATCAACGAATATTTCATCTTAATGAAATTGAGATTTTACAATTTTTATTTAATAATTTACATTAAATAACTTCTTTAAGCGTTTCGATAAGTTTATCCTATTGTAATTTTTAATTTTATTCATTTCATGAACTTTAGCAGTTTCTAAGTTCGTAAAATGAATAAAAATTAAAGTTAGCAATTTCTAATTTGCAAAATACAGGTGTTTAGGAAAGGTAAAATTATAGTAACTTAACTTAAAAAGAGTGAATTTGGGATTGTTATTAATATTTCGAATTCCAAATGGATATCTGGACTTTCCATTTTTATTGTTTGTTTTTTGTTTATCTTTTTCAAATTATTTTGATCTTTTGCTAACAGACTAACTTGGGACTTTCTTTGGTCTGTTATTAGTAATTTAACATTTTGTTTCTCTTGTGGTAGAAGGTATTTATTCCTATACTGAAAAGTAAATCTCAAGAAAATGCTGTGTATTTATATTAATGTAGTTTTCCTTAAAAAATGTAGGTTTTTGTTTGTATTCCGTTCAGTTTGTTGACAAAAGATAACGTTTCTGGTAGCCCTGCTTTTTCTCTTAGCAGCTGATGTCGTTTCTTAGCTAACACTGCCCGGCCTCTTTCTTTAGAGAGTCATTGTTGCATGGAGGACCTTCGCATTGTTCCTTTGCCGACGACGGTTTCTTGGAATTACCGTCGTCTCCATTGAAGGCCAGATCAACATCACGGAGGAGGAGGAGGAGGAGGCCATATTGGATTAGAGTAGAAGCGCATCGCCATTAGCGCCACTGGAGATACTTTTTTAATTGATGAAGAAACAATGCCGGGCGTTGGGAACGGGGTTCGGCACCCGCCACTCGAGGCGGGAATCCGGATTAACGGAGCGGAAGAAGCGTTTGGCGCCTAGACTCGCTTCAACCGCGCGACTCCCTTGAAGCGAGAAGACGTTTTCATTTCTTTGACCGAAATAGTTGGCCGGGGGATGGTTGGGGGAGGTAATAAAGAGACAGGCGAGTCAGATTACATCTTCCCCCGCCCGCGTTCAGCCACAGTTTTTCGGGGAGCGGGGAAATTACTACGTTCGTCCCAATTTCGGTCCGTAATTGTCCTGCGTCCCAATCGAGGACGCAATTTTTCATCCTCCCTCATATACGTAACACGAAAATGCGTAGTTTTAATATCTTTTGTCTTTAGCGACAACTCTAATGATGGGTTAGCTGGTCGAGGTGGAGTCTAGGATTTTTTTCCCCTTTTCCATGTCCCCCCACCTTCAATTGCGTCTCTTTGGCTTTTTTTTTTTTTTATTTCTATTTTTAATAAGACACCCGGTGTTCGTCTCACTAACACTCCGTCCCCTATCTCATGGGGCAATTTTTCAACTGTCCCAAGTCACGCGAGAATCATCCGTTGGTGATGGAACCCTCTCCTAAACCACATTTCTTTGTCTAAAAACCCAAATTCCTTATTTCCCAGAAATTCTACCTTTTTTTTTTTCCTTCCTTCTCGTTCCTTCCAAGGTTGTCAAGATGAATCAACAAGCAAAAAAAGTAGAAAAATCCATTTCAATGGTTTCAACACAAAAAGCTATTCATTATTTTCGCAGAAGTTGATCACAATGATACAAAGCATCCTTCATTTTTTAACCAATCCCTAAGTCCAGTTAAATATTTGAATCAATTCTTGGCATTGGATGAATAAAGATATCATCCACAACAAAATACAAAATATCAGACAAAAATACGGATGAATTTAACATGTGTAAAATTGATTAAGGAGATATAAAAAGCTTTTACACTTGCATAAAAAATAAATTAAAATTTACAAAAATGTCTTTAAAACTGTTAACAGGCTGAAACCTGGTTTGGGCCTCTTGTGTAATGTTTTAAAGACTTTTTTTTAATAAAGACAAAAATAAAAATAATTTTGATTTGTAAAAGGCGACAAATGAAATAAGAAGTAACATTTGTCTTAATCAGTACAAATAAATATTTTAGAAACACTTTTTATGTAGTTCTGAAAGACGTGAGCAAGATCTGAAGCCTAAACTTACTACAAGATTATTGTGAAACTTCGAACTTTCATTTTGCACTCGATGCTTTGCATTCTGTTTGACAATTCATTTTACAGCTCTTAGTAATTTTTGTTCTATTTTACGACTTTATATTTTCCCGAATCTAATGATAATTTTTTTTTCCTTTTTTTTTTACTTCAGATGTTTTCTTTCCACTATTTATTAAAATACATTTTTGGATTTATTTAAAAAAAAATTATTAAAAAATTGTAACTATTGTACTTGTAACTGCATGAAATAAAAGATCAAATAAATCTTAAAGGTTTAAGTCCAAGTAGGCTTGACCTTCTTCCCTAAATAACGTTGTACCTTTAGAATAGCAATTTACATGTAGGATAAATTATCAGGGAATCAGCAAAACTATAGAATAGACGAGTAAATAAATAAATACGTCGGATTTCCTGCTGCAATAATTGAGCTCAAGTTGAATTCCAATGTCTGCTGTACTATTTACTTTTTCCCTCGGCTGTAGGAGGGATTTTTCTTGAGTCTCCTGCTTAGAATATACTAGTAAAATCGAATCTGAATGCTTTTGTCTTCTTGATGAAGAGCTGAATATTGAAATTAAGCATATGAATGAAATACCGAAGTAAATTATATTTTATCACTTACAAAGGGTTTAAGTGCGTTAGGGTTAGAATGGAGTAAATGAGCACTTCTGCTTCCTGACTCTATTTTTGTTAATTTGAATAGAACTCTAGGACAGCTGTTTTGAACTTATTAGTTCTCCTCATTATAGATACCCAGTAATCTCGTAGCAGCTGTCTTCTTTCAGTCACGTTTTCTTGGAGTGTTCATCTTGTGTTAGACCTTTCCGGTGTAGTTATTCAGTTTTAATTTTCTTCTAATATACAATTGGTTGTAATTGAGACCTGAAAAGATAATTCTTGCTAATGTTTTGCAATTTTCGGAACCACTTTGTTTATCAGTTGTATGCTCTGTTGTAGACAAGAATCAGCAAACAATGGATAATTATAGCTGAAGAACTCTAAAAGGTTCGAAACAGCTGTAAAGTCCCAATTAAATAAACAAGGTAATTTAGAAAGAGATAGACACACATTAACAAAACAAAAATCGCTGAAAATGAATTCACAGAATTACGTTTGGCACAATTACATAGACAAAATAATAGTTCAATATAAGTTGGATAATAACTGGTTAAAGTTGTTCTAACATTTATCTCTTATCATTAAGATAATTGCTTTTCCTTAGAAGTTTTTAATAAATAAGATGATAGTCGCACTGATCTAAAATACTAGAAAATGCTCGAATTATTTACATAGATGCTGTTACTAATAAAGCAAATAGCTAAAAAATGAAAGTTCTTTAAGTTTTATTTAAAATAGAGCGTAATTATTGCAGTGTTTATTTGAATTTGTGAATCTGCGATTATAATCGTTTATTTTAAATCTCTTTTCACATTAAAATTCTAGATGACTTGAGAAAGATTTGAAGAATTCGGAGTAAAACTAAAATTAAATAAAACCTGTAAAGACTAAGCTACATGTTTTGGGTTAATGTTACTTAATATTAGAATATAAATTTTTAAGAAATTAGGCACTAGTTAAGATGTTCATTATATGAGTTAAAATATTTTAGAAAATAAATTATGATTTTGTAAATCTAGAATGTTAGCTGTAAGGGAATAACAGAATTGTAACTGGCAATGATTCAGCGATGTTCTAAATATTACAATTTTGAAAGAAATATATACATATGAGAATCTTGAGGAGATTTTAGAAACTCCAGGCTAAACACAAATTATCTTTTTTTTTAAGTCACAGTTCTATTGAAAATGAAGATGTATTGTTTTGTTTGATAAATAATTTTGTAGATGATCATTTTAAAATAGTAAAATCTTGGTTTTTGAACTGTTGGTAAACTTTTGAGAATTAAAAATTCAAAAGCCTTTTATTATACACCGCGACCTAAGATCTATTGAACTAAACAACAGTAGTTTATATCTTCTTGCTGTTGTTTCTACTTGATTTCTGGATGAACTTTATTTTTGAAGGTGTTGTGGCATTTATTACTGTAGCTTAATTCCTTGATCTTGCTAATTTATGAATTTAGGTAATTTCTCGATATATTACTGACAAAAATTCCAATTATGGGCAACTGAACTATTACATAGAACAACCACTTCTCAATCAATAAGATTTATTTTCAAGTTTTACATCTTGGTTTTTACGACTTCGGCATATTTTTAATGTAACTAGCTTTTACAATATATATAAAGAGCAGGAGATTGAAAAAAAAAAGTGATGTATCTGACAATTGTAATGTATTTGACTTAGTGATGATCAGTGCGGATATAATCTAATACAATTTTAAGGTTTATTATAGATGTACCCATGTATTCCGTGTCTTAAAGAAATAATGTCCCGTAAATAACTAATTGCATGTAGATTTTAACGACATTAAATTATTAATTTTTTTTTCGAAAACCATGTTCTAGAATTTTAATCGGAAAAAATAAAATCATGCATTCATTTATCTCATAATAAATAAATTAATAGGTTAGGTAAATTTGATGTATTCTTCAAATAGAAAAAAAAATTATGATAAACATTATGTTGATAAAAATTGATTAATATGATACAAACTTCGCAAAAAATATTGTACTTAATCAGTCGACTCTGATATTCAACTTTGGATACTGTAATCTACTTCATTGACGTGTTTGCTTTGATTCGCATATCTGTATATAATTTCAAAACAGTTGTTACACATTTTGTGGATTTATTTCTGGCATCGATGATTTCCAACTTAGAAGATGCAGGCAGACATTTGTCAAGAGATCAGAGAAACAGTTCGCGCCAGTACCAGTTCTTAACTTTTCAAATTCTACCTATCAACAAATATATATATTTTTGTATTGCTACTGTTTTTATTGAACTTGATTTCTTTTTAGACCTACATAGTTGAATTAGACAAGAAAGGATATGTCATTCTTATTTGCATATTTTACTTTTAAATCTTTTTTTTTTCCTCTGGAGAAATCTCGCTTTGCGTCTATCAATATGAGCCACACAATAAACGAAATACAGGTGAGTTAAATATTGGAACGACAGGTTTCGCGTGTTGATAAAAAGAATATAAAACATTGTTAGAAATCCATTTGTCACTTTGTCAGTAAAGTTAACAGAGTTCTGCTGTCATTTGTCAGACTTTCGATATCCCGGCTTCATGCTTATGACTTTTAATTTTTTTTGTCATTAAATAATATTTGGTTAAGTCTTAAATTTTGTCGGTGACAAGACAAAATGGAATAAGCACTATCAGTGTACGTATGCAATGCACTTCAAGAATTCTTAACCTTATGAGATGGGGGGTTCGCCATTTTTGAAAGATTAATGAAATAACCATAAGAAATTCACAGATGAAATATGTGTCCCTTATGTATCTCTTGTGTGTTTGTGTGGAAAATTTGACCTTTATAATGTAAGAAATGAACTCGTTTAATTTGTAATATCTTTCTTTTCTTTTATTTTTTCTAGATTGAGATGCTGAATAAGCATCTTCTCCTGACTACTAAACCAGCTATATATCTGATTAATCTATCGGAGAAGGATTTTAAGAGAAAGAAAAATAAATGGTAAGCAATTTTTGTCTGTTTTATTATGATTTTTAATGCTCTCTATAGTATTATGGAATAAACCTAGAAGATGTGCCGTGCTTATTTTGCAAAACCTCTTCAGAGATATCAAAGTTTCGTAGTAGATTCAGTAGCATAGATGTAGTCTACAAAGAATTATGTATTCGCTATGTTTCCTTTTTTATGTTACATTACCTGCAGGTTAAACTTTTCTACCTATAAAAGAGTTCCGAATTCAAACACTAAGGTTAGTTTACCAAGAAATGCGTTTTGTTTTTTTTTTAATTGAAAATTGATTTCTTTATTTAAAGACTTGGATTTTTCTACATGAAATTTAAGAAATGGAGAAATAACATAAATTAAATTTATTCTGTTGGAGTTCACAAGCTCATGAGGTGGTAGAGGCTTCAGTGGCCAGTCGAGGAACAAACCGCCTGGAATTCCAAAGTGCTTGCATCTGGAGCAGACCCAATTCAAGGGGAAAAAAATCCCCGACTGATTTTGCACGCTGCTTCTCAACTCGACAAAGATCTGCAGCTTCCGAACTTGAAACTTACATTTGATAAATGATACTTTAGTAAAGCTTATATCATTGGTTCTTATTTTCTACTGACAATTCAATGCAGAATTAACAGGGCTTTCTATTGTAGGTGTTGCTTTCAATCCTTGAGCTGTCATCGATGGTATTTTGGGACAGCTGTTTCGCCTTTGTTAGGACTTATCAGCCAGATTTACCGTTGATGTTAGGCTCAGGAGCAAAACTGTGTATATTGTCTCTACAGTAGATTCCATCTTAATCGGCTTCGGATCAACCGGCCGTCGGATGCTCACCTGCTGTACTGTGACTTCGCTTTTCAAAAAACCCATTCAAAATAACAAGTAGAAAACAATCACAGAATTCTTTAAGTAATTGTTTTTCCTTAAATGTACAGTTTTCTTTTTATTAATTTAGCAAATGTGTGTGTGTGTTTTTCGTAAATTGATATCTAGGACGAAAGAAAGTTTTGTTTTGGGTTATTGTGATAAGTGCTTGTGACAACAAGTACCTGAGTGTATACTATAACTTATAATACTCTCAAGTATATATATATATTTTTATTTTGTGAAATTATATAATCTTTGTCTCTTTTATTGACTTTTTTCGTATAATTAAACAGTAGAAGTACTTCAGTTAAAGTAATTCAGAAGTAATTCAGTTAAAGCTAATTTAAATGTATTTTCGGTTTAACCGGCCTAGGGTCCGGTCCCGAGTTGAACGGTTAAGAGGGAGTCTACTGTATCTCCTTTTTTTATGTTATATTTTATGCACATTAAACTATCATATTTCTTTGGTATTTTTTGGGAGAAAAAACGGCAACAGAAAAGCAAAGCTATTGTAGAGTTCTAAAGTTTTTGTATATTTCGTTATTGCTATTTGTTCCGAAAAATAGAGACAGAAATATGAACGAAAAACTTGAAATCCAAATTGTTTAAAATTACTGCTCTTGTTTTTTGATGTGAAGACATTACGTCAGTCCTTCCTCTTTTCACGGCAATTAACAATTTTAAAGTATTTTACGTGTAACTTGACAGTGAATGGTTTTGTGATAGATGCAGATTATTTTATAAAAACTGTATTTATTCAAGGATTTCCTAAGTTTCCATCGTACGCAAACGAATTTCTTATACGTACGTATGTAATATAATATAGAAAATATATTTCCTTAAGGTCTATGAAGTATCATTCTTGTTTTTGAAAAAATCACTGCTTGATAGTCGGACTGATTAAAGCAGCACGTGAGTATTGTGTGTTTTTAAGATTTAATTTTTAAAAAAATAAAATAATAGATAAAAAAAAAACCACTTTCTATTCTAATATATTTTTTTATTTATTTACTTTTATTATTATTCATAAAGTGAAGTACTCATCTATTTTGTCGGGAAGTTTGATTATAAAGTTGTACTTTAAATTAAAAGTTAGAATTTCTGTTATTGTTATTTTTTTATTTTTTTTTTTGTATAATATAAGTAGATCAAGAGGTTAATTGAAATAAAGAAACTTTAGAATTGAAAGAATCAAAACAATTTTTGTAAAGAATGTTAAGCATTGGAATATGTTTTCCATTTTAATCATATCTTTCATTTATTTTCGTTCAAATGTTAGGGGAAAGCGAGGAGAGATGACTCCAATTTCGATAATTTATATTTCCAAAATTTTGGAATTCATTTCAGAATGAATTAGGCCAAATCATTCTATAGACATTAATTGCTAAAAAATAAAATTTTAGTTTACCTATTGCATCATTTAAACATATAAAAAATTACGTTTTTTAAAAATACTATATTTTGCCATCTCTCCTCATACGGTAGGTGAGATGACGCGCTATGGGTAGGAGAGAAGCCTTACTAAAAAATTAAAGTATAGTAAATATAAAAGCCAGAAATTAAAGTTTTGAAACATTATTAATGTATTTTCCTCGTTTTTGATAGGTAATTGAAAAGAATAGAAAGTGTCAAGTAAACGAGTAAAATAGTTTTCCTGTCACATAGTTATAATATTCAGTAATTCGGTCTCATTTAGCGCTGAGTCGCTATAGCTCTCCTTGAGATCTACTAGCTCAAAAAATGTTCGATAACCTACACGTCGATAACCTCAAAAAAAGATTTCCAATCCTGAGTTAATTCTTGTTAACTCTTGTCTAGATTAACTCTTATTAATTGAATCTGAGTTATCGTTACAGCGTAAATTTTTATTGAGCATGCATTATTTATTCGAAGATAAAAATTACTTATAAAGGGTCCAACAGGCAGAAAAGGAGAAAACTTAATTAATTTTCCTGTAATTGAGAATTGCGGCATAGTAGAAAGTTTAAAGCTATCAAAAGTAGTTGGTGACTAGAATCATCTACTGATGGCAAGAAGCCAAGAGAGAATGAAGACCCAAAAATTTTAAAACTTCAGGCATTATGGAGACTTAGGTCCGGCTCTATAATTCGATATATAAATAAGTTTTTTAAGAAATACGAAAATTATTCAGTAAATAAATAAATAAATAAATAAATAAATAAATAAATAAATAAATAAATAAATAAAGCATCAGTTTATTTTATCAAGACTGCTCAGGCAGTCAAAATTCGAGTGATCATCTATCTAATATATTACATATTAGCTGTCAATTCCTCTCAGCCTCACACAGCCTCACACCTCTTAAAATATTTCTAGCGGCTTTCTCGTGATTAGAGAGTTGACTGCCTTTAGCCTAATTTTCGTACACAATCTATTCCACTGGATGGTAATTTTTCATCAAATGTTAATCCACTCTAATCCACTTTAGTTGTAATCCTTTCCTTTTTCTGTACAATTTTATAGTTTTCTTTTGTGTCTCTGCTATGCTTCAAGTGTCAAAAAAGCTCGTTTAAAAATATTCTCTTTAAATGAGGGGCAATTCCTGCTTTCAAAGATTTTTTTTTTTTTTTTTTTTTTTTTTGCCTTAAAGACAGTTGCCTTAAAGAAAGTTTGGACAATAAACAGGGAAGGAGAAGGCTATTTTTAAAGTAATTTATTATTATAATTCGCTCTTATTAAAAAACCTAAGAATTACAAACATATCTTTATATATTCGTCTTACAGCTTTAAATATCTTTTTGTATGCAATTCAAGATTCATTAAAATTAATTAAAGCCATAAATTAAACATAAGCAGTGCTTAATTTTCAGTTCGTCTTTTTTTTGTATGAAATAATTTTTGAAGTTTTTAATTTCAAAAATTTTATAGATTTATGGTCCAATAATTTTCATGAAATCTTTTTGATTTTGTTTTTGTTTCTTTCTGTGAGCGTGATGCTTTTTCTTACAACCTTTAGACTTAGCAAAGTGACATCTTAGAGGAAGAACTTTCACTAAAGTTATTATCTATTATTAATATTATTATTGTTATTATAACATTCTATTTTTTTATTTTTGCTTACTTCTTGGGAATGTTGAAAATTATTCATTAATACAGTGTGTGGAGGGAATAATTGAAAAAATGGGACCAAACACACTACTAGATATAAAAAAACATTTAAAAAATTCATATTCGTTACATGTTACAAGGCATCGTATACAGGCCTTTTCATCAGACTATAAATAAATAACAGAAGCAAATTAGGCCTTTATAAATTTTGGATTACATTTTACAATAATATCAAAGTATCAAATATCAATGCTAGCCAATTATTAATAAAACAATAAAAAATAGTTAATCGAGCTGATAATGCAATACATTTTTTATAGACAATTCAGTATTGTAACATTTGTTGAATTTGGAATTAATTAATAATGATTCATAAAATTTTCTTAAGTATTGATCTGTAATAATATTATAAATGATCGGATTGTCCACCATTATTAGATGGCCAGTTTGTTTGTGATGAACTGCTGTGAAATATTGGTCATTGCCCTTTTTTATGGCGTTGGAATGCTCATTCATTCGAATTTTTACCTTTCTGCCTGTCTCACCAATATACTGGCACCCACCCCCTCCCGATTGACATTTTATTCCATATACCGCTCCCTTTTTCTCCTTATTTGTTTTCTTTATCTCTTCTTTAGATATTATGTCACGTTCATTATTTAGGATATTTCTGATGGTGTTTCTTGCCTTATTTGCAATACGAATCCCTACATTAGCCAATAATGGGGTTAGTTTGTTTTGTAATTCTTCTGCAAATGGAATACTTACATATTTAATTGCGTTATCAACTTTGATTTTATTAACATTTCTTTCTTTAAGTGCTCTGTATATTATCTTGTTGATGAAATCTCTAGGATAGTTGTTCATAATAAAATTTTTTCTGATTTTTTGTAATTCATCATCCAATACACATTCTTGGGAATGTGTAAATTAGAGTGGCAAATGAGTTCAAAACAGAAGCGTTGGGTTAATTTGAGTTTTTCTTAATTTTGAAAAATAGTTATCTTTTTTTCTTTCTTTAAAGGAAATATCCTTTTATTTTTTTACATTATTAACAGAACTGCGTCTTAGATGCTTAAAATCAGTTTTTCAAAACTTTAAGAAATTAATGAGGTAAGGCATATGTGTTATAGCCAGAGACTTTGACAATTGAGACGAAGTAACCAAATTACATTAGAAGGAGACTGCTTTCACCCTGACATTGCAAAATTTCGCCTTTCGTAAATACCATTCCTAAAGGAGGAGGAGAAGTTTTACCATAATCACAAATGAAATCAGAGGAAATTATAATTTATAATTTAAATTTATAAATCTTTAGTTGTCATCTTTTCGTAATAGATAAAGAGATTGTTGAACTAAAACCTCAAGATAAAAAAAAAATAATAAAAAAAATAAATCCCAATATACAGTATTTTGAACTTGTGAAAATAAAGACTAAATAAAAGCTGGTGGGGGTAGAGGGAATTACCTGTCGGACTTCTGAACTTTCAATGAAACATTAACAGTTTTCCGTTAATTATTTTTTATATTTCCTTTTTTTATATTTATATATAGTGTTCCGAATTGATATCCAACCCGAAAGAAATTTATTGAATAAATAGAAAAATGAAATATTATCAATAAAATATATATTTTAGTGATGTTGTCGATGATGGCATAGCTTTAAATTCAAGGTAAATATGGTGTGTTTTGTCGATGGTGAAGAGTGTGTCATGCTTTATTAGCAGTAGTAATCAACGCTTTGATGAAGTAAATAAGGCTTTGAAAAAAATGTAAGATTTATATTTTTTATTATTTATTGAACGGTTATGATTTGGTTTTCAGGATTTCTTGTGTAATTAACTGAGAAATAGAAATGACAAAAAAAAAAAAAAATAGAAATGGAATATAACGATTTTTTTTTTTTGATTTTTTTAAATCATAGGGGGTTTGTTTGTTTTTTCCCTGAAGACCAATTTACATATAACTCATAGTCCGTCCCGATTTCTGTAGATCATTGCTAAGTGAGTGATGTTGACGTATGCTTTCTTTCTATTAGGTCGCAGCAATTTTCATAAATAGTGATAATTAAACTTTTAGAGTTACGGTAACCTAACAAATTCAAAGCATACGTGAGTGTCCCTAGGGCCACAGAAATCTTGAGACGGGTCTGTAGCAATTGCTGTTGAAGGAATCGTCTTCAATAGAAATAAAAAGTTGTTGTGCCTATTCATAACCATTACTCAGTTCAACATTAGTATCTAAATGGAAATATATTGATATTTATCGTACTAGAATTAGTGACTAGGAATTCGGACGTATCTTCAACTTTATTAAGCAAGGAAAAAATGAAAACTTAGAGCACTTACTGATTTTCAGGTGATACAGTCACACTACCAGTTACTTAATAATGAATGAAGATTTGAGTTGTAAACATGTTAAGTTCACTTAATCTAGTGGCCGAGGCGTAATTTTTTTCGTGAAATCTCTTGATAGAGTTGTGAAATTATGATTTTGCTGGAGACGATATCAGATTATAATTTTTTTTTGTCTGGATTTTCAATAATTTATCATATATTCGGCTTCTACTACTGGAAATACGCTAAAATCTAAAATCATTCTACACATTTGCCACCACAGTAATGATGGCACTTCAAAGCCAAGAAATCTAGAAAGCTAAAACTTGCTTGCTTTAGAAATACTTGAGGATGTATTTTTTTTATTTTTTCTCTTTCTTTTAAACTTTCATCCCTCCCTTTTTTTCCTTTCCTTAATTTTTTTCCCAACTAAATATTCTATTTGGATGGTGCATCACATGGCCAAGCGCCAAAATTCGATTTTTGAGATATTCGCTTAAACACAAAAGCTTATGTATTAATTCATATATTTGATGGAATGAAGAGTGTTATATATCAAAATGAAATACACCGCACACCGATGAAATATGAATTTCAAAGCAAATGACCAAGTGACAAAGATCGTTAGTCTCATGATGCAAATCTTATTCGTTACGATTAGTCGATTGGAGTTTATTCAAAATTAATTTTCCGCAGAATTATGTTGAGGTAGCAAAGCAGGAACAATTTTTTATACAGGGTTTACACCTTTAGCTGGTAGATAGAGCATAATCTAAAAAAATCTATTTTGGCGCTTGGTCAAATGATAGATAACACCATCCATTTGATATGTAAGAAACTTAGTAGAAACAAGAAATAAAGTGCTGGGCCTTCAAAATAACGTGAAATATAAATTACAACCCAAACAACTCGGGAATAACGCGTCATGTCTTTTTGTTTGTTTTTGTTTTTTCATAAAAATTTTCAATTTATTTATAAAAACAAAGGTTCACAAATACAACTTCGAGATACCACTGTTATCTCGAAATTCATGAAAGCATTTTTTCACGATGCATCTATTTAGCATTTGAAACCCAGTTATCATCCTCATTACATTAGGCACTACTTCATGTAAGTTGTTGCTTGTTTATGTTTATTATCGATACATTCCACACTAACTGACTTCAGCATTTTTCTTTCAGGATTAAGAACATTCATAATATTGTAATGGTGTTTGTGGGAGTGTCTTTGGGATCTAAAGACAACGACTCAAGTTCTGGAACTGAACTGAATTAATTTATTAAATAAAAAGCATTGGTGTTTATAGTATTTATATTGAAGAATTTGATTGGAAGATTAATTAAAAATATACAGAATGATTGGTTAAAAACATAACGAATTTAAATTAAGTGATTCAGCGGCTGCAACGGAAAAGAATTTATAAATAAACAGAACATCAGTAATTAGGAAATAGAAAAGGAATGTTTTAAAATAAGTAATTTATACGAAATATTTACATGCAAACTGTTACAATATTTAAATAATTTGTAAAATATTTGTAAAATATTTCTTTTTACTATTTCAGTAAGTAAGTAAATAACTTTATCACACAATTTTGAATTCGGAAGCATTGGCAGATCTTTTCACTTAAGGCTTGTGAAGCTTCTGATTTTCTTGAAATTATAAAACTTTAAAGAGTTATGGGATTTTTTTTTCAAAGCAGTTTATTCAGAGTCAAAGTCTGATAACGGCGAAAAAAGAAATATTCACTTCACCTCTTCAATGTACAACTTAGGTGAATCTATAAAATTACCTGAATGATTGCTTGCGAAATGTAATTTTGAGCCTCTTGCTGGATTACTTAACATAATGAAGCGATTTGTATTACTAAAGAGGAAAGATAAAAACAAATTGACCAATTATGACAATTACGCTGTCATCAGACGGTGATGGATTGTTCCTTGTCCTCAGGTCCCACCAACGAATACGGATTAAAGAAAGAAAAAAAAATATGGATACACACCAGAAGAAAGCAAATACGGACTCAGGCGATTTCCTACTATATGGTGGATTTCTCTGGGTAAAATTTGAATGCGAAGAGACCAAATTTGGCGCTGTTTGCCAAAGGAACAAGGATTATGCATTACGTAATTGATAGTGGCACTGTCTAAATGGCGTTTAATTATAGAGAAACTGAGGGTGGTTAGTTACAGATGCCTGCTTTAAACCAGACGATGGGTATTGCAGCGGTGCATGAATATGTTTTAGGACTCGTACCAATGTATCTGATTGTTTCGGGAGGTTATTTAAAAGGTTTCCTAATTTCCTAATTTGTTTCGAATAATTTACGCCGGACAGTGTAGTTTAAATATAGGTTTTGGACTGGTGTTTGTATGTAGGCTAAGTACGCCCCAAGTTTACCCTTTACTTAAGAGAAAATAAAGTAGTGGTTCTCCTTGTGTATTTGTGTAAGAAATTGTACATTTCTGCATCTGATATGATATCTGTGGTCTTCCGATTTGAACATCGCAGGTTTTAATTTTGTATTGAATTTTGAATTTCTGCAAAGTTAATTGTAAAAGAAGAATTGCATGTAAAAAAAAAAAAAAGAATTAATTATTAAAAATCACAAAAGCCGCTCCGGCATGGCCGAGCAGTCTAGACGGCGGTCTGCTGTGTGGCCGGTTTGTCAGAATCTGGGTTCGAATCCCGGTGTTGGCATGGCTGTTTCTTTCTTCTGTGTTTCGTCCGTTTCACCCTGGGACTCACTCTCTCAGGGTTATTCTGGACGGGATGTGAATCTTGTCCCCCTTCTTGACTTTCACTTGCTTCGCCCTGACGTTGTCAGATTGGGCTAGTTCCATGGTCTCTAGTTGGCCAAATTCGATAAAGGAAGGAAGGAAAGAAAGTTAACAAAATTGTTAATAATTTATTATTAGTCTATTACTTGTTTGGGTTGAACTGTTAAATAGGAAATGCAGTTAATAAACTCAAATGAAATTTCACTAAAAAAGATGTTTGGATTATACAAATATAATAAAAAAATGTTTAAGAAATTTCTTTGTAGGTGAACAAATATTTATTTATTGGTTGTTTTGATAAAACACAAAAAAAAAACAGGGATATTTTATTTCTGGTAATGATGAACTATTTTCCTTTCACAATTTAGGATTGTACTAAGTAGATCATCATTAAAATTTAATTTAATAAAAGTTTTCACAAACTTTGGTATTTTTTTTTTTATCTTGATCAATATCAAAGGAAGGAGAAATTTTGCGATCGTAAATTCGTATTTTTAACTGGATGATCGTGAAGTCTGGGAACTTTTTGCAAATTATAAACTCACATTTCGTGACTCTGTAACACTAGAAGACTGTAATTTCATAATTTTGGTTCTTTAGCTTCTACTCCTTTTTTTTTTTTTTTTTTTGTATATGTGTGTGTGTGTTGGTTTGCAAAAGTTTTAGAATTTTTTTTTCCCCTGAACATTTTTTGACCTTAAAATTAAGCATTGCAGTTTTCCCAACCTATCTAAAATATTTCAGGACAGATATGTTTCGAGATTTCACCTCTCGTCATTGTAACTGAAAAAGTCTGAAGAGAGAGGAAAAAAAATTGCTATTTTTCTGTAGTGCAAAGCAGAAAAGGAATTGTGCAGTGAAAGTGTATTTAGGCGAATTTATTAGGTTTGCAAGTTCCAAAAAAAAGAAAGATTTCCATATTGAGATACCTACAACGGTAAGAAAACGGAGACGCTCTACCAAAGTTGACTGGCAGTGCGAAGGATACGAGTAAGATAATTAATTAAAACATTGGTCAGTAATACCAAAGAAATTAAATTAGAATTAAATTGTTCCATGTTAATGTATGGAATCCGGCAAATTTATCAATTTTGCAAATATTGGCATCGTAGTTGAGCCTTAAAATTATTTTTATCTTAAAACATCAAAATCTATTGAACCACATCCGCATTAGAATGTTTTGAAATTATTCTGGTATTTACTGAAAACATTATTTTATTCATTTTGCATTTATTTGCCTTCAACAAAAGTTAGTTTGCTCTTAAATAAAACCATAATTTACGGCGTAATTTAAATTCCTGCAAACCATCTTTTCGGCGTAAAATTTTAGAACTTGTCCTCTTTATTCTTTTTCTTTTCCCGAATTATTAATTTTTAAAAAATCTTAATTACATCATAGATCTACTTGTGAATAAATCCTAATAAGTAGAAAAATAAATATAGATAACTTAATATTTTGTAAATTGGATTAAGGATTTGTAAAAATTAAATTATTTTAAATACTGTATATCCAATGAAAAACACAACAGAACAAACTATCTATCTGAGATAAAAGATTTATTTAGAATTTTTTTTTTTTCAATAGAGATAGGAAGAAATGTACCGGTAATCAATATAATTTCTTAAATTTACTTGAATTTTCTCTGTAATTTCTTGTCCCTTGAGTTTTAGCGTGAAATCAATCAGACATACAATAAAATAATAAAGAAGCAAAGTAAAATAAATAAGTAAATAAATAAAAAAGTATTAAAATTAATTTTTGGTTGAAAACGAAAAAGCGTCAGGTAATAAATATATCAAATATTTAACAAATATCTTTAAATTTTTTTCTTTTAAGAAACAGATTTCCTTTTAATCCACTTAATAAATCAGATTAGACATTAATCAAAAAATATTTATCACAAGAAGCTCATTTTCTGCTGGAATTTCTTTTCTTCTTTTGAATTTCTGGCTTTAGTTAGTTACTGAATCTCCCACTAGATAAAAAAATCAAATGCAACATTTCATATCTTGCATCTCACAGTCTTTCGTAGTAAAAATATCTTATTTTCCAAATAATTCGAAAAAAAATTATTAAGATTAATAAGTTTTCAATTAAAAAGTTAGCTCTTAAAGACGCATTCTTAGTTAATCTTACACTTTAGATGACTTAGTTAAAAGTATGCAATAGATAGGCTATGATAAAAGAAATTTATTTTATTTTTAAATGATGTGCGATTGAAAGACGGTACAATATTCTTCTAACAATAATCTTTGTAGAAATATTTAAGCTGTATTTCAATAGCATGCAATCAATATTACATATTGAACCTGACGAATGACAAATCTAGGATGTTTGAGGGAAATTTTAAAATTTAGTTTTTTTTAAGAAATAAAGTAGTTTTTAGAAATAAGTGAAAGAAAAATATTCTTTGTTTAAAAACGCTGTTGAAAATTAGGAAATGGATTACAATCTTCAATGTCTTAAAAACTTCCTGTTAACATATAATACGTTAGCTTATATTTATTGTTAGTTTTATTTTTATAATATCTCTTTCTCAAATACATTTTTTATGTCCAAAAAGAGAAATTTAGTTAAAAGATCAAAATCAAGCAATGAATAAAAGTAGAACATTTATTGTTTGCGCGTCTGGTTTGAAGCCTGTAGTTGTCTCTTACCTAAGTCTTATTTGATAACTTAATTTATTTCGTAAGACAAAATGTTTAACTTGATTTTAGTTACTAAACATTGGAATTAACTTGGAAGTGACTTTGAAATTGATTCTGAGTTTATGATTATTTAGTATCATTTTACAATATGGCTTTATTCTAATTTTCAGTTTTTATTACTTAATTAAATCGTTCATTATGTCTACTTTTTTAATAATAATGAACTGCTCTCCTTCATTATTTTCTTTTATGGTTTCTTTAATCCTCTGTCATTGTTTTCATCGACGCTCTCAACACTCTCTGTCATTTTCTGCAAAGATGGCGGACAGATGTTTTTATAGTTTTTTCGTGTTTGTTTGCTATAATCGTGAGGTCACTGGCGCCGGCGGGACTACTGGTGTTTCCGTCGTTTCCATTGGTGCGCACCCTTTTCTCTAGGATACCCCTCTCCTCCCCCTCCCCCCCTTTTCTCTCTGCCACAATCTCATCGTTGGCAGAACTTCAGCTCCTCCCCTGTGATTCTGGCCGTGCATAATGAGCACCCCATCGGCGTATCGCGTATCCTATCTGAGCTTCGATCGCTTGTCTTTAAGCCTATCTGCTGGATCTCTCCATTGCCTGTATTCCCGTCTAGAATAGAAACAGATATAGCAATGAAAAATGTAATCATAAAAATAAAGAGAAATGAATAAAGGTATTTAGTTAATGCAAATAGGACAATTTAATTTCTTAAAAAAAAAAAAAAAAATTAGAAGATTTAATATTAAACATTGTGGGACCTAACAGTAACTTCTTCAGATTAGAAAGAAACAGATTTAAAAGCAATATATTGGAAAGATTAAATAAATAAATAAATAAATGGATACATTAAATTTAGAACAGAATAAAACTACTATTTAACAGAATTACAGTATTCAGCTGTAGTTGGACGCTTCCAAACTAGATATTAATGGAAAAAACAACAACAAACTTGTAAAAGAAAACAGCTAAAGAAATATATAGTGGATTTAAATAAATATTGTTTCTAAGAAGAAAAAAATATGCATAATTGAATTTGTTAATTTATTTTCACAAGTTAAAAATAGAGACTAAAGTTGCTTGTATTCTCCGTGCTTTCTAGTAATTTATAGTAAATAAAGAATCACTGAATTACTTGAAACTATTATTTTTAATTTGTTGGAATCAAAATGTTTGACATAGTTTTTGAGTTTTAAATCAAACTTGGATTTTGTGGAAAATTTGTAATAAATGTCCAAATATAAAATAAATGTTATATCAAACAATTGCTTGGACATCAGAGCAGTAGAAGCGACCTGTTTCATGAAGACAGAAGGGAAGACGATCGTAGAATGATTTTCCTTTGAAATCAAATCACTTGAAATCCTCTAATTACTAAAACACAATGTTTTTAAAGATATTATTTACGCTACTTTTATTTACCTAGGCTGTCGACAAACTTCAACAAAGTAATGTAAAAAAAAAAAGGAAAAAAAAAGTAATAATTAGGATTTATGGGATATTCAAATCCCGTAAATAAACTAAACATAAATTACTGTAATTGATTGCGAAATTAAAAACTGGATTTTTTAATAATTTCTTTCTTTGTAGGTTACTTGAACGAATGTTGCTCTATTTTTTTTAAAGAAAAATACAAAATAATTTTATTACCAAACTACTTAGGATAACAATACCTTTGTTTTAACACTGTTTAAATAACGGTGTGTAACGTTTTTAAATATACATTATGATTTAAGTAGTATTGTTACTTAAAAATGTTTAATATTGTTTCACCTACCGTAATATTTTTAATAAAGCGGCTTCATAACTAATAATTTTTTAGCTTTTTTTTTCTTGCATATTACTATTTAAATAACATCCCCTTTATATTATCTGTAAGTAATATTACTTTACGTCGGTGAAAGTAATGTTTAAATAAAACATCATCTTCTTTCTTACTGTACTGTTTACACTTTTAGTAAAAATATTATTTAACTGTATAGCAAAGGGAAAACTTCACACTTCGTTCACTAGGTAAGTATTGTAAATTGTAGGTTTGTACCTGGGTTTGTCTTAGAGCATAACGTAGCCAATAAATTCTTTGGAAGTAGTAAAATCTACAACCTGTATTTTAGTTAGATAATAATAGTCAATTTATATTTCAGTTTCATTCGTGTTATTCCTATTTATAAAATGAACTGAAAGTTAACTAGTGGTAGTAAGATAATTCAAACATCCCCATCTTTTATTTTTAATTAGAAAATTACTCCTCCCTCCCTCTTTTTTTATTTTTCTTCAATTTTGGAAATGAAAGAATGATGTTCATGAAAACATCAATGTGTTTTTACAAAAGAAGTAATAACAATAATAATAAGTCATTTACTCTGCTGTTTTTATCTTTTATATTTCGTAATTATGGAAATTCCGCTAAAATCTTTGAATAAAAAATTGTTTAGTTAAACAATTTATTAGTTTTTTTCCCTCAAATAGTTTGAAAATTGCAATAAATACAGGCAAACACATAATCATCAATAAAATTGGGAAATAACTAAAGAAAAAATATTTTGATCATTAATATTAAGAATATTAAAATATTAAGAAATATTTTATAAAAATTTTGATCGTGATTAGATATTTGAATTTTTTTTTTTTTTTACTTATCAGAGAAAGGAGGAAATTAGTAAGTTAAAAATGGAGAAAATGCAAATAGAAATTCCATTAAAACAAACAAAAATGCGAATCTTTTTTTAGATAAGTCCGATTTTCTATCCTAGAAATTTTGAAAAATAATATAAAAATGTGTATACTGGCTAAATAGGTCATTTAAATAAGCTGATACAAGTATGAAATAAACAATAAAAATACATCAAAAGAGGATTTCGTTTAAAGTATTAAGAAGACAATCTAGTTTTGAAGTAATTAAAAAAAAAAAGCTCAAATTTATTGAATTAGTAATGAAAAAGTAGTATTTTTTTCAACAATTTAGTCGGATTTTTCTCCTATTATATTTTTTTTTGTCTGGTCTTATTTTTAAATTAAGATAAATTGTTGAAAGTTAAAAGATTTGAGTAATACAGTAATTCAAATTCGTTATTACCGGTAGCTTTTTAAAAATATATTATTTTAATTTAAGTTTTAAACCATTCTATTCAATAAGTTTTAGCTCTGATTCATCTGAGGTTGTAGGTAGTGATCACGGTGTAACTGGGAACAACCAAAAGAAAATAAGTAAATGGATAAAAGCAAATATTGAAAAATACTCTTGGTAAAGTAGATAAGATGTCGTTGATTTTTGGCTTTGTTCTGTTCTTGGCTTTTGAGCGATTAAAAACAAGCTACAAGAGTAGTTTACTTTAGTTTAAATTACTTACTTAAAAAAAGTAAACTGTTAATTTAGAAAACTGATTTTGATATCCATTAAAATTAACTGTTTTTATTTTGAAATTACTTTATTATGAAACATAAGTAGTATATGTGTAAGTAGTTGAATAATTATAAAAGTCATTATTGAAAGAAAGGAAAGTGAAGTGAAAATGGTGGAAGGTCAGAGAGAAGAGATATTAGAAAAAGAAAGGAAAATAAATTGCGCAGTTCCCCTTTTCTGTGTGTCATTCTTTTTTGGAGTGTCGGTATTTTGTAATGACATAAGTGCAGGGGTTGCCAACAGTATTACTGCATCCAATCTCACCCAACCCAAAATCTTGCCATCAATTACTGTTCTTGGGACGACTGAGCATTAGGTTTTGTTAGATACAGACAGTTTTTTTTTTTTTTTGGTCTTGTCTCGAAGGAATTCTTGGCAGGTTTGTTACTGAGCACCAGAATTCCAGCACTTTGAGCAACTGCACAGCTAAGGAATCCTAAAAATAAGCTCTTTTAACTATGGTAGCGTTGTCAATAGAGTTCAGTCGAGATAGCCTATAGACAGATAAGCTGCATAGCGAATGACTGACTAGTCCAAATTTAAAAGTGCTTTATCTTACACTACAATTCTGAAATTTGTTGACAAGAATGACAGTGATTTTGTTAATTTGAGAAGGAATATTGGGAGCAATTATATGTGTGTGTATATATGTAGTCCATGTGTATATGTTGGTTTTTCAAAAATAAAGTATATATATATTTGTGTTTATGCGTTGGTGTAGGTCTGTAAAAAAAAAAAAAAATCTTATATAGCTTATATAAGAATAGATGTTTCTACTTATATGTTTATCTCTATAAACATATAGTTTACGTTGTTTTAGGAAAAAAAAAATAGGCTTACATGAAGTAACATGCATTGTTTGTATGCTAGTTAGTCTATGTATGTAAATAATAAATGTAGATTTGTAATAACGATAGCATAAATGGAAATCCTTATGGAAATGAAAATAGAAAATACTTATTTTATCTTCTTATATTTACTACTATTATTATATGACTGTTGTTTTCATTATAAACACTCTTCTTTCACCTGGCCAAAAATTTAAGTTTTTTTTTTTATCTTTAGTTTTTACATATTTTTAATTATTTTTGTAGATATATATTTTAATATAAAACACAGCACCTGTTAGCAGGGAAGTACATTGTAGATTCATGTGTGTGTGTATATATATATTTATTTATTTCAGATTTCATTTTGACAGCAATTTTAAGCACAAGGATAGCACTAGACGATGTTTTTATGTAAAAGATGCAGATCTAGAAAATGATATAATGACTCATCAACTGTATAAAATTTCAATTAGCTAACTGAGATACTTTTTTCATTACATTCTTGCCCGAAATTAATAAATGCGTTTTCACAATATTTGTGTGATACAAATAAAAGACTCAACTTCCAACTGTCGATTTTCATTTGGCACAAAATAGCTCTAGTTGTTAAAAAAAAGCCTTACTTTCGACATTAGCAAGGAATTCTACGGCTTTTTTTTTTTGTTTTAAGTTTCTTGTCACTAAACTGGAAATATCCTTTGGAGAAAACAAAATCGAGAGGAGAGTTTACAGAAGTAAAAAAGAAGAAAAAACGCTACTCGTAAAAAATCGTTGTAATCATAAATTGGAGCAAGATATTTAAGTATAAGAAAATTGTATTCGTTTTTAAAATTTAACTCGTGATATATTTACATTTATTTAAATAGAATTGAGCTAAAAGGATGAGTTGTTATTTACTAAGAAGTAGATATAACTTAATTGTAAAGTACAATTGTAAAACGTTTAAGACAATTCTTTCAATTTTAAGTGCATGAAAAATGCTTCACCCTGAGTCAGCTTTCAAAATATATTTACAAACATTAATAGAGACACTGAATGAAATATCCACACAATAATGAACAGAATCGCGTTCAATCTTTTCTTATGTGTTAGATCTTTACATTCTGTGTAAAAAAACAACGCTTGAGAACGTCCTTTGTGTTTCTATATTTATTATTTCCTATTCTAAATTCTGATTTCTGTAATTCGGAAGATTTATAACAACAGGTTTTTGACGTTGAATGAAGTTTATATAAACTTCGAAAGTGATTGGTGAATGAATTCCCTACAAAAATGTCTTAAATTCTTTTTTCGTTTGGGTATTTTCATTCTCTAAGCCTCGGTCACGTAAAGAGAGACCGGACTACGTCCTCATTGTAGATCTCTACATGGTCAAAATCATGAAGTGGTTTGTGAAATTTCAATCAGATATTTCTCTTTTGGTCAAAGAATTTCTGGTGCACAGTTCTGTTGCGTTCTGGGCTACATGAATGAAAGACTTATATTTAATTTGCTCATAAAGGAAAAAAAAAGAAACAAAAAAATAATAGGTCTGAGATATCCAAAGCCTCTTTGTCTTATTTCAGCACCGTAACCAAATAGATCCGAATTCAAAGCCCCGGTCAAATCTGTGAAAATTTGATAGCTCAGAAAGCGGTTTTTATCTCTTTAGGCATTAGGATTTGGTCCCCCTCTAACGATGCCTTCCCGCCTTTGGGAGATGAAGGAGATGGCTAATTCCATCCCTTTGTTGCTCTCGGACCATCATCATCATCCACTTTTCCTACCTCCAAACCGTTCTCGGGGAGATATGACTCTTGATAACACGCGGTACAAGACCCAAGATCTCGGATACATTGAACCAGTCTTTGCGTGCACCAATCGCAGCCCCCCGGGATCACTGAGGGAGTGATTGGAATATCGACGAACAGAGCTACAGATAAGGCGTAGGCTGATCTGCCGGCAGATTACATTACTTGACATGCAGTGAACTTTAATACCAACTACAGAATTCTAATGGACTGCATTAAATTGCTAAGAACATAAATTAACAGGATTAATGTTCATGCATTGCGGCAATTTACAACGAAAGCATAACCTTAAGCTGTTGTCGAAATGGCCGAGATTGTATATTAGTAAAAACAGAATGTAAAATTCTAAATATATTTTACGTGTATTAACAGGATAATCGTAGAAGAGTTACAGCATGCCTTTATTCAACAAAGCGACTTATTTGGACGTAATGGGACAAATAGTTAAAAAAAAATATCCATTTATCTCATAGCATAAGTAATATTTTCTGTTATGCAAGAATACATATAAGAATACGTTATATCCTGTTCGTAACATTTTTATTATAATTTTTATATCTTTAGAACAGGTTATCTTAATGTTGTCTTAAATATAATCGAAAGCATTCTTCCACTAAAAATTGAATAGAGTGAACAAAAAATGAGGATGAGCAGAATATAGGAATAAAAAAACAATATGAATTTATAATCCAGATTAAACTAGATGTGAATTGTAAGTAAATAAATAAAAATAAAATATATATATATATTTTTCTTGATTATTACAAAGATTTTGGAAAGTAGAATTCCGCAAAAAACTTGGCAACTTCTATTTTTTTATAACGTTGAGAGATGTTCATAAATAAAGTAAAATCAAAAGTTTTTAATTGTGACACCTCTACTTGAAAATTTGATAGGGCTGTGGAACTGCATTGAAATTCAGATATCTTTTGTAGATCTCATAACTACAAAATAAAAACCATGAATCTTGCCACTAAAGAAACTTATAATTTGTCTTCGGCAATTAATTATTTCTTGTCTGAGGTTTTTATAAAAGCTTACTTTTGCATAATCAATAGTAAATCAACAGAAAGTTCTAGATTTTTCGTTTTCGATGCTGTGGAAAATAAGCTTTTATATTTTTCAAATTATGATAGCTTATAGAATATCGGAGCTACATTACTGCCAATCGAGTATCATTTGAATAGACACACAGAAAAGGGGAACTGCGCAATTTCTTTTCTTTTTTTTTTCCTAATAGTATATCTCTTCTCTCTGACCTTCCACCATTTTCACTTCACTTTCCTTTCTTTCAATAATGACTTTTATAATTATTCAGCTACTTACACATACAGACTGCTACTTACATAATAAAGTAATTTCAAAATATAAACAGTTAACTCAACACAACACGAATAGTTAAGAAATTCATGCATGCAACCACCACATCCCTAACATCTCTAACCCTCTTGCACACTTTTTTACACTTGGCAACATGTGCTTTGGTCCTTGACTCGCCATGTTGTCGTTGCTGGGGAAACCCAAGTTTAGGAATTTTTTTAATAATGATTATAAAAATTGTTAAAACCTTATTAAATTTTATCAAATGATCTTACCTTAAATATAGCCTAATTAAAAACAAGGTTAATTTTCATAATCTGGAATTTTCTAGAAAGCCTAAAAAATTTTAGAATTTTTTTTTTTGTATCAATTTTTGTGAAAACTTGATCTGGCACGACTTTGAAATCAGCTGCTTGAATGAGAAAAAAAAAAAAAGGCCAATAAAAATAACACTTATAAAGTTTATGATACAACGATAAGTTTTGGGGGAAAAGTTCATCGTAGCCTGTCTGAAAATCTCCTTATTTATTATTAAAAAGAAATTATAACTTTTGTCTTTGGCCAGAGCGATTGAAAATGAGGTTTGCATAATTCATCGTCATTTCTGTTTGTTGTCGCCGGAGAGAATTGGTCGACAGCGGACGGTGTCTGCAAGGTGTGGTCCTCTTTTAACAACCGTCCCAAGGAATTGCCCGCCGTGTGCCAGGCCTCGAAAACGGCCCATTGGCTTTTTATGAGTTTCACCACCGCCCAATCCCATGGGTATGGTTTCTGAAATACTCTTCCCTTTGTGTCAATTAAAATTATTATCCCCTGGTCCAAGCAAAGTTCTTCGCTGAAACTCAGTCACTAGGTTTTTGCAGTTTCGAAAGGCTTCCAATGCAAAGAACTTTATTAAAGTTAGCCCTTGTTGACGTTTCATGAAATTTTCAATATTTCATGAAGTTTTATTTATAAAGACGTCTCTGTTAATTGAAATTGGATATATAAAACACTTCGCAAAAGGGTTAATTAGATTTAAAATAGAAGACGTGAAATATTTTCATTTTTATCTAATTTTGAAATCATGACATTGGGATTTTTATCACTGATGTTATTGTTATTACTTTATTAAAACTTGACAGAAAATAACATGTAATGTTTCGCCTATTTTGGAAACTTATTTCTATTAAATTAAGAAAAAACCAAAAACAACCAAGACAGATGAAGAAAAACAATAAAAATTGGCTTTATTTGTATCCAAAGTAGGTTCATGAAGGTATACTATTAACAGTTCCAATATTGTTAATACTTACACTCTTCTATTGAGTATAAGAAGTTAAATGGAAATAAATCTTGTTTCATCCAATGTCTGTTAAAACGTCTATCTCTTCAAACATTTTTTGCTGAGATTCTTCATCCTCCCATTTCGTGAGAAATTAACAAAAAAATATTGATCAAATTTACAATTAAAAATATTCCACTGTTATCAATAAAGAGCAATGTTATCGATATAAAAAGAAAATATTCCGTTCTAAAACAATGTGATATTAAAATTACTTAATAGGCTTTTGACTTGGGAAGTACTGCAGAAATCAACTAGTATTTAAATTATAGTAATTAACAATTCCAAAGTAAATAATTCTCGCATAAAACTTATGTTTGGTTGTAAAATCTATTGAAAGAGAGCCGGAGGGAAATTGTCGAACTTATAATAGACAAATACAAGGTTACATGAGAAAAATTAATTCTTCCTCATTTCAAGAATACACTACATTTCATATTTCACAAGGGGGACATCTTATGGACAAGAGCATTAATTTTTATACAGGTTAGATGAAGCGGAAGGTAATAGAACATTTTGATGTGTTTATAAAAATTAAGAAAATTAGAATTTTGAATAGATTCGACAAAATTGGAATAAATTGACTATTTGGATTAAATTTTGTAAAAAAAAAAAACTTATTTGGAATTGTTACTGGTATCCTAAATATCTAACGAACAGCAGAACTTTAATGAAACAGAAACTATTATAACTATAAGAATTTCTAATAGAAATGCATTCTTTCCATAATATTTAAGAGACGAATATTAATGTAATGTTTTAACTACATGTAAATTATTGTATTTTTATATTTTGATGCTAAATCTTTAAAGAAACAAATAGAAACGACGCATATGTAGAATTCTATATTTGCATTAACATTAGTTAATTTAATTTATATCTTTTCCTCTTTGTTAAAGGCTAATTGGTTTGTTTAATTTCTGTCCTCTATTTTAATTAGTTATAATGCCATTTTTTTATTAAAAAAAATCTAAATTTACTTAGTGGGTTTTTTTTTTTTTAAACATATTATAACGCTGTAGTGGACGAAAATGGTCTGTTTTGAACTTGGGTGTTTTGAAGACGTTTTACGAGGAAAATTTTCTTTGTTAAAAGCGCTGTCTTGAAATTCCAACACTGCTACAATATCTTTCTCTATTTGCAAGATATATCTTCTGTTGATAGAAATCAATCAATTTAATTGTTTTCATAGAAATTTATATTGTTTAGAATAGCTTTTCTCATTCGCTTAATTTGAAATAAATTTGAGATTTCTCTGTAAGAAGCTGTTGAAGAATAGAATATCATTTTAACATTCTCTGCTGATTTACTTGTTATTTTTTTGTTTTTGCTTTTTTAAAAAAAAAAATATATTATTTTTTCTTAAGTGTAAAAATGGTCAATTTTTGGTCGTTATCCTTGCAAATGCCATTACACATCCGCTAGTTGAATTGCAAGGA
>JAFIDM010000001.1:94459240-94505197 GCA_023159025.1 Thereuonema tuberculata
AAAGGAATTTTGAAAATATATATTGAAAAACGGAAAAAATATAGAATTATACAAATTCGTTTCTTAGTTCATATTATTTTCAAATCCTGCTCGAAAATTTGTTATTTTTTTTTAATCTATTTTCTTAAAAAGAAGTCGCTTACTTATTTTTAAAATAAATAAAAAATTTAAACACAATTTTTTATGGACTTTACCTAATACAAAAGAAGTAAAATAACTTAAATTGAAGTTGTGTCCTGTAAGAAAAGTAATTAAGAAAGAAATTTCATGACACATATAAATGATTGAACCGTGTCATGAAAGTAACTTTCTTAGTTACTTTTTGAAACGTGGACTTATATAAAAGATTGAACCAAGTCCACGTTTCAAAAACGATATTCATAGACTTGAAGCTCCCGGGTCTACAGAGTGCTCAACGAATGCTGATTCTGAACTTATTTCTAGATTTCACTTTCAACGTACACTTTCTTTTTCTTTATTTTCCTTTATTTTCTTTTAGACAAGTAAGGAAAGTTGTTAGCGCTTTTGTTCGTTTTTGAATTTGACATAGATTTCGCATTTTGAGACCTTATGGAATTCAGCAGTTGCCTTATTCCTTATGAAGTCGTGCTTTAACATCGAACCAACCATGGAGAAGACAGTGATAGAAACGAAATAATATTAATTAATAATGCTAATATAGGTCTATCTGATCTAAAAAATCTTAGATATATCGATTATAAATGCATTTAAAAAAATAAAAATACCTTCTAAAAACTTGCTTATCCAACCCAAAAAGAAAAAAGGATTGGCTGACATCTTTCAACCAAAAAAAACCAATGAAGTCTTTTGATCAGGGAAAAAAAATATATATAGAAATAAATAAATAAAAATAAAATTATTTACCTATCCCTTTATATAACAAAAATGCTCTTATTTATGCCGTAACATAACAAAATGTGCTCTAAAATGTACATTACAAATACAAAATGAAAACCGTATTATTTGAATCAGAATAACTTTAAGACTGTTATTCTTATCTATTTACAGGAGGAATTGAAAACTTAGGTTAAAAAAAGATATGAGACGCCAAGAAAATCTGAACTTTATTAATTACAATGAAATCTATGGAAATACAGTAATGTTTTCAAGAAGATTTGTTGCTAATCATTCTGGGTGTATTTTCTTATTATAGAAAATCTTAAAAAATACATAAATAGTTGAATAAACAATACATAAATAGCAGTGACGACGATATTAATAATATTTTTGACAATTATAATTAAAAAAATTATAGATCCGGTAGAGGAAGAATTTATCTTACATCTAGCACATTTAATATTTCGGTTAGTTTTGCCTCATACATCGTTGTTCGAGATGTTTCATTTAATTTAAAATATTCGAAGATGCCGACATAACGAATAGTAATATGATAGATACACACGGTTCATTAGACACGGTATAGTGAAAAATGACTTTTAGTTCACTAAGGGCTTAATATCACCTCATTTGGAATTGTTTTTCTTATTTGTAATAATTACTGTAGGCCGTTAACATTTTGATTGGACATAATCGAGAATTAATGTGATATCATCTAGTGCAAAGTAGGGTCGCTATTGATGGAGTTCTCGATTGATAAGCAGTGAAGTTCGATTTCCGGATAAGGCGTGGATTTTTTTTCTCCCTTTTTCTGTGTATGTTTATTTCTTAGATTTTTCTTTGATAATATATTAACCAACACAATATAGTTTATGCATAGACTATATACAAAATTTAGTTTAAAAGTATCATTGAATTATCGTGGAAAAGCAAAAATATTTGGTAAAAAAAAAAAACCGTAAAACTTTTTATTTTGTAGCATTTACTTTCTTATTGAGTTCAGTCGATTTGTTTCAGAGGCCTACAGACCTACAGTCAAGGTTTAGTTGGGACGTGGGAAGATAAGGTTGAAATAATAACAAAAATAATAACAAAATTGGGGGACGGCAGGGGAGGGTAGGGGGAGAACTTTATCGCGCCAAAATCCTCTCGGCGACGGTCAGACGGCATTTACTGATACGAATTCATTTTTCCCAGGTGTATCATTAGATTACAATGTTAATCATCCTGTGTTTCTTTTCCGACCCGACCTTGTAAAAGACGTGGAAGGGTGGCAACTCCTTCGACGGTAGAGGGCGTGACTAGAACCGACGAAAATCAGGCGGCGTTGGACGCCTGGGAACGCCTCCCTCGTGTGTACGGAGGAGGTCCACGAACATCTGGAGACGGTTTCTCTAAATCGAACCATTATACTTGGAAACTCGTAATTTCAACGCTTAATCTTCCCTGTTTTCAGTGAAGGTGTCGTTTTAATAATCGTAAACTACGATGTTTATGTGATCGTTCACAAACATCAATTTTAAATTTGTCTTTAAAGAAGGAAAAATGTAAGATTTAAGTTTATCGCCCAAAATGTTGCCTCATTCCCACAGCGAATAAGAAAAGAAAAAATCACGAATAACTAGCTTTGCGATCGATCACAAATGAATTACATAGACTTATTTCTTTTGATGCGTCTGTACCTGTAACTAATTTTATTTAGAAAATAAAAAATGGAAATCGTACCGAATCATACTGAAATACATTCATAAGACGCTATCGTATATTTCACAGTCAAAATATATGACCTATATTTTACATCAGTGAGAAAAAAAAACTGAGAGAAAAATTGTGATGTTTAATTTTTGTCGTTGGTAAAAATGTATTTAATAATTAAAAAAAAAGTTTTATAAACAAAAGAAAAGAAAGTCCAGTTACTATTATATGCTTTACAATTTAGTACTTTACAGTTAAGGTGTTTATAACTTACAAAATAAAAGTAGAAACTTTGTAAAAATATTAATTATTACTTTAACATGAAGTTAATTTATTAAATTATTTGGTAATCCTGCTCAAATCCTAAAGATTTCAAAAGAATGCACGATGTTGTACAGGGGTGAGTCAACCATCAAAAACTAATTCCAAAATTAGAACAAATCTGATTCCGATGATTTATAAAACAAGTTAAAAGTAATATTAAAGCAATTGACGTTGCTTTTTTTTTGAGGGGTGGGGGCTAGAATTCTGTAAAATTAAAAATTAGAAATTAGTTACAGATTAACAAAACAGTTTAAAAGTTGAGGTTTTTTTCCGAAATTAAAGCAATGAAAACAAAAAATATATATTTTTCGAGTCTATTACAGAAAATTTACATTTCATTATAAAGGTTTTCTTTTATTTTGTTTAATTTCTATTATTATTATTATTATTATTTTGTTTACATTGCACTTTATTTTAAAAGGAAACAGAGACTAAACACAACATTGTTAAATATATATATATATATATATATATATTAAAACCCTTGTAAATATTAAAAAATACGTTACGAAATTATCCTGTATTCAACAACACATATGTTGTTAGAAAATACAGAATAATTTCATAACGTATTTTTGTGTTGTCTCATTCCTTTTAATCACCAAAAAAACTATGAATACAAAGTGAAAAAAAAAAACAACAAAAAAAAGATTTAAAATCTTTTTAATTAAAATATATTGTAGCTACTATAAAAGCGAAGATAATGTTTTCAGCGCTTCACTTTCGGTTTAATATATTATTTAAGATTGTGCTTTTGATGAAACCGCAATGAAATCTTATCAATACGTTTCTCAAAAGAAAAAGAAAAATAGTTTTTACGTAGGCTATTATTTTGATTGGATTCTTTGATTGCGCTTTCTTCAACTTCAATATTTATTTATTTATTTTTTTATTATGTAGTTACCATTTTTAACAATAATATTTTTTTTTTGAAAATAAGACTTGTCAGATATAAAGAAATGAAAGGAGACGGATTTACGTATGTCAGATGATTGATGTAATCAATTTCTTGATTAATATTTCTCTGTCTAACATTTTGTTTTAAATCATTCAGTTTTTAATCATATTAACATTAAAAATATAAAAAAAAATAAAAATCTTTTGTCTTTCTCATGAAATTAATGAAAATGAGAAAAATTAAATGTGTTTATGAGGAATTTTTTAAAAAAAAATGTTTTTAAAAATTTTTTTTTTTTTTTTTTTTTTTTTTATTCCTTTGCCTCCCATCTCCCCTAGTCCGTTATTTTTTTTTTTCCCATCTTCCGAATCAGTAATCTTAATTGGTTGTCATAAAACCAATTTTACGATTACATATTTCCAGTTTTATTTTTACTCTTCAGATAGGATTGGGCTAAATCAAGGATGCAAATTCGAGTTTTTCCCCGAATTTATTTCCGCCAGCTTTCGAAGAATTCCACCCAGATTATTATCAGTTAATCGTCCAGTTGGCAAATTCACAGAAATTCTTGTTATTTTGGAAGACATCTAATGATCTCGTTCAACACTTTGCACATTTGTTTTATTCATTACCGTTGTCTTCTTCTTCGCATTTACTATTAGAAAGTAATTTTTTTTTTTTTGTTCAGCATTAGCTTCTTTCCATTTCATTAATTTCGAATCTGTTTCAAATATTCATTTCCAATCCAAGATTTTAGAATTAATTGTAGTTATTTTCTAAATTTAACGTAAGGTTCATTGTCAGATTTAAGATATCAGTTTGAACCAAATCCCTCTTTTTGTTATAGATGTTCAAAAAACAAAAAAGGTAGCATTTTACAGTATTGAAGACTATTTAACTTATATGATAAAGCAAACTTCAAAATGAAAATAAATAAATAAATAAACAAACTTATCTGTTTGTGGAATCTTAGGACAATTGTTTCGAGTTTATCAGATCATCTATAGCTAAGTTCCACAGTTGCAGTAGTTTAGAATTGATTTTCTTAAAAGAAGACGTATTACATTTCCCAATTGGTAATATATCATTAAAAATTTCAAAGCAAATAAAATTGGTAGTTAAATCCGTACAAACGTGTGAACTAAATAATGCAATAGTTGTAATCTATTACTAGCGAATTGCAGTGGAGTGGGAATAGTTATTATAGTTACGTAATGCTGTAGTTATTACAGTTTGGTAATGCTGTAAATTCACAATAACTGGTAACAAGGAAAAAAAAAAAATAATGATGCACATTAACTTGCTCTAAACAATAAAAGTGAATTGTATAAACAATTATTTCGTAGTATATATCTTTCTTAGAGATTTTATTCTACCTTACTTTTAAACTGTTCTATTGACAATTAAACTTGAATGTATTTGTTAAATTAGTTAATTTTTTTTACAGCTTATCCGTAAAAATCGCTTATCTTAGAAATCGTTCATTTTCATTTAGTCAAAAAATTAAGTTAGAGCCAGCCTGCTTTGATTTTTATATCGACGTACTTACTTATATTGTAAGTGAGGTGGATTCATTCCTTCATTTTGTCTTCTTATTAGTAAATCGTGTCCAACTGGATCCTTACCCAACGTTTTTATTTTGAAAAACCATTGGAGTCTACTATGATATTGTTTTAGTAAATAAGCAGAAAGTTGTCATATTTAAATGAATATGACTGGGAAATAGGAAAAATTTCATTCGTAGCTTACAGGAAAAACAGCTAATAGAGGTATATTTTAGCTTCCTTTACTTAATATTGTACTTTTGGTCTGTGCTAAATATTATCACAAAAGGTCTGAGAATTTGACTGTTTTCGAAGTTTTCAAGAAACCTGAATTACATTTTCTATGTACGTTGCTTAAGCTACTAATATCTGAAGCAAAATGTTACTGTTTTAGAGGAACGACGTTTGGGCAAACATTCTTTTTATTCACTGTTTGAATGTATTTTTTTCATCACGAAAAGCTTACTTGATTTTAATCCGATATTTACACGTTCTTAACTCAGTCATATTGTTTGAAGGGCCAAAGACCGTTGCCTAAGATTCGAGAATTTTCGCTGGGTACAAGGCAGCAATTAGCCCAGTTATTTACAATTTTATAATTTATATTGCTAGTTATATTCGTTTGAAACTTCTAGTCAAAACTAGGAGATGCAGTGAACTTATATCTGAAGTTTTTATTAAAATATATTTTTAAACATTAAATACTTTGATGAAATTTTTATCAAATAATTGTACTTAATGGCTAGTTTCGTTAAGAACTCGAGATTAACTAGACTACAATGATATGATCCTGATTAATCCATACATCCTAATTGATAACAGAACATAAAAATTCTTTTTCGTGTATGAAATATCTTTTTTGTTGTCCTAAACCTCTATATAATAATAAAATGGAATGGTGTATTTCGAGACTAAATAAAAGTCAAATGAATAAGATATAAAAAGTTGTCATTAAATAATAAAAAACTAAAAAACTAAGGTGTAACGAATTTTCTTTTATTAATTTTATCATCCTTATTTTATAGTTAATTTAATTATGGATGTTTTTAGCGTTTTGCTTTTTATGAAATTTAAAACTCTTATTTGATAAATATTGAATTCAGTGTGTTGTTGTGTATGGTTGTATGAATTATTTTAATAAACTTATCAGAATTGTTTATTGTTAGTTTTATTAAATACAAGTCCATTGCATGTCTAAATGACATGTTCCATCACATTAGTGTCAACCTCATTCAAATTTATTTTTCCTGTCTATGATACATCCGAACGACAGTTTTATTTTTTTTGTCATTTATTATTTTTTTTATTGTAATTATCAAAAAAATGTATATATATTTATATACTATTACAAGCCTTATCTCTGAATCTACTTTGTTGGGCGAAATTAATCTACAAAGTAGAGAAAAACTCGCAGAAAATTACATTTATGTGCACGTCAGAGTTCCAGAGGGGGTAGGGAAGCAGTGATAATAGGAGGTGTTAAAAAATTGTATCTTGTCGACCCATATCCTCTGTTATACCCACCTTTTTCGTACCATCTGTATATCTTTCGCTTGGAGGTGTATAAATACTGCACGAAAGGTAAAACAAAAAATCCCTCCCCCACAAGCTGTTTCCATACACTCAAACATTTTGAAATTAATGAACAACAAAAGCTTTTTTTATTTGCTGTTTCAAATTTAATATTGATAATTTTTTTTGGTATCTCCAGATTGGATTAACTCTCTGTATTTTTAGATTATCTCTGCATATAATCGCTAATCAAGTAAACCTAATCTTTCTCTAAATATAAAATTTATGGCATATTTATAGTTGTAATAAAAAGAAATTCCTGAAAATTTGAATTCAAGTGTTATTTATTTATTTAAAAATGTGAAAACAAACGAAAAGCTTATGTTTAAAAATTAATTTTTTACTTTTTAAAATATAATATCTGCTGAATAACATTTCAAAATTTTTCATTTCATGAAAAAAATTAATAAATCCTCCTTACTTACCAATTAATTTGGTAAATTAAATCGCGAGGAAATTAGTGGATTAATTTCCATTGTTTCAGACAAATTCGTTGTTTAGATTCCAACGTGTTTCTAACAGAATTTTTGTTATCTTTTCGCGCTAAATTCTTATCAAAGATCCACTTGTAAAAGATTTGAAATAGAAAACTTCGATCGTCTATAGTCCTTACGCATGGACATCAAGTTGTAAAGAAAGAACCATCCAGCCGTTCGAAGGCACACAGACAGACAGACAAACAGACTTGATGAGTCTCACATTCCTAGAAAAGAAGGCTAAGAAATGAATTGCCAATTAGCTTCATTTCTTTTATTTCTACGAAGACTTTTCTAATACGAATAACAAGGAGTTGCATTTAAATTGCTGATCCTTTAAGCTAGGTAAAATGCCAAGGTAAACCAGAATTACCATTTCGCTTTTGATAAAACTTCTACTACTACTAATAATAATAAGTTAATGTTTTGGCTTAGTTAAGTACTATAAATTGAAAAAAACTTAATTGAAGTTTTTCAAGAATTTAATGAACGCATTTATGTAGAATAGAGATGGTTTTTATTTGAAAAATAAAACAAAAAACTTAAATGAATTTAACATTTTTTAAATCAAACTTAAGTTTAAAAAAAAGAAAAGTTAATTTTATGAAATTTTATTTTTTATTTGAATTTTTTTAATAGTAAGCCTTTCCCGTAGATCAGTTTTTCTTCCACTACTGTTTTTAGAGTTTGGGTGTTTCGGAAAATGTCATAGGAAAACTCATTTCTTTTAATGTTTATTACTTTTCATCGTAATACGAAATAACTGTGTAATTGAAATAAATTTTACCATTATAAAGTTTTAAATTGCGTAATTTCATGGAAGCATTTGAAAATCACTTTGTCGTAGATAGGCTTAGATATTTTATTATAAAAGTATAGGAATTATTATAATTATTCTACTTCGAGCTAAATCCTATTTAAAATTTTGTTTTAGTTTTTATATAAAATTATATTAACAATCACTGCTGTCAAAAGAAGGTGTTTCTATCATTTGTGTAAACTGTTGTCAGTTGTGCAAACTTCGAAAAGATTGAAAACACTGCTTTAGACCATTGCTTCAATCAGAACATTTGGCTGCAGAATGTTGACTGACATCTCTGAGAGCTGATTTATTATTGATAAAAATGTGTAATTCTAAGAATTTTTAAATTAAAATTTCGTAAGCGTTACAATGGATTTGTCTAAACTTCCTGTTATGTTGCCAGTGCATTTCTTCGTAAGTAACTGCAGCTGTCGTAACAACTTTGTTTAGTCACTAGTTTTTTTTTGTGATATTAAAATTAGAACTGCTTTTTGCAATAAAAGTGAAATATTGTTTACAATTTTTTGCAGTCAATTTTCAAGGACTCTGAAACAATGCATAAAATAAGTACAGTAAAATAGTTTTACTACCGAAACCATTGTATCCTAATATAAAGTTGTTGTTTTTTTCTGTTTTTATTACCTAATTGTATCTGATGTTAACAATAAATAAGTAATAATTAAGTATTTTTTATTTAAATAATGCTTAATATCGACTGCACGAATTTAGTTATTCAAGTAATTTATCATTGGCCTAGAATTGAAAAATGAAATAATAGTAATAAAATCTTTATTAATATTTATTTTTAAAAAAGTATTAAAAATGAATTCCGAATAATGAAGGTCTCGTCTATTAAATAATTTTTGAAGTGAAAGGTTTCATGTATTTTTCGTCTGTGGATGTCTTGCTGTGTTGGTTCTTGGACTGTTTTGCGTGGACGCCATTTTGGTTTGCAAATAAGCTTTTCACGTATGTCTCAATCAGCGGCTTTCAGAGAGGAAATGTTTCGTTTACAAAATGACCATTTACTGGAGAGGCTGTTTAGCGTCTTAATTGCTGAGTATCAACCACTGAACTGTTTGACAGCCCCGTGTGTTTAAGGACTGGCCGCGTCGCTCTTTTGACGCCTTGTAAATACACACACGATTTTTACAGGCGTCGCGAATTACAATTGTTAAAAACGAATCTACTCCACCCATTTTTCTGGTGCTTAAGTGTTTCATTTTTCAATGACAATAAAAGAAAAAAAAAAAAATGATCTCTTTACCGTGGACGCGTTTTTGATGAAGCACTCAAAGAAAATACACGCACAGAACTCATCATGTCATTAGTCAAAATAGCTTCATCACTGTCCTTCTTAAATAAGCCCTGGATTAGACTGAGTGAACTGGTCCGCCATTACGGCTCGTATAGTTCTGGATATTTACTAAGCTTTATTTTTCACTGTTTTGAAGAAAATATTGCAGGAATTACACTAGATTTTTAGGAATAATAACTACATTGTTTTTTACTTTATTATATATATTGTTACCTAATTAATAATCATAATGGCTCGTCAAGTAAATGCAACTTAGCTCTACCTTCTTTTCTTTGAGGTTTCATTGTCACTTTATAGTTTAAATGCCTTTTGTAAGATTCTTTAGCCTTGCAGTTGAAAATAGCCTTGAAATACTCTGATGGTGTACTTTGCTTGTAATTTACGGTTTCACGAATCTTTCCGCTTATTTTTGTAAAGACAGTGTTGAAAGAATTTCTGTAGAAATAATGTTTTAAGATTATACGGGAAGGCAGACTTTATATGCGAAGAGCAGCCAAATATTTCTTAATTGTACTTAAATTCTTGCTTTCTTTAGAAAGGCATTTGCAACTGAAATAAGTAAAGATATTAAGCATAATACAGAAATAAATATAAATACAAATATAAATATTTTCTTTGTTAATTAAAATTTATTGATGTTCATTTCTTTAAAAATGAAGAAATTTTACAAATAATTTGAAAAGGGAGAGATTTACAGCATTTAAAACGACTTTTTTTTTTTGTAAATTCGAAGATTTATTCAAAATTTGTTTTTTTAAAGTGATTTAATTTTTTGATATTTTTGTAATTTAAAAAAATTAAATTAAGTGTTTAACACTTATCTTTTAAAATATTTTATTAATATCTTGCTAGTTGTCGTTTTTGTTTTTGCTGTTTTTATTTAAAAAAAAATAAATATCGAAGCAATAAGTTTTAGGAAAGCTAAAAACAATAAGTTTATTTTCACAGATTAAAAAGTATTTTTTATTGTTACTGTTGTTGACTTTAAAAGCGTAGAAAGAAAGAACTTCTGAAAATTAAAAAACAAAAGAAAAAAAGTCCTTTTTGTTTGCTATTCAGTGTAATTGCTATCATTATATATTATTTCTCAAAGGGTTTTTTTTGTCGGAACGCTATATTTCCTTTACTACTTCATCAAAATCAATGATTGAGGCATCATTTTGCAGATTACGTTCCCCGCTAATGACAAAAAATAAACAAATTGTTTAAAATTAATGTTTTCGTTAAAAAACTTTATTTTTAAAAACTTTTTATACAAATGTAGACACGCTTTAACAGAAGCGCCTTATTTTTCGAAAGTGAAAATATTGCTTTAGCGTTGTAACTTTCAAATCTTTCCTTTTTTGAATAAAAATGCACTTTAAATGATATTTCATCGTTTATTTAATAACAACAGATAAAAAAAAAAACAAAGATTTATATTTTAATAAAAATAAACGATTTATTACAATAGAAACATAAAAATTAGTCAACTTCTCATATATTATTTCTCAAAGGTGTTTTTTTTATTTCCCTTAATACTTCATCGAAATCAATGATTGAGATATTTTCAAGATTACGTTCACCGCTAATGATGAAATATAAACAGATTGTTTAAAATTAATGTTTTCGTTAAAAAAATTTATTTTAAAAATCTTTTTTGTAAAAATGTAGAAGGCAATCTATTGACAATCTGTTCATTTATTTATTTCCACATTACCATTCGGTGACTGATCAAGATACCATGCGAATTATTCGCACGGGTCAACTTTTTTATAAAACTTGAGAAGACGCCATCTATTGACAATGTGTTTAACTAACATGCACACATGTTATTGTTGGATTTGTTTATTATTTCTCAAAGGTGGTTTTTTGTTGCGAATTATTCGCACGGGTCAACTAGTATTAAATAATACAAATCTAAAATTCATTATTGGCATTTCAGTTATTACTAATCATTTGAGCAGTATTTTATTTATTTTTGCATTTTTCTTTTATTTTATTTATTTATTTATTTTTTGTTAGAAAGAGATCCACTTGTGATATTAACTATCATTTACATTATAAAATATTCGAAAATTAATGAAAAATCAAGTAAAAATTCATTTCGCCATTATTTTAGTTAACTGTAAGTCCGGTATGTAAATGATTAATTTTTCAATATTTCTTAATATTGTAAAGGTGTTTATGGGAGAGTCGTTGAAATGGAAAAACAACGAGTCAGGTTCTGCAACTGAACTAAATTAATTTATTACATGAAAGCATTGGTTTTTATAGTATTTATATTGAAGAATTTGATTGGAAGATTAACTAAAAATATATAGAATGTTTGGATAAAAACATAAATAATTTACATTAATTAAGTCATTCAACGGCTGCAACGGAAAAGAATTTATAAAATGAATAAAATACAGATAGATAAATAATTTCTACAAAAAATACAAATAAAAGTGATTTCTAAAAATATTTGCATACAAGCTGTTGCAATATGAAGCCTAACTTTCAAATAAATATGGAAATCCCAAATTTTGTTGTTGGTATCATAAATATAAAAGATAGAGTTGTACGAACAAGTAAAACAGTTTGAAATCCTAATCAGATCGAAATTAGCTTCAGAAACCTTAAAAAACAGGAGGATCCTCTTGATATTAAAAAATAGAAAATAAAACTTCTATTACATTGTTTCTCAGTCTAAGAAATGTATTTATCAAGTTCAGTCTCGAACGGAATCCTTCCAAACGTTTATAAATATAGAATTAAAAAAAAAGTACATGTTTTACAAGAAATTTTACTTACCTTTGTTTTGTTTTTTTATGTTCACAATTTTATGTCCTTTTGTGGGTAATTTTATCGTCGGAATGGAGCGGAAATCTTGAGCTGTTCACATTCGTGCGAATTCTTTGCGTGTCTTTAACTGAACTAGATCGTCTGTAGGGAGATTCTAAGATCAGTAGATTTGGCCGCAGAAAAAAAAAGAAGACAATAAAAAAACATGATTTGTAACAAAGGTTTTTGTTTCTTTCTTTCTTTATTTATTTATATTTAAAACTTTATTTTATTTTGAAATTAAAAAAAAAAAAAAATGCCCAAGTAAAAATTAAAAAGAATAAAATAAAATAAATAATTACCGATTCTTAACTAAATCGTGAATCTGTCGTCTAATAATAATAATAATAATATAAAAAGTTCGAACAAATAAGCATCAAAAAATAGTGTTAGAATAATTGTTTCTGTTAGGAAAGTCACAAGCATCAACAATGGCTTTATTTTTAATATACTGAAGAAGACTTAAGGTACCGAACCGAAATATTGAACAGAATTACCTGGATTAAGAAAATTCATCATACTTATTGTATTAATTTTGTATGTTAATTAATTTAGATATCTACTACTCCTCCTGATCTAAATTGATAAATTTGAAATAAAAAATATTAAAAACAAAAATATTTTAAGTTAAAATAGAAATCTTGTTATCTAAAGTGAAGAAAAATACTTTAAAGAAAACAACGTTAACATTTTAAGAATGACGTCGCTGAAAATTTCTAATTAAATTTGAACTAATAATTAACAAAATTATAGGTGAAACAAATATTAAAACTAAAGGGAAAAAACGATTCCTATTCACCAGATATCATCAAATCTATAATATAATAGGTTAGATGAAATAAACATAACAAATCTTCTAAAAATTATTGATGTGTAATCTGCAATTATAGAAAAAAGATATAATCCTCTGTTTAAATAAATAAAAAAAAAAAATTCTCAGTCCAATAAAACCCCAAAATTAAATACTAAACATCATACACCAAAAACAAAAAAACACCAATCTCATAAACATTAAAAAAAAATTCTTCTAATTCTTGTAAACATATTTAAAGCTAGTATTTATAATTAGCATTCCCTTTCAGTTTTTTAAGTTAGCTGAACTTTATTATTATTTTTTTTCAAAAAAATATATATTTCTTATAAAACAAAAAAAAGATATATAGATCCTATATAACAAATTTTTACTGTGTTGTAACGGAAGCAGTCTTCTGTAGAAAATATTCTGGAAGAAGCAGATCAAGCACACACACACACACACACACACACACACACGTATCCATTCTTTGTTTAGGAACTACAGGTGTACTTACCACTGTTAGGTTTAACAAGTTACCTGCAATTGTAACAATTGACTGTAGAATCGCTATTGTCTTTATCTTTATTGACTTTTCGGTCAAGTAATAACCATTACTCTCATTCTTTTAATGTGAATCTCTTGCCATAAAGTAATCACATTTCAAAATACGTGTACAATAACTAAGAACTTTCTGGCGAAACTCTTTGTTTCTCATGTATTCTCGCTTAAGTTTGCGTGATTTTTAAGTTTTTAATTTCGACCTTGTATTACAGTATTTTACCCTTTTTTTTCTTCTTTCTGTGAACATTTACTTTTAACCTTGTAATTTTAAAATTCAGTAATGTACCTACAGGCTTTTTTTTTTAATAGTGTGAGAATATGCAGGGTAAGAAGCAGGGGAAAAAGAAGAAAAACATTTTTTTTTTCTTACTGAAGCGTTTTCTTCTAATATATCTGGATTCACTTTCTTGAGTATCACGCGAGACAAGATATTCTTAACTCATAACACACGGAAATTCCGAAAAAGCCTTAAATGATTTTTTCCTTTTTTTTCTTCCTTAATCTCCTAAGACGAGGTCCATATAGTTTTGCTTTTCTTTCTTTAATACCGGTGCGGAGATAGTTTCGTCAAGAAAACGATTCTTAGATTGCGTGAGAAATTGAGAAATAACATAGTGTGCTGGTAATTTCTATAATCGGGGCGAGTTTTTTTTTGGGTCGGATTGCCATATGGGTCTAAACCTAAACGGTCTCTGTGGGCCTTTCTATGTGTTTTTTTTTGTCTGTGGGTTATGACTGCATTTTTTGGAAAGAGATCCCTTCAATTTGTACTCTCCGGTTCTTCTCGAAGATTCGTCCGGATTATTTACTGCACGCGATAGAATACTTACAGCGGAGATGCATTCGCTGCTTTGCCGAATATACCACCTGCTTTTTGTTTTTCTTTACCTGAACTTTTTTTCTGCAGACGGTTCCTTCTTGGTGTTATCTTATAAATCTTTCTAACAACTTTATTATTTTTACCGTATTTTGATAGGTAATTCACTAAGTAGATTATGGAAAAAAGAAAATTAACGATATCGTAGCCTACTCCGAACACCAGCATTTATGACAAAAAGATTTCAGAATGTTTTAAGCTAATATTTATTGTATGTTTATAACACAGCAATTTTATCCTTTTTTATTAAATCTCAACAATAAAGCTTTTCTATAAATTAAGATGAGTTAAAAGAATAAAATCTTATGTCTTCAGTATTGTTAGCTATATAACGATAATTACAAGGTATGTAACAAGTGCATTGTTTGTTGCTTGTTAAATATGATGACATGAAAATATTGTATGTAGGAAAGTGCAAATAAAGAACATGTTTGTCTTTGTAAAAAAAAAAACACATATATTTTACATAACTTATGTTAAAAATTCAAATTCATTAATATACTTTATAAAAAAGTGAATTGTTTTTCATTCATAGTTTTCTTCAGTCTACAGTCTTTGCAATTTTCGATATTTCTTTGATTATTCATGATTCCACAAAATGAAAATGTGAATAAAAGGCTTAAGGTAAAAAAGACTTGTAAAGAGTGATTTACAATCTTGAGCTATTTTTTTTTTTTTTTAGGTTAGCTGGAATCTTATAAATTAATGAATTAATCAATTTAGACATGTGACATTATTAAATAAAACTTAACGGGAAGGGTAAATTTTATAAATGCTATTATACAAATAGCATTTTTTTTTCTTAACATTGAATGAGAAAGAATGGACACTTGGTAACCTTCGCTAAGGAATTAGAACAATAGAAGACAATTCGAGTTGAACGTTAAGTTTTATAACTTGCCATTGTCCTGTCAGGCATCGATCGCAGCTTGGGAAAAAAAAAATCTTTTTTTTTTCCTATTTTTTTTTTAAAGTAATTTTAACGTTTCTTTAAGAAAAGCATAAATGTGTAAAAAAAACATCTAAATGGGAACGGTTATAGACGATTTTCATAAAGTGTAATAAATTTAATTTATTGTAATTATTCGAATTCTTAGAATAATGTAATTGGAAATATACCTAAATAGAGAAGTTTTATTAAAGCTTTGAAGTGGTTTATATAAAAATATAGATTATAAATATATATTACAAATTATTATAACTATATAATTATATATATATATATATATATATTTATATATATATGTCAGGGATTTTTGTTTATTATTTAATACATGGGAATAATCGGATATAACTGTTTTTCTGACGATTAACACTATCAGAACTTGCTGTCTTCAACGGGAACTATTACATGCTAAGTCTTGATAATGTAAACAAAGTTTTTAGAACATTTAAATTTTTATGCATTTCTTGACAGGGCCATCGTTACCTTAAGAAGTCTCTGCTTATTTAAGTCCGACGCAAAATTTGCTTTAAAAGCGACAAGGAATTTGCAAATCTGTTTAGGGAACTTCTTCATTTTCCTATTAGCGGTAAAAATTTCATCGTCCGCTTTTTCACTTTCCGAATTATTTACAGAAAATTAATAAATTCGTCATTTTTAATTAAATCTATGAGTTCTATTTTTGATACATACCAAAGTATCAGCATATATTTGAATAGAATTCAGCTTTAATTTGGATCTTAAATATTTTTTCTTTGGCAAAATTTCGGGGGTTTCATTATTGTCCTTTTTTATTATGTTAATACATACAAACCTACAAAGAACCTACATAGAAAAACATTCCAAACTCAGCTTTGAGAACTCACTCACATGGCTCTGCCGTGGCGCTTCTTTTATTTATTTTTATTTATTTATTTTTATTTTTTTTCCGAAAACGAATTAATTAAAAGCGTCTCAGACTGTGTCTTATTTGCTATTTTCGAATGGATTAGAAGCTTAAATCTTCATTTAAATCACTCACAAGCTTCACAATCTTAAATTTAGAAAAAAAAAGCAATTCCTATTAATGTAATAATAGCTCACAGAAGGCTTTTTATAAGCATAGTTTGGGAGATAACACCCTAGCATTGTTTCTTTTCACAGTCCTTTCGAATACAGCGCTAAGCATTTTCCTAATTGCCGTATCATTTAAAATCTTAACAGTGTTTTAACTAAAAGCTTATTTCATAAAAATCTTCACATTTTTTTTAAAAATGTTTTATACAATTCCATCTTCGAGCAAGGCCTCTGCTAATCTGAACTTTCTTTTTTATTTTTTACTGCCTTTCTTGTTTTTCCCTGCTCTCGTATCATAGCTGTGATGTGACACGGAATATCTCGTGGTGAAAAGGAATTAAAGGAGTTAATTAATTTTTATTATTTCTCTTTTGAAGTTTTCGATTCCTTTCTCTATCTCAACCATTAGTTGATCGATTATTTTTTGTTGGAGGCGTTTATTATTAGCTGATCTCGTTGGGAACTATTTTGGAAAATTACAAGAAAATGTCTGACTTTGTGTAAGCCTTCCTGTTTTGATAGGAATGACAAAAAAAAATATATCAGTGCAATCGAGGAAATAAAAATAATCGTTAAATTTAGAAACTCATGGAGATGAAAAATTTAAAGACTGTCAAAGAATGTTTCCAATTATTCATTGCCTGAGTCACCTAATCTAAAAATAACTATATCAAAAATATTTTATTATATTCATTATTTTCATTTGCTTAGAGAATATTTTTCTTTACTTTTACGGGAGCCCCCTCAAAAAAAAAACAAAAAATACTAATCATTTTTCTTTTAAATTTGAAACAAAAAAAAACAAAACTATAAATTAGAATAGTTATTGCTAACAAATTTAAATCAATTAATACAATCAGATCTATATATTACAGAATGTTTATAGAAATTAATCTAAAAAAATATATTTTTTTTATTGTAGTAAATTTTAATCTCGAATCTGGCGAGTTAAATTTTCTGTTTAAAAAAAAAAAGGCCACATCCCAAAATGTGGTTTTTATATTTCTGTATTTCTTTTCGTTTCATAATTTCTATACAAATGGAGTTTATAATGTCCCTTAGTTACAGGCATACGAAGAATGGTTATTTATTGAAACTTTTGAGTACTATTTTGATTTTTAATAGCTTCGATAAAAATAATTCATCATTGGAATAACAAAATAATTCGAGGACTCGTTTAATAAGGAAACGCAACTACCCAGGCTAAATACAGACTTATTATTATTATTATTATTATAATTCTTTTCACTTTTGAAAATCATGTTATCTGATTTCATTGCATTGCCATTAATATTGTATAAAATTGGCTGAAACTCAGTTTTCGTAAATTAAGTTTCCAAGAACCAAGAATCATAATAAATAAAGAGGAACTTAGGAATTAAAGGGATCGACCAACAGTAGCCTCATTTTATTACATTTACAGCTATTTGCAAAGAAAAATTTGTAGGTGTAATTTTATAATTGTAATTACATTTTACAACTGAATGAAGGTAAAAGCAGTGATTAAACTTATTCTTTAGGTACAGTCCCAAGATATGACAGAAAAATCACGAATAGTATGTGAATTGAGATTGTAACAAAAATTTAAGTAATTTTCATAGGAATTTGTTAAGGAGATGTATTTTTGTAAATGTAAAATTTACAAGATTTATGAGAAAGAGACAAGATTTATCCAATTTGCTCTTTAGTTATATATAGCCTTTAACTAAGAAACTACTAAACAACAACTAATAGAATTATTACTACTAGTCAAATAAAGTGTTGACTGACTAAAATAAAGGTCTAATCAGACATCATTAACCAATAACGAAAAGATAGTTTATAAAAGGTAACGAAAAAACTATAGTTTATTTGCCACTGTGCCAAAAACAATTAAAATGTTATTTTTATAGCAGTTTTGGTTTCTTCGAACTCTCAAACGCGGAATATTAAAATAAAAAGAGGACATATGAATATTTTTTTTTCCTTACTTGTACCTTTAAAGCTGTATTTAATAATTGTGCTTTATTATTACAAATTCATATAAGTTACGTAATTTTTTTTACTTTATACATTTTTAGAATTTCACGATAAAACTGTCAAATTCGGGGAAGTTTAGCTCTGTACTCTTCCACATATCTCTTAATATACGAAGGAAACAATGTACAGCCTGTATTCATTTTCCCGTAAATTGAACTCTATTCTCAGATGTAACTTAAAATCATATATTCCTTTAACATTATAGAATAATTTCAATTAAAATAATTTAACTAAAAAAAATCATAATTGAACTGAAATCTACTTAAATTTGTTTCCATTTTGAAGAACTTTTTCTTCTACCCTATCTACACTTTTAACTTCCTTACTGAAGTATTTTCTATTCTTACCTTAGTGCTATATTCTTTTCATATTTCTTTACGTAGATATCAATAATTTATTTGTATTTTTAAATGATTTGCTTGCTTTGCTAATATTCCCGCTTTTCAAATGAGCTCTTTGTTATTTTCTTAGGCTACCGAAATTGAAGGAGTGGGTGGACAAGAACGATCCAGGCGCTATAATGATTCCTTTCAGTGGGGTTTTGGAGAATCAGTTGGCGGATATGAGTCCCGAGGAAAGGAAAAAATTTGAAGAAGAAAATGGCGTCCACAGGTAGGAAACAAAATAGTTTAGGAAATAAAGCAGTTTTCTTCATCCGTTTTTAGACCTGAACAATAAAAAAAAAGAAGAAGCCTAAGTTGTTTGGAATATAGTATAATAAATAAAAATATTATTGTTTTGTTAACTGAACGAAGGGCTTGGATTATTCTTATAATCCCTTTTTGGTTTTAAAGTAAATTTAATGCTTTGTCGGAAGCAGCTTGTTTTACAATAGGCACAAATTATACGGGATTTTTTTGTTTTATTTTGGTTTTGGTAGTGCAGTGTTTTAAGTTGAAACCTATGAACGGAGAATTCAAATATCCACTAGGGTATTTATTTGACATTCACCCAACAGTGGATGGGTAGATGTATGCTGGCAGTACTTGGTTTGTAAGAAACATGTCAAATTCAACACTTTACCGAAGTGTGGATTATAATAACAATAGATTAAATCGTTAATTATCTAAGAAAGCCATGTTTTTTTTCATTTGATAATTCTATAAGATTACAATCTTAATGCATTTGACAATGATTTATATATCCTACGAAAAATCTGTCCTATATTGCAGCAAATTAAAAGGAAAGGAAAACAAAATCTTTACAAAAAGTATGATTTCTTATATTTCAGTAAGTTCCTGTAAATTTCTTTGGAGGATAGCAATACTCAATGTAAGATCCTCTGGGATTTCAACCGAAAAACGCTAATAATGTGTTACTCTTTATTTTATAGAAGTCTGATTCATTTTTAATTAATAATTTCTGAAATAATAAACTGATGATTTCTTTTTAACTTCATCAGTTTATCTTATCATGGATTTAAAGATTGCTTTATTTAAATCACGTTAAATTAAAAGTGTTATCACTAATGCAGAGAAGATAGATAGATAAATAGAGTTGTCATTTCATCACTCAATCACAAATTTAAATTGCTTTGCTTTAAATTATCGAAAATAAAGAAAGGATTCCGTTGTTAATTTTTCATTTCGTATTATTACGTTTCTTCAGAAAATTCAGCAAATAAAACGTCCATTGTCGGGGACTTGTTTAAAAAATCAAAATTTATAGTTTGACTTTTAATTGTAAGATTACGGAACAAAGTTTTTTTTTATATTGTGTCTGTATCGTTCATTTTTTGTACTTTTATAAATAATTGTTATATTTGTTTAACAATAACTAAAAGTTCAAGAAACACACATAAAATTACGCTAAAAAATTAACAAATTTAAAAAACTTAAAATTTTTTTACTAACATTAAATTTTCCATTATTTTTATGTTTGATTGGTTTTAAAAATGAATGTTAATGCATTTACTTTTGTAATTATCGTAAATACACTCGAAATACTTGTTTTGATCCTAAGCTCGTTATATCCTCTGTTTTCTTAAGATAAGTGAAAAAGCAGACAGATTTTTGAAGGAGTTTGGAAGGAATCCTTTGTTTTTTAAGTACTCATTATCAAAACCGAACCCAGTAATTATTATTGTTCTTTTGTTGTTTTTTTCGGTCTAAAACTGGAAATGGAGATTTTTCGGGTTTAACGAACCAGTAAAGAATTGACTATCGAAGAAGTTGATCGCCAAGCGATATTTCCAAATCATCTTTGCCGAGTTCTGTAATTAACTGCGAAAACGACGACGAACAACAACAACAACAACGACGCGTATCTCTTTACCCCTATGCCTATCTTCCCCTGCCAATGCTAAATATACATCGTCTGAACGTTTCAATATTTATACGAACGTCGGAAAATGTATGGGGGAAAAAAACCGAATGCCAGACTCTTCTAATTTGTAGCGGCAGTGTTGAGAGCAGCAGCAGTGGGCGGGCTCCGCAGGACGGATGACCGATGCGCTGCCCAACCCTCCTTTCCGCCTTTCTCACTTCTCTTCCCTTTTCGTTCTCGTAGATTAATCTATCTCAACTTGACATCGGCAATTTGTCCCACGAAGGAGGAGGTTTATCTTTGACATTGAAGATAGACATTTATAGGAATTTCTTTTTTTATTTCCACGACTGTTTTTTAAACTTAGTTTTTTTTTTTTTTAATTGTTTGGTTTTGTAGATACAATCGACCATCAATTGGTGTAGATCTATTTATCTTCAGTCTGTCTTTATTCTGTTTGTGCCGCTCTGGCTTTTATTTTTAATCTTAAAAAAAAAAAAAAACTAATTCTGAAGGTTTAGTATTTTCGTCTGTTTTGCAAAACGTATTTTTCTTTTATTGCCTTCATTACTGCATTTTAATTTCGACTGCAAATTAATAGCCATAATACAAAACTGATTTCAGTACATTAAAATGTGCAAACAAAGCATATTTTTCTGAATATTTTAATTTCATGTCCAGATTTTAAGACTGAGTTGGCGAAAGTACAAGTCTAACAGTTTCCGATAACTTTTTAATTTGGTGATTTTTAGAAATTGGTTAATAATGAGGTTAAACGTTTAACGACGTTAAATGTATTTTTTTTTTTTTTTTGTATGTATCTCAATCTACATTTGTTATATACAACAAGTTGCATTGAAATTTACTTGATTTCCAAAACGAGGTTTTGTTAATCGGTCGAGTGAAGAGGACAACTTACTATTCACCTTTTCCAGTAAAAATCACAAATTGTCATTTATTAGAATAACATTTCATTAGTGCATTAAATTTTAGGTTTGTTAATAAAATTGTAATATTCAGTCCATTGTTAATTTTAAAATTGAAAGAATAAAATTATAGAAGACCATGACTATGTTCTTTTCGTGACTACAAATTATGATGATCTTTTTTAATTTCTTATAATATTTTTTTAAATAATTAATTACTGGTCAAAATAGTAAATTAAGAAATGATTTACTCATATTTAAAATTTATTCATAGATTATTTAGTTCTGTCGAACAAAATAATCCCAAGATATAAATAAACTATTCCCTCTGTCATTGTATAGTATCAAGTTTGCCTCCTTAATTTGCTATTATTGAAGATAGAAGTAGTAAAGATAGTGCTTGGAAGATAGTAGAAAATATAAATAACTTTTATGCAATTTTAATAAAAATTACGAGTATATTTTTTCTGTTTTTATAATTTACGTAATTAATATTTAGAATTAGCCTAATAAATATTTTCCCATATTTATTTCATTTTTTCAATTTTTTAATAATTGAGTTTAGTTAGGAGTAATGTTCAAAATGTTTTTATTTAAGTAATTTTTTATATTATACTCTACAAATAATAATAAAGATAATAATAATATTGAACTTAGGACTGTGGTAATATCGGATTTTCAATTAATCGACGACCCTTTTATCTTAGAATTAAAAGTAGGCTACTAAATTTGAAATAGGTCATATCACAGCAGAAATTAGCAATAAATATTGTGAATTACGTAAGTATTATGACATTTTGAGTTACAAAAGACATGAATCAGATAAAACTAATCTTTCTAAAACTAAGTGTTACGATAAAATTGGAATTCAGCTCAACTAAAAACTTAATAAAATTTTAATTTATCATAATGATTTTGGGCCCTTTTTAATTGGCCAGAGAGGTTTTGATCCTTGATCTGGAGGTTTAATAACTAACGTTAATATTAATTAATAAAATTAAAGATTAAACATAAACGGACCCCATGTCCTTTAAAATTAATAACAGCTGACATTTTTTGGTATGTTAAATAATAAAAATCTTCTTAGGAAAAACTTAAATTAATAATTTTCATAATAAAAATGAATAAAATCGAACTTCTCCAAGATCAAAATAGGTCTTCATTAAATCTTAGAGATTATCATCACGAGACTTTTATTAGAAATATTTATTTTTCATTGAATTTATATTAATTTATATTTATATTAAAAAATAATTCCGAATTTAAAAACCATTTATTTTATTTATATTTTATTTTACAACTTAGAGACACGAAGAAATACTTTTAATATTATTCATAACTTTGAAACATCAAATTTCGAAAGGCATTTCAAGGAAGTAAAAGATAGAAACACAAATACATAAGGAGCAGCTGAGAATTTCCATTGAAAAAGGAGGGAAAACAAATCGTAGACCGTGAGAATAATATTGTAAACTTTTTATCATTGGCCAAGAACTGATATTTCCTCGAATTTTTTTTTTTTCTTTTCGGAATGTTAATAAAGATATTCTCTCTTGTCTCCTCCTCTGTATTTGCACAATAAGAGCGTTTAAAAAATAAAAGAGGCTGAAAAGATTTGGTAAAACTTTCATAAAACTTCTTTTTAGTCGAAGAAAAAAAAAATACAAAATTTATGTTTTTTGTAAATGTTTATTAAAACATTTTCGAATGCCATTTTTACGCCGAAACCTACTCGACATGTCCGTTCATGTTTGATTTATAAATTTAAGATAATTCCAAAATCTGAGGACTTTGGAAAACTTTAGTGCTGAGTTTAGGTTTGTAAGGAAAGCAGTATTAATTTTGATACAAATCAGACCTTTAGACCGTTAGATACAGGAACCAAATACATTGGCATTAAAACATAATAAGCCACAGCTAAAAAAAGTAAAAATACATGTGATGTTACACGTTTGAAGGTGATTCCCATGCTGGAAGATGAATGCTACTGAAAGCGTTCATTCGGTCTATGAATTTTCGTTGAAATTGTGTCCTTAGGTTCAGAAACATCAATACACGAATATTCTTAAAAGATCACATTTTTACAGAAAAGTTATTCTGGCAAATTTAGATTCGCTTTAGATACAACTTAATTATACCATGAGGCTTTTGAAAAAAACTGTCTCTCTCCAACGCTTTTTTTTTTTTCTAATCTAAAAAACAAAAAACTTCTGCTTATCAAAAAAAAAGTGAGGAATACATATTTATGGTTTTCGTTGACAATTATTTTTTTTTTTCCTGTCTGATTCGGTAGGGCCTAATTCTTTTATTTTGTTTTAAACATCAACTAACCACGCTTATAAATGTACCCATGTAATCGCTTCTCTTTGATTATATTTAATTGTCCCATTATATGTTAATTCCTGTTTAAGGTGATGGTTGTCCATAATTCATGAGCAAACTGAAAAATCCTTCTCAGTCCAAAATTGGCACAGAATAGGAAGTGGAGGTTTTTGTTTTTTCGTCTGCTTACACTCCCCTTTTCGGTCTACTCAATTCTGCGACTGGACTGTGATGTTTATTCATTAAGTCAATGGTATTTGGACAGAAATTAGAATCGATTTGCGAGGAGGTGTTGGGATGGAAACAACACTTGTAGTTCCAGGAAGGATCCTGTACAAAGAAATGTGTATAAGATAAAAAAAAGCGAACAGCTAAGAAAGCAAAAGAACAAAAAGATATAGAAAGGAAGAACATTTGAATGATGTATTTAGAACTGAAATTTAAGAATTTTCTATATGATTTATTGTCATCTTGTGTTTTATTAACAGCAAAAATCTGAATTTTGTGTTGTGTAACTCTCATCTACTTTATTTTGTTAATCGTAAAATCTCTTAGGTTCTTAAAAGATCGTTTAAGATAATAAATAGGTAAACATCGACGTTAATGTTTCTTTTCCTTGTATGACGTAAATTCAAATGTCATAATTTACACAGATACGAAATTAACATTAAGTAGAACCTTGAGATAAGTAAAAACAAAACATTTTGGGCAGATTAATAATAAATGCGTTTCAAGGGCATCAAATTTATTTGTTTATTCACGTTCACTTTACTTCTACCACGAAACGAAACCTGTCGTCCCTCGGGATGTTATCCAGAGAAGTTCACAACGAAATGTAAGAAAATTCTGCTCTTTTTTTTTCGTCTACTATCATCTGAACTACAGTTAAGGCCTAAAAGAGTGGAACGAGCTTAAACATATCTTGTCAACTTTTGATCAACTTTAAGTTTCATGAGTGCGGCTTTCATAGTTCACAGATGAATTGCGGAATCATAAATAGGCGGAATGTATATAATGTATATAAGTTTGAATTCATCGATATATCTAGGCCTTCGATATATTATGTTAAAATAATGCTTGCTTTCAGAGAAGAAGAAAACCTAACAGAGATACTAGAAAATTAATAAATACCAATGGAACTGTTATTTAATTTTATACGTCAATTATAGCTACATAAATCTCTTACATTTATATAAATTGAAGGTAAATATAAGTATTTATGTAAATTAAGATACGTAGATAATAAACGCTCATAAACGAACCAGAAAAGGTAATTGTTTCTTATTTTAATTAACTACTATGTAATTAACTTGGAACTACATTAAAACAGTAAGAAAACGTTCCTTCGTGACGCCTCCTATCATACATTTATATGCTTAACACATTGTATAGAATTTTATACTTAACTACGGTATGCCATGTACATTATCAGAATTATTTTTATCAATTTAGTATAGCTTAAGTTCAATAAACAAACCTCATAAAATATGAATGTTCAGGGAAAAAAAAAAAAGCATTTTCAACAAAAATGACACTGATTTTCTGTATTTTATCGATAATTTAAAAATTGTCTAAATGAGATGAAACAGTTTTAGGAATCTACTAATTGTGGAATTTTAATTTCAGCAGTTTCTCATTATTAGACAAGGGATTTGATAAAAAAGTTAATTATTACTTCTCTTTATCTATCATATCTATTGTAAGTTCTTCCCGGCATATAACTTACATAAAAAAACATCTGAATTGTTAAAAAAAAAGAGATTCATGTTACACTAGAAAATTTATCTTCCGAACACCTCCCAAATTCCTATATTTTTTGTGCCGAATGTTTCCTATGCTTTTTTGCTAGTTCACTCAAATATATATATAAGTTACACATTGTTATTTTTTTTTAATCTTTTTTCTTTATTATTTGTCAATTAGCTTGTTTTGATGGGAATGCGAAATGTCTATTATTTATTTTCTGTTTTGTGAACTGTAAACCTGTTATCTAAATCCTAAATTGAGTTGTAGTATCTCCTTTAATCTTGCTTTTTAAAAGACTCGTAACGAATTTAATAAATGTTGCATTTATAAATATAAACGACGGTATTTGAGATCTCATTAAGTAGACCTTTTTTTTCTTTAATTTTGTTGTTTTCTGTTTCTGCCACTCCAGCAGACAATGTAGCCCTAATTGCAGGTTTGGATCGTGGCGATGAGGTTGGCAACTGTCCCTTTTTGTTATTATTACATCCTAAATAATTCCCACGGAGGAATTGCAAATTGGGCTCCTGAGGACTAGATGCCAATTGACATGTTTTCATTTACAGATCTGCATTTTGTGCTCCTGGATCTTTTAGATACTGGCAAGATGGTGGACTCAGATAAGACTCTGCGAATCTCTTACTGGAGATATAAAATAAGAAGAAAAAAAAAAGAAAGAAAGAGGATCTTGGGGACTATTGTCCTGTCGTCCTTCAGCATTATTCATACTGATTTTGCTTTTCAACACACTTTCATTTTTTATTTATTCTTATTTTATTACGCTGTAATCAATTCACAGCAACTTGACTGAAACAAAACAAAAAATAATAATAATAAAATAAAATAAAGAAGTAGGGCTTTTTCCTAGGCAAATTGAAAAAAAAAAAATTTTTTTTTATTGTCGACTGTATCTATCTCTCTGTCCTTAGACGTAAAATTTCAATCCGTGAATCCGTGAAACTTGACATATAATGAATTGTAATAGGGTTTGTGTGAAAATTAAAGGCCACAAGTTTAATTTCTCCACAAGCCTTTCACAGCTACTACTACGGCTATGAAGAATATGTTACCATCTAGTGGTTGTTGTTTTAGAAACACGTCTGTTTTTTGCAATGTTCATGGCCTTCTTGTTTTGTGTTTTTTGATGTTATTAAACCATATGAAAGTATTCTTTGAAATACGTGAAGCCAAAGTTAGATTATGGGATTTATTTGAGGACATAATGGCATTTCATTCATGTTGAATAATTTTATAAATCGACAAGCGATTGACTTCTCTGCGTTGCTTCTCTGTCGTGCAGCCAAACTTTCGTTTAGATAACTTACTGTGAATGTTAAAATATCTTCCAGATACATCATCTTCTTCCTAACCTGCCTGAACTAGAATTCAATTCAATAGACAGTCCCTTTTGATGTCAAGCGATGTACTAACACTGATGTCTGTTCTTAACATTTGATGCCTGCTCTATGTTCTTCTAGAATTTCTTAAATGTTGATGGACGAATTTCAACAATTGAAATTTTTCACATTGAACATTGAAATTTCGGAATTATTTCAAAGTTGCATCGAAATCATCGCCTGATTAGTTCCTTTGTTTCATTTCCTCCGTTAAGAGAATCAAAACAATAAAGAAGGAATTTTGATATTGCATAGCTTCTTTAGTTTAATATTAAAAATCTTATCGAAATTGATAGATTTTCTTAAGGAAATAAAAATCCTTTCAGGGACCAAAATTAATGGATCCTAAAGTTAGTTAGATAGATAGATAGGTCTATTAATAAAACGTGGTTAAGATAAATCAGATTGAATTATATTTTTTGTTTTTTAATAAGAATAATTTTCATAAAACGGTGTACTTATATCCGTCTTACTATTTCTCGCCTAAGGGCGCCTCTGTGTTTTCCTGTATTTCTTTTATTTTACATGGGCTACCTTAATATAGTGATCTCGAGCATAATCAGTATTCTGATTTTAAGGAAAATTTGTTAAGAGTTTCCCTTTTTGTTTTTCTTTTCTTCCTGTGTATTCCTTCCTTCCTGTTTCCTATTTGGGTGATGCAAAACCAAACAAACGAAAGACAGATGTCTTTACTTTTGCGGATACGAAAAACGAACACTCATGAAAATAATGTTTTGAAGTTAACAGGGGAAATAGTAATTTCCTGTTTTGTGGGATAGTTTGGGGTAGAGGTGGGAGAAGATGGCCTAAATGCTTTAGACCGAAAATGGCTTTATTTACCACAGATGATTGATGTCTTCTAAACAGGATGTGCAAACAGCAGGGACCTGCAGACATTGCTGTCCTCTCGTCCCCCTCACCCCTTATGTCCTTTAATTGGTCGAAATCCTACCCTTGCTATCGTAATGAGTGGGTCCCGTTTGTCGTGGGTAGGCCGCCAACTACGTGATACCGAACCTTCACTCATCGTCTCGCAAATGACAGTGAACAGAACCAGGTGTCACCTGCGAGTCAAATGCTTTCTCCTTCTTCCTCCCTGTCCCGTCATTAGTGGACCTAACAAAACTTCCGCAATTCTGATTACAACTGATTGCGCCCGGATATACGACGTCTTTCCTGTGTTATTTCATAAGATATTTTATTTTTTGGGTCTCCATTCATCAAAATTTAGCAGCGAAATTCTGATTTTTTTTTTTTTTTTTTTAACAAATTGGAGTTATATTTGAACGTATGAAATTAAAGGCATGGTAATTTATTGAGAAACTTCGAAGAGAAAGTCAATGCTAAGCAATTTTACTTTTAAAATTCCTACACTTTTTATTTTATTTAAATAATCGGCATTACCGGGCTGATAAAAAGAAAATCACAATTTCAAATCTTATTTCTTTCCTCATTGTACAGTATTTCTCTGTTTGGTCCCAATCGTGAAGCGAAGCTGATTATATCATCTCCAGTGCTATGCAGGGAAATTCGTGACTTGTTCTGCTGGAAAAAATAAAAAAAAGCCAAAATTTGTTTTTCATTTATCAATTGAACACAACCTGGAGTTGAAGTAATGGTTCGGTTAAATTTTTTGGGCCTTTAACAACCTTACTACTATGTTAAGCAATTTCACGGCCATAGTTTTCATTTTATAATCACTGATTACGATTATGCTATTATTAAATACTGGCCTACTCTTAAATGGTGTTCCATTATGATTAGGATATTTGACCCTTCTAAGTCATTTATAATTTACTGTAAGTGGATCTATGATATATTGAAGACTTATTATAAATTATGTGATTCACAATCGATTTCTGCAAAGATTTCATTGTCTTAACATCCAATTGAAAATTGCTGGCTGCACCATTCAATTTTTTTTAAATTTTGAAAGAAAGAAAAATGGAAACACAAAAATCAATTTGTTGTTCCCGCAATTATCAAAATTTATAAGTCCCCGTGATTTCAAAAACAATTTATTTCGTGTTCTTTCCAGCCTAAATTGGGCAAACACAAATTCCATTTCAGTAATACAGGAAGGCAAAGTCAAAAAAAAAAAAAAAGACAAAAAGAAATCGAATTTTCATGTTAGTCTGGTGTTTTCCCAACATGAAACCCTGTTGTTTAGCCTTTGATTCTCCCTCCTTCTCTAATGGGGGAACCATTAATATATGGGTCTTTTACCTCATTGAAGAATCCATTACATTGGCCAAATTAACTGCAAGTCATTTTCTAGCTACAAGCCAATTAGTTGTTTTTGGTTTCAGGAACTAAAACCTGTAATTAGCACTGCTTCCACATCCCCATAACCATTTTAAACTTCAGTTTCTTGCACGTTAGAGGATAAATTTAATATCTGTATCTTCTGATAGGTCAACTTAACAACATTATGTGAATGCTCAGTTAGTTAACTGTGTTAGACATTGCATTTATAATAGAAACAATAGTGGATGGTCCGTAGAGCATTCATTATTACTTTTGTCAGCTGAAATGCAGTGATCTTGGTATTAGAGATTTCTGAAACTAATCGTCTAGTGTATTGATAACTCATTAGACGACAGTTTAAACAAAAATCAGATTTTACCTTCTTATTATCTTAATTCTTTGTATTCTTATTTGCTCCTCTTTCTTTCAATTTTTTTTCTTAAGTTCGACGAAAGTTAGCCTATTAAGATCAAGTACCTTGAAAATACCTTTGCCCATGGAAGCAGTCTTAGAAAGATTATAAACAAAACTGATAAATGACAGCAAGCTACTTTTTATCTGTATATTTTTTTTTAGTATTTGAGTACATGATAGTTATTGCTGGTATTGATTTTTGTTTTCTGTAACCCACAATAATCAAACGGTAAAATAACAATATTTTGTTACATGTTATCTTAGTTTCGTGTGAATTTAAAATACAACCGTTTCCTACAAAGAACTGTTATTAAAAAGTTGCGAAAGAACCCTTTGGGTATTAATTGCTTTTTTTTAATTTGTTTTTCTCTCCCTGTCCTTATTTCAGCTTGAAGTTTCGTTTGAAACTCTGTATGTATGGTTTCGAAATCTTCAGGTTAAATTTGCCTTGTTTTGTTGCCTGTCTTAGTTGACTATCTTAGGCTGTAGGGAGGCGTGCATTGTAGCTCTGCCGATCAATCGTATGCCTATCCTGCCAGTGGTTGCGGGTCTCGCCTATGGGTCCCGAGGAGGGGATGGATAGCCCACCCTCCCTGGCCAATCCTCTGCATGCATTAATCGGCGGTAGGTACGGTGGTGGTGGTGGTGGCGGTGCTCACGGCTTTCGGAAAGACCACTCGCCGTTCGGATTCTCAATAATCTAGGAAAACTCGCTGTAATTACAGCCTTGGCAGAAATATAATCGCATCGCCCAGCAAACTGGTTCGCTCGCCGGGCAATCTCGTTTGGGTAGAAAAATACCAAACGGTTCTGCTGTGTCTATCCCGCGAAACAATTGGCGAGAGGGTGGACGAGGAGGCAGAGGCGGCACCAAGCGCTTTAATAACGGCAGCGATTTATTCCCACAGGCCACAAAGCAGTCGTCGTCCGCTTTCGGTCGCTGGCTAATGTCGAAAGTCGTCTACGTGCTTTGCGTTCACAAAATATGGAATTTCTGATCACATTTCGGGAAAGACGCCATTCCTTTTCTCCTTTTTTTTTCCCTCAATTTTTTTTTCTTGGAAATCCTGGGAAAAAAAAAAAAGAAAAAAGTAACATGAAAGAAGAAGCATAAGAAGAAAAAAAAAAAGAGTCATTCTGAAGCCTATAGAAACTTTTTTTTTTTTTTTTTTTTTACATTTCTTAAGGAAATTCCTAAATTTTTGACTGGGTTGAACAGGAAATTTCTGAGATTGCTAATTCTGATTAATACTGAGCAACAGTACTTTCTCGCAAATATATATATAAAAAAAAATACTTATAAAATGTTTCTACGAACTTATTGCAGAAAATTAAACTTATCCAAGAACTAGTTTTCCAGGTATTTGAAATTAAATAAATAAAAAATAAATAAAATAAAAAATTAAATAAATAAAAATTGTCAAAATGAAAAAAAATATTAATAATTAATAGATAGTAAAGTATTTTTTTCTTTTTCTGGAATTTAATGGCATCTACGAACCATTATCTCTGAAATTTTTTTATTAGTGTAGTTTTATGAAGTCGATCTACAGCTAAGAAGTCCTACGTTTCACAATGATAGAAGTACATACTTATTCTGTCTATATAATTGTTTGAATTGTCTTATGTAGAGTTGTGTAAATAATCTTTCATTGTAAGTATTTAGTATCACTTGCAAGTTCTTCGTCATGGACCTTCCAGAATTATCAGTCGTCTCTTGTTAAATGGATGATCAGCATTAAGTGTGAAACAGATGTGCTACGATGCTAATATTGACTTGTTGTCTTGTAACATATCCTACCCAATTTAGATGTCTTATATGATTCGTGTTTAGAATAATTATGGAAATTATAACAATATAAGTGTCTATGCTTAGAATGAGATAAATTTTATAAAGGGAAGATGCAAGGGTAAAAATTACTGAAGATTTTAAATTGGAAATTAAGTAATGAAGGAAATCTTGTTTCTAAAGAAATACGAAGTGGAAGCTCCTGACTTTGGAAAAAGATTTTGCAAGATAAGAGAAAAGATAAATAGTTTTGAGTTAAGAACAAGTTATCTTAAATTAATACGAGGCGTCTTTTGAGATTTTTAATAGGGAAAGGTTCTCCCAACCTCTACATATTCACCACCCACGCAGTTAAGTATACAAAATGAAATTGACCATTCACAAATAATCTCTCAACCGTAACAGATAACCAGAAACCATGTTACCGTTTACTAAAACGTAGTCATTGTGATGTTTGTTTTCAATTGATTGATTTGTCCTTAATTTTATCTTTGAAGACAGGTCTTTGTAAAGAATTATCATCAATAACTGTTTCTGCCAAAAATGTTTTCAAAGATTTTTTTTTTTTTTTTTTTCAAGTTCGTGGAGAAGAGGTAAATTACTGCGGATTTTGATTATTTTTGGATTAAAATAAAGAGATGAAATTTCTCTCTCTTCAATTGAAGATAAATGGGGGAAATATTATACATATTGCGTTTAGTAGTCTACTAATTATCAGAAGTTTTAATTTAAGAAAATAACTTGCACATAATTTTAGTGCGGACATCATTGAAATCTGGGTTCATTCAAGACCTAATTGTGTAGATTTCCCCTTGTCCTTTGCAGAGCCTAAAGTACAGGAACAGCAAGTTCCGCTTAACGTACTGATAGACAGAACAACCTTATCATTCAGATTTTTTACATTTACTGCCTATCCTATATCTATCCCCAGTTGCTGAGCCTTGAATTTCTTAAGATTTGTAAAATAGAAGTCGTGTAGTCTATATAAATATTCCTCTCTTAACTGTTCACCGACACAAATTCCGATTTTGATATATTGATTTCTTTATTATTATTATTATTATTATTATTTAACTTTAGGCATATAAATTTATTTTTTGAAGCATCATTTTTTTTTATGTGTAGGCCTATTTATGCTTTTTTTTATGTTTCTATTAATCGTATTGCTTGTGTTACGTCAGCAATACGATACAATCTAAAAATTAAATATTTATCCTCCATTTTGAATTTAGATAATGGTATTTTTGACCTGTTGTTTTGGTTTCTTTCCGTAAATTATCCTACTAGACCTACTTATTTTTATTATCTTAGAAATCGCGATTTGTGTGGTCACATAGTTCATGAATAATCAATCCGTAGATGGATGGAGCAATGAATTATCCATGAGCTTTTTAATGCCTGAATATTATAAAAAAAAGGAACATCAGTTTTTGAAATTTCTTAATTCAAGAATACTTAATTTTACAAAAATCATTTCTTAGAAGAATAAAAAAACAAAAAAGCAAATGAATAATTGTCTTCTACTCATTTGAAGAAAGTATATTTTTTATATGTAATTGCACTTAATAGGCCTACATAAATTTTAAAATTTATGAATCTACTAATGCACTTTTTTCAAATGTTCGAAAAATCGAAAAGACGTTATTAGACCTATGAATTATCATGTCTATAATTCCAGTGTCTGTATAAGGAATTAAAAGCATTTTTAGAAAATGTAGAATGTTGAAACGGGTCCGCCAGCCACATCTGAAGTTTAATTGAGGCAAATTAGATATTAAAAAAAAAAAAACTTTATATGGTGATATAAATAATTTGTTTTAAATAATACTGCGCAATTTTTTTTTTGTCTCAAAATCAAAATTTCATGAAATGTACTTTGTTTACATAAAAAATTATTAACGAAATATTTCATTAAAAAAAAAAAATAATCGAAAGAAATTGCCCGACTTCAGCCATAATTGGATTTTTGTAACATAGATTTTTGGAAAAATTCTTGAAATATTATTTTTTTTTCTTAATTTTTGTTATTTTTTTATAGAGCTGTGTAAAATTAATGCTTCTTCTTAACTAACTTAATTCAAATTCTAGAGAATAGTCAAGATCTTAAGCTTTTGGTTTATACAAGAACTCCTTTTATAAATAATTGTTATAAATATATTTGGAAAATACTATTTCCATTATCTTTGTCTAATCTACTATGTACAAAAGAAATAGTGAGTTTCTTCTCATTTACAATCAGAAGAAGTTCAGGTGAAATTTAAGATTACCATTTTTGTGTAGACAATTTGAGGGTATTTATGACACTTCTTGAAGTAATTCATGGATTGCCCAAACATGAATCAAAATCAAATTGTTTGCCTGTTCTGTTATTTCTCTATCAAGTTGTTTTTTGCTGGGGGGGTGGGGGGTGGAAATAATTTGAAGAATCTCTTAATAATTGGCTTCAATATTTGAAACCCTGAAATGCAATTCTAAATATCCTCATAATCCTGTATTATTTATAGGCTTTCACTCGTTTTGATCTTGATCATCGAGTTTAAATCTGGCTGATGAGTCCTAATAAGGACGAAACAGCTGTTTCAGATTCCCGCCGATGTTGGCTCAAGGAATCTGAAAGGATTATGCATTTCAACGATTATGCATTTCCATTGTTTTTCCGTTTTTCATATTATATTTAATGCACATTAAACCTTCTTACATATTTTTTTTTTTTTTATTTATTTTTCATGAGAATTTTTCGTGATAAAATTTTATCATTCTTAAGTGTAATAATACGATATATCATAAGCATTGCATTTACTTAGTCTGACTTAATTATTCATCAACGTACCATGCATACCACAACATACTTATTCTAAAAAGTACTATACAGAAAAAAGAAAAAGCAGCTCCTGCCATCTATCGTGCTGTTACAGAACTAACAATTATGTCAAGATGTGTGGGATTTAGACTAAATGTCTTAAAATTATTTCTGTAAAAATTGTGAATTTACCCTTAGTAAAATTAGGAAGTTTACCTTAAGTATATTTCGATCTTAATATGACACCATTTTATTAACTTCAATCTCCTTTTAATACATCTTGAGATTATTGCTGGATATAGTAAACAATAATAGGCTACTATGGGTCAAAACTTACTTTCTGTTAGAGAATTGTTGTTATAACTCTTTGTTGTTATAACGATCTAATAATTGATTGTCTTTCACCTAAAATGACCTCAAAGATATTTAAAACAGGCAATGGTTTTCAGTCTTATGATTCCTTAGTTCCATCTTTTTCTACCATTGTTCTTAATTTATTAAATCTGTCAGAAGCAACTGATCAGAAATCTAAATAATAACTTAGGAAAAGTTTTAGGATAAGGTGGTAGACATGTTGCTCACTGGATTTCAATGATGTACTGACCAATTGTTACACAATAGATTTAGTGGGAAAACTTTTTGCTAAGCTGTAATTACAGCTTAAAATTCTGTAAATTCTGATGTCTAGATAAGATTCCCAGGCATTCAGAAATTGTCATATTAGTCCTTTGTTTGTTTTGTTTTCATTTTTTTTTTGGGAAAATTGTACGTAGTCTTCAAATGAAAATACATTTGCATACCTTGTCTTAATTGCTTGCCATTTAAAAGAAGATACAAAAATATTCAGATATTGAGATCTCAATATTTATTAACTACTGTATTTTAAAAAAGCTCTTTTTACTTTACAAAAATAAAATATCATCTTTAAAAAAATGTTGTCCATCTGTTCAGATCGTGTCCATGAATAATTGAATGCATATAAGTAGTTTGCAGACCTATAAAATGTATCGGTTAATCTATATTGGATCATTAAAAATAGCTCGCTCTAAACATTTTAAGCCTTTTTTGGCCATCATGGCGGTCTGAATGACGACAATCACTTATTTTTGTTTCGAAGGTATTTCTACCCCGCCCATCCCTTTTTTTCACTCCTCCCCTTCTTATCAAATGTTCGGCAGCACCAAAAGAGGATTGGTCCTCAAAAGTTTTAAGAGATTTAATAAAAGTTCTGGGTGGGGACCGAAGGCTAAGAAATATTTCATGATGGACGCATAATCACGTCAGGCAATTTGAAGTTCGCGTCCTCTCCACCAGGTAGAACCACCGTAAACTAGCATTTCGTTGCGCTGTACTTGCATTGGATTAGGCCTAAAACGAATATCATCTAGAAACATTATGTGATAAAAAGAGTTAATAGATAATATTCTAAAGGCTTTGAAGAACTCTCAAAGAACACCTTTCTCATTAAACTGCAACAAAGTTTTAAAAAATATATTTTTTTCAAAGCTTACATTTTTTATTTTTTTTTTTTTTTTTTACTTATCTAAGTTTATTATAAATAAAAACAAAATTATAAATGTAAGCACAATTATCTACTAATAAATAAGTTGAAATTTATTTCAATTGTTGATTAATCTGAAAGAATTCATTTCTTAGAGTTGGAACAGGATTTTAGAGAAATGATTTTTCCTTTTGTTGTTTCCAAAATTCAGAAAATTTTGAGTATTTAAATTTTTACTACTTCTTTTTTCTGTTATTAGTAATAGAAATTTTTACTCTAAATTGCTGTCTCAGTGGTTTGAAAGAAAAAAAAAAATAAGCTGAAGAAACTGATGAAAATACATGTAGTGAATATATATAAGCATATTCACTACATGTATTTTCATCTGTATATATAGTACGTAGAAGTTGAAGGTAAATTGTGTACATTTTTTGGTATCGAGTCAATTTTTTTAAAAATATGAACTTTTGCTTTGTTTCCTGTAGTAAACATTTTATCTGGAATTCCTTACTTGGACCTATTGAGATAACTCATGGAAAAACTCATCCTCATTGATGTGGTAATTTTGTGACTGTGGTGGCTTTTTGTTGCAGTTGCCTGTGATGCTGGGAAGTTTCATCAATTACTGATGAGAAAGCGAAACAAATGGAAACGTCAGTTTTCTCTGGGATCGTAACTTACACTCTTCAGTCAGAATAATAATTAACAAGATAATAATAATTAAATACCATTGAATAACAATTAACAAGATATAGTTTGTGTCATTGTTTTGCGTAACTCTGGTCGATGAGCACTAATAAGCGGGAGACAGCTATTCCAGTGTCTTTAGGTTACAGTTAAAACTGGTAACAGAATGTCTGTTAATTTGCTCTACTTTTTTTTTTTTTTAAATTCATAAATGCAGTTACCTCTAAGAAATTCATGTAGCAACTCAGTTATTTTTTTAAAATGTCCAATTAAGTTATTTATATGCCGGTACGCACCGAAGTGCGAGCTTCGTATCCGAAGCCCCCGTGTTCCAGGGAGCGCTAGTGTTCCCAAGATGGCGAACCCCTAACAGACTCCCTAGAATTTCAAGGGAAAGATACTGGGGTGGCTTCCCGTGGCCTTCCCCAGGACGCCATTAAGGAATGACGTCAGACCGAAGAGAAAGTGAAGAAGAGGCTGGACAACACAGGAAAGGAAATTGAAACAGCCATGCCACTGCCGGGATTCGAACCCAGGTACTGGCGCACTGGCCGCCGCCGAGACCGCACGACCACGCCAGCACGGCTAAGTTATTTATACAAGACGAAATACATATTACATATCGTTGGGCCAGACACTTCATAAAACGAAACATGTATATTTACTGGATAAAGTAAAAAAAAAAAAAAGCAAACTGGATTTTATTAGCTTAATTAATTAAAGATAAATAGATGTAAAAGAACAGGTTTCAGAGAATTATGTTAACTTTTTTTCTGTTTTTAAATTAATTATTTACTTATTAATTTATTTAAACTAGAAAACCTTTTATTTATTTTTTTTAATTTAAAAAAATTTAAAAATGGTAATTTTTTTTTCTTTTATAATGTTTTTTGAATAAGTTGTACTCAAATAAATACTGCATAGTACAGTCTTGGGCAAAACAAACATTCTACATCAAATCATGCGATACTAAGGCTGGTTTCTGTCTTTCAATCTTTGTAGTATCAACAACAATGCTACAACAATAGGAACTATGCCATAATAGCTTATCATGAAAACACATAATGGTGCTGTTGGGATGAAATATAGATCACTGTTGACCCACCAAGATGTAACATTATTTATTAATTTATTTATTCATATCAGCTATATGACAGTCTTCACTTCGCCAGCAATCCAGTCGTGCAGCAAAGCATTTCAATGTATTGAAGCAATACATCGTCTAGGAAAGATGATGTGACAATTGTGTCCTCAATACTTCATTCTTCCTTTCGTGACTATTACAACTCTCATTTGGTGACTGGACACTAATCCTGTGGATTTGCATAGCTAGACAGACAGACACTTTTTCTGAATTGCAAGTCCAGAGTTTTTTGAACATTCTTAAAAAAAAAAAACCTCATAATCTTCAAATTATTCCCACCTCAGCAACGATACTGCAAAGTTGTTGTTGTTTTTTATGAAGGGAATTGGAACAAAATTAAAACTCATAAATCCTGTGCGCCTCGGAATCATTATTTACGTGTTCACCCTTTAGATCTCTCCACTTTCCCACCCCCGCGTTTTACTCTTCTCCGTTTCGTAATGATCACCTGGCCCCTGCATCCAATAGCGAAGGGATCGGATTGGTTGCACCATCGAGTCTGGATCTTTGAGGATGTAATTAGGAGGTGCGAAAGAGGTTACGTGGGTGGGTGGAGCCGATCACGGCTCGGCAGGGGGAGCACATTTTCCCTAGGTTAAAAAGGACCGACCCTAAAATCGTGAACCGCTTAAATGAAGTTTAATACCGGAAAATGAGCACATTGCTGTAGCCAAAGGTCATCGTTAATATGGTTCATTTCCTTGAAGTCTCTCAAAATAAAAGTTCAAGTTCTTTTTGTTCTCTTTTCGATGCCGGTTTGTTTAGTTTTTAAGCAGGGGTGGAATTTTTTAAAAACAAGAGTTTTATGGATTGCATAAAAATTCGGAAAAATTCGAAACGGTTTTTGATATTTGGGAACATCAAGAGAATGGTTAGGATTTTTGAATTTAAAGCAGAAAATTGGAATTTTATTGCTTTTATATTTAAGGTATTATCTCATAAAAAAGGAAAAAAAAGAAGCGTAACTATCGTGAGTTGAATAATTATTAAGAAACATTTGGTATCAAAATTGAATGCTGTATTTGGAGATTTATAATAATAATAATAATAATAATAATTATGTTTGAAACTTTTACATAATAATAATGTCTTTTTATTTAGCGGAAATAATATTATGTCTATTATTTTGTATTACATATAGAAAAAATATATAAATAATTAATTGAATTATAGAAATACTTTAATTATAGAGTAATTAAAAATTACTTAGTACAGCTGTATTATAGCTGATAAGTAGGCTCTACAGAAAATTTTTGATAATCATCAAAGTTAAATATACTTTGTTAATTGTTATAATTCTGCACCTACAAACTAACGTTAAATTTAAATACATACAGTATTTTGAAATTCAGATATTTATATAAAATTTTGGGTGCATTTCTTGTGAGTCCGTTCTTAAACTGTCAAAAAATTTTTAAACTATCAAAGAAATTCCTAAACTGCCAACGACATTCTTAAACTGTCAAATAAGTTCTTAAATTATCAAGAAATTCTTAAAACTGTCAAAGAAATGAAAGTGCAAGAAACGCGAAACGTTATTGACTTAACACGCGAAGCATTCGACATTTTAATATTCAAATCTCAGATTTCTTGTCTGTCTTTCTTTCATGCGCAAGGCACTTAAACTACTGGATTTTCTTAAAACTCTTATCTATAAGTTATTTAAATAAATAAATAAATAAATAAATAAATAAATAAATAAATAAATAAAATACCTACCTACCTTTCTTTGATATTGACCATCGCAGTCTCTTCGAAAATATCTGTATACTGCTATTAGTTCACTAATAATACGGCTGTTAATAGACTTAATATTTGTCTAACAGTAAATGATGATATCCACAATTCTTTATTACAGGATGTGTAATATAAGTAGAGCTTACATATTGTATTAATGGATTTTCTTCAAAGAGAAACAGCTGTCCCAGATTGCTGTCGATGATGGCTCAATGCGTGAAAGCAAACGAAATTTGTGCATTCTCTATTTTTTCCGTTTTCGTATTATATTTAATGCACGTTAAACCTTCTTACATAGTTTGGAAAGTCGTAGCCTCGGTAATGAAATTTTCAAGTTATTATTTCTTTGGCACAGTAACACTTTGCTAAATTCTCTAACAATATAGATTGTTGATGTTGTTTTTTTTCCACTCTTGGTGTCGTGAGATTCTTGTTTTTATGGAAGCCATTAAATGTTTTTATATCTAATTCAGAGGATTGGAATCTCAATTTGTTTGTGATAGCTCTGAATCAAAAGCAAAGTACAGGGCTAAAGAGGGGATTATGTCGTGATGTGGTGATTGTGTCTCTCTCAGAGAAAATGACATACGACTTCAGAATTGATGAAACTTTTTTTTTTGTTGTTGTTGAGTTTCATCTGAAAATACAAAACACTTTGCAATCAGATGCAAGAACAACATCAACCATAATTATTGAATCTTTTAATATAGAGTCAGTTAATGTTAGATCTGAAACCATAGACCAAATCTTGCCCTTATATAGGGCAAGAATATACATCTGTACTGAAATCTGCCTGTTATTTTTTTTTAGCAGAGTATTATGATGTATGTTGCTGATCGATTGTTGCCATCGTCGTCTATCTCTTCTCAGACACTACAGAATGTAGTTCTGGGTGTTTTCTGTTTAAATTGTCCTCGGAAAATTTTTCCTTATTATTAGTGTACTATATTTTGCAATTCGCTTTTAACCAGCTGAAAAGAGAATTGTTTGCATTTCGCTTTTTTATGTTTACTCTACTTTTATAAAGCTTGAATACTCAAAACATGTTTTTTCAGAAGTAATGTTTCAGTTATTTCCAGGCTCACTGGCAGTTAGGTTTTAAAAATAAATGAAAGATAAATATGAAAATATTAAAATTATAAATAATTTGAATGTTTTGATAACTACTCACATATTTCTTCAACGTAAATGTTAAATATCTTCTAAATACCTTTATATATTATTAGAATAACTTATAAATTGTAGACTAATATTCTTATGCAAAAAAGTTTGTTCCCATAGAACTGAAAACTACTAAGCCAATTTAAGTGAGATTCACAATTCGGGAAGGAGGTAAAACAGGGATTGTTTTACGGCCCCCTAGCGTCACTTTATTACTTTACACACTTCAGCAGTGAAGAAAAACTTCACGGGGATTGCATGAAATAGACAAAAGTGGCTTTTGAATACCAAAAACGAAACATAATTTCACTGCATCTTAGAATTTTTGCTCTCTGCAATAAACATAATTTATCGCTTATAACTTTTGATCCAGTCAATTAATTTTGATGCAGTTTTCTGAGTTTATTGTAGAGGGTTAAATTGTGCTTCTTTAAAAGTATAAATAATGTTTATATCCCTAGGGAATAGAGATAACAATGCAATTTTTTTCTCGCGCCAACGGGCACCTACGACAGACTCTTTTTGAAGTTGTATGTTTTTGGCGACATTTTCCGCAATATTTTGCTATTTGTTCTTTATGTAATTTCATACATTTTAAGTAAATAATTGTTAGTTAATTATTTAAATGTAAATAACATTTTAGTTAATTACGTGTAAAAATACTACTACTACTACTACTACTAATAATAATAATAATATAATAATAGTAATAATAATAATTGTATAATAATAGTAATAATAATAATAATAATACCTCCACCGACACAAACAGGTAGCATCGATCGTTCAATCATGAACAGCTAGCACACAAACACTCACTTATCAAGAACACGGTCCCGTACTACAAGTACACACCACAAAGCGCATTAGAGTCACCCTCTTATAAGCTGTACTGGGGCCGCCCCTTCCACACAGGCAAAACCATACATCACAACAGACCTGACATCACACTTGTTGATAAGGTCAACAAACAGACCTATCTTATTGATATTGCAGTGCCTGTTAGCTAGAACATGCAGAAAACTCACGCAGACAAGATCAGTAAATACACCGACCTGGCACATGAGCTCCAGAATCACTGGATGTAGGACCGAGTACGTGTTGTATACATCTTCCTGTCCGCCACTGGTCTGGTGCCTCACACATTGCACCACAGCCTCAGTATACTAGGACTTCACAGAAACACTTTTGCACAACTCAGAAGTCTGTGGTACTCAACACAACACGCATAGTTAGGAAATTTATGGACACAACCACACATCCCTAACCATTCTTGTACACTTTTTTACGCTTGGCAATATGTGCTTTGGTCCTTGACCCCCCCATATTGTCTTTGTTGGGGAAACCCAAGGTTTGAAACTTTTACGTAACAATAATATCTATCTATACAAATACAAAGATATTTGTAAAAACGTGTTTGTGTGTTTGTCTGATATGCACCGGACAACGCCCACTTCTTCCGGTCCAATAAAGGATCTATTGGTAAAGTTTATGAAAAGTCTAGGAAAAGTCACTCTTTATTTCATTTTGGCTGGATTCAGCCTGATGCCAAACTTGTACTAAATATTGTGTTGCACCAATGGTGAAATAAATGTTACAGAGAATATTACAATAACGGTTAGGTTATATAAGATTAAACTTAGTTTTGGATTAAGCTTAAGTTTAGTTAGCTTTATTAACTAAAAGAAGAAAAAAAAAACAACATAAAAAATATGAAATTAACTCTTTTTGTTATTTTAAACATAAAAAAGTTCATTGAAGTTCATCCTTCTGGAGAGATGCTAGTGTGTTAATGATGTTCCATTGGCATTGAAAAAGAGATTTCGAAAAATCCAGATTACGTATATTTTTAGGACTTTTTGATTATGTGGATATCTTTAATTTTATATTAATATTCATTTTAAATTTTATCGTAACAGAATAGAGATTATATTATTAATAAAGTTAAAAATCCCGTTATTTGGATTCTTGGTTTCACTGCTTTTAGGCTCTTATGTATCTTAACAACTAAAATTTCAGTTTAATGACTACAATAAAAGAAAATGAAAATTATAAAAACCTTTGTCATCCCAATTTTAGAACTAAGCCTGTTTTTAAAAGTAGATTTGGCTAATAGAAGGTCAAGATACAACTGATAAAATTAATAATACATAATTGTATTAAAATCTATAAGAACGTCCGCACTCCATCAACCTTATCAGTCTGTGAAAGAACCTTAAATAGAATGGATAAAAAATTCTATAATAAACATGGAATTTAGAAGCACTCTTCACTTGATGTTTCTTTCTCCATTCAGCTTCCCAACAACGTACGATGCCTTGCCGTGAAGTGATACATTACTAATAGTCCATCGCAAATATTTTTGTATTATATTGATGTCGGAAACCAAACATATCTGCTCTTCAGAAACATCGTTTTCTTTTGTTTGTATTGAAATATATTTCAGAACTTTAAAAACTGTAGAGGTCTCTCATTTAAAGAATTAACTTAAAGTTGCTTTAGAGTTATTGTGATGGTATGATTTAGAGGTAAGTTACTTTTGTTTTTATTATATAATTTGGTCTCATCCTTTATTTTACTTTTATTTTGTTTGCCATACTATAATTAAAGAAAAACCTTCGGACAACGTTATGATCGATTACTTATCGATGCATCGATTTATTCAGAATCAAAATAATATTTGTTTAAATTAATAAAATACCAACACACAATTTCAAGATAAAAATTCTACTTTGTAAAAAGTTAAAATACTTATAATAAGCTTTCGGGCTCCTGTGCGGCCGCCCCTCATCAACATCCTCAATATTAGTTAAAGCTGTTGTTAAAGCTCGCTGTACGATTAATCGACTATTAATAATTGTGTGGTAAAATTTAACAATAGATTTTAAATTTTCTTTTGTTTGTTGAAATTTGGATCTTATGATCATACGAATACATTTCATTCATTGCTGTAAAAACATGAAATACAAAAGAAGTTAACGCCTACTTTTCTTAGGATTTCTTTATCTTTTTCTTGCTTTTTATTTATTTATTTTTTTTAAATTTTAATAGTCGTGAAAATGACAAAACATAAAAGTTTAGGTTTATTTTGAAATCCTTATAATCTCTTGATTACAAACAACAATAAAAATTTTTGGGAAAAAAAGACAAAACAAAATTAAATCCGCATTATTTAAGATGTCGACATCGGGTTAGCTTTAATCATATCAACCGCACGTTAATGAATGGATTAAATAAAGAGGATCTAGATTCAATGTTTAAACTAATGGTATTTAGGATTAGAAAACCCATTATTTAAATTCCAATGCTGTGGGATTCTATGGGAATTTTTGGGAATTTTTGTCACCATCTAACGCTAATTTCTGGACCCGTTTGGAAAAGATTAAAAAAAAAAACCGTTCTTAGTCCACGAATATGCAGACAAAGTTTCAAGACGATCCTTCCAGTGGTTTGTAATTTATTAGGAACGGTTAAAAGGAATAAGTGGACAGAAACTGACTGATTTGATGATCCCCACTCTCCTATTGTAAAAAAGTAAAATTGTAAAGTTCAGCTGTAACACTTAGATTTATTCTTTAACAGTTTTATCCTTAGTTAATGCAGGAAAAAAATTCTGTCAAAATGCTAAAAAAAAATAGAAAATTGAAGTATTTTATTTATTTACAATTATCAATATCCAATAATGTTTTTTTGTAAATTTAAAAAAAAAATTATACAATTAATTCAACATTGTCTTTAATTCATTTTATTTCAATATTGTAGTCAGCAAGTAATTAATTTGTAATTGTCTAAAAGTAGCTAATAGCTTTAAATATAATGAACTGATTATTAGTATCGCATATTTAAAAAAAATGCAACAGCATCATATTTACAGCCCAATATTATAGAAATATCGTTTAGAATAGGGCATTGTTAATATAATCACTCATGTTTAATATAGGCCTAAACATTACTACGTATTTTTAGACTATTACAATCAATTCAACCTAAATTTACATCAAATACTAATTATAATGTGTTGTTTTTGTTTGTTTATGTTTAATTGAAATATGTATAAAATTGCATACTAATTAACTTAAAATTCAAAATTAGATTGTCACATTTTCCTAACTAACTTAATAAATAAATAAAAATGTTTCTATGACTTTCAGATACAATGAAACTAGGCAGTGTTGTGTAACTGGTAAATGAGAACCCTTATGTTAAGATATGAATTGAAAGGTAATGGGTTCGGGAAAATCAGGACTAAATTGAATTATTCTGAAATTGTGCGAACAGTTAGTGCTCAAACCATGGATTGTCGAATTCAAAAGTTCAAATTTAGTAATGAAACATTAAAGGAGATTATAAACTGTTAACAGTAATTACAGGAATAGGAGTAATTTGTAAAAGAAAGAAAAAAGGAAAATATCAAAAATTTAAAAGTAAGCGTAAAAGAAAAAAACAGAAATTGTAATATTGTAATCTTTGAAAAGTGTAAGCTTACATTAAATACATCAGTTAAAAAAAGGATTATGCTAAGATTTGAAACGATGTCAAACATATTTCAAAATTTACGACTCAAAAACCGATAATAATGGATATTAGAAAAAGTCATGGATCATGAAACTGCTTTCATTAAAAAAAAATAATAATAATGAAAGCTAATATTCTTATCATTTATAACAGAATGTCGAGAGTTAAACTTATAAGAAATTCACAAAATGTGAAATCTAAACTTACGTAATAAAACTCATAAGGTCCACGCATTTAAAAATGATTAAAATGTGGCTACTGTATTATGTATTAACTGGAATAATATAAATGTAAAATATTTCTTTTTATATTTGCCATTCTGTTAACGACTTGCTAGAATTTAATCCGAAGAAATGCTTTTTTATATTTTTAAATATATATAACTTGTGTTTTTGTTTTTTTTTGTTTTATTTTAGAGCGCTTTTTTTTTGTAAATTTTTCTATTGATCCATTATTGTAAATTTACCTACAAATCAATAAAAATTAAGAATAATTTTATCAAAACTGAAGGATAAAGAACGCATAATAAGTAAATGACAATTAATTAAAATGCTTTAAAAATGCTTTAAAACAAATCTGGATATTTCAGATACCGGAGATATTTCATTAGAAAAATAAATATAAAAAGTTAAAAGAAAACTGGAAAAAAAGTTAACAAAAAGTTCTACAGAACTTAAAGCATCCTACTTTCCTTAAAAAGTATATTTTATTTATTTATTTATTTATTTATTTATTTATTTATTTATTTATTTATTTATTTAT
>JAFIDM010000001.1:94514946-94529140 GCA_023159025.1 Thereuonema tuberculata
TACACCCCCCACCCCTCTCGTCTCCCTTCCTTAACAGATGCTGTGAGAAGCTGGTAGTTGTGCTAAACTTCTGAGGACAGAAAATAGTAGGTTTAAGCAGCTTTTGGAAGAATTAAATACGAAGACATAAAAATAAAACGAGTTTTATTGCATAAAAATATACAATAAAATAAAATAAAAAAAGAAAGCCAATAAAATAAACTTTTTTATCTAAGAAAAACAAAAGAATTTGATGTAAATGTTACCTAAAATATCCATTGGAAATGTCTGAAGGTCATATAAATTAGTTCCCATAATAGCAATTGGAAGAATTTTCAAATTTATTGTATCTATAAAGTTCTGGTCGTTAAAATAAGGCACATTAATGAAGAATACTTTTACCAGCATATAATTTACGAATAGTACATTGTTGTTTTTTTTTTGCTTGGTATTGGTTAACATGGGTTTCAAGCAATTGCATACGAGAAGCATTTCTTTATTTGAACCAGATAATGTGTAACAACATAAATGCTTGTTCTTTTGCTTTTCTATTACAAGGAAGTTATCAATATCAATACTTATTAAAATTTGAAATTGTACGTTTTGAAGAAATAGTTTGAGAAGTATCTTACACTAGAAGATATTTTATTGTGTGATTGCTCTACGTGTTTATAACTTTTATTATTTTTATTTTTATAACAACTTCACGGATTACAGTTGTACCAGGGCAACTTTTCCCTGTCAGTAGGTTCTAGAGATTATTTTTTAACAATCCAATACAGCATCTACATAAGTTAACCTACATATCAAAACTATAAATTTAAATACTTATATTTCTCATTTATAGCCTATATACTTGATACCCATTTAGTAGTTATGCTTACACTTACATTGGCATATACAATATGAAGCGATATATACAATTATACATAGAGACAATAAATATATATATCTGTAAGCATATGTGCATATTCCAAGATTTTTACTGAATATTAGAATAAGACGAGCTTGTGTATAAATAACAATTATGATTAGAACAATTTTGTTTTCTCTGATTATCCAATTCCATGAAATATTAGGATAAAAGGTATTAACTATTATGCTATTCGCTAAGATTTCCTGGTTCAGTTTTTTGGTTAAAACAGTGAATTAAGTTGGTGAATGAAGTTTCCATCTCGACAGTTTTATTAGCATCAAATAAAATTGTGTAGCTCAAAAAATCCCAACAACTTCAGAATGTCGAGGTGAAAGAAGCATCTCTGTCCAACTACGTTATCAGAAAACCAGTTAACTGCTACAATAGGAAGCTAAAATGGTGATAAAATAAATTAGATATTTAGTTTAGCACCAAGAGCTTTAAAAGTACTTACTAAAACCCCCTAATCAAAATAACTCAAACTGATTATTTTAGGAAGCTGAAACTTTAATTTCACCTTTAATATCGAAAGTGAACTCCAATTGCTTTTGACCAAAATTTAATCTACAGAGCGAGGAGCCATAGATCTAAAATTATCTATTTAAGGTAACGTTTTTAAATTATTTAACTACAAAAACGTCTTTATTCCAAGACAAATTCTATTTTCATGACAGGTGTCTTAATTAACCAATCCATTGCAAACTTCTTTTTTGATTATGGTAAAGATACGATCTCCATATAGTTGTTAGATTTTTATATAATATATAACTTATTTGATTAGTGTGCGTACTTTCAATGGAGATTTTCGTAAGTTGGACACCGCAATTGGAATTTTTATTTTGAACTTCGTTCTTTTGACATTTTATGAAATGAGGCACTGACGAAGGCTCATAGATAACAGAGTTCTGCATTTTGCATACTAATTCTGTATTTGACTTTTATTTGCGCCCTTAGCTTTCACCTTTGGGTTGGGACGCAATGATTCACTGGCGGAGATCAGGATATGTTGGCCTGGATCATAAATCATGATTATGCTAACACTTAATCCTCATTTATGAATGTTGTTTCGTCTATTGAAAGTTTATAGGTAGAGATAAGTTTATCTTGTCGGATTTTGGGCTTAGATTCAGATTATGACTTTATTGCGGAAATTGTTGAAAATTCGCAGAAATTCTTCAATTTTTTCTGTAAGATTAGAAAGGTAACGCCTTAGTTAATTATCTTAACTTATTCCTTGTGAGAGTTTATTTCTCTAATGTTATCCCAGTATATAATGAATAAATTAAGCATCAAACAATTATTTTTGTCGAAATAAAAACAACCTGTAATTAAATATATCTTTCACGTATGATTTTTTATTTTTTGTGAATTCTACGTTTCGAATTATTGTTATTCTCATATTTTATAATTGTCTTAGTCTTTAAATGATTTGCTTATTTATTTTTTGCCCAAATTTTGTCAGTTCAGAACCCACAATAATTCTTAACACATGAAAATAAAAGCTATATATATTGAGGTGTTTTTTTTTTTTTTTTTTTTTTTTTTTAATCTTGCATTAAGATTTAAATTTATGGTAAATTATTTAAACTTTACAAATTGCTTTGATTATTGTTTTTGAAAGATGATGGAAAAAACTTTACATCGTTCCCATCCGAAAGATTGACAACATCATTATTTCTGTTCACTGTTCATCATTTGTTTTTTTAAATGATAAGCTGGTATTACATATTTTCTAGAATTGAGAAGACCATTAATGTAACATTAGACTTAATTCCTGGTGTCACTACAGCGATTTGAAAATTGCTGATTTTACGATTCGTTTATCGTTCAGTGTGTATAGAATGTTCTAGGCAATTCAGTGAAAATCACTTAGCAATAAGAAGCCAAAGTTTAATTCAAAGTAAGTTCTCACTGATTTATGTGATTTTTGCATGAAACTACCCTAAACATTTACACGAGTTGCGCTTTCCAAGAATGTCGATTGTGGAAACATTAGACCTATTCAACTTTCTATTGTAAGGAAAGAACCTGAAGGGAACTGTTTAAACTGCAATATTCATATCGCTGTAGAACAACACTAGAACGACAAAACAAAACAAAATTTTTGTAATGTCATGTCTTCATTTCTCTACAGAATGATTAAAAACTCTTTATTGCTACTGATCAGAACATAGTATGAAATTAATCTCTTCTGTGAGAGAAAATGGCAATTTCCCGTTTTCTTTTATTGAAAAAGAAAATTGTAGGGTTCGGACACTTATGTTTGAGGCAACAACATCTGTGAAAAATGAAATCTCTTCAGAAAGTGATAAGGATTTTTTGTTTCTGAGATTTGCAAGATGATGTGTTCCAGCATTAAATTTCACGATAATTCAGCAATTAATCAAGAAATATTTGGCGTTTTAATGAACTTTTATGATTGACTTGTGAGAGGTTCAATACATATGCCACATGGACAGGGGATTGTTTTCGTTCAAATGAAATCAGAAAGTTAAACAAGACATCAAAGGCTTCTTAAATAAAAAAAAAACTTAAAAATGTTTTTAGAATTCATATCTTAATTCCACCTCAACTTCGATACAAAACTAATAGTTTCAAACTTTATGAAATTAAAAAAAAAAATCCCCTTTTTTCCAAAGACTTTTAGATAATCGTTTTAAAACGACAAATTTCTCCCGCACTCACTTGAAAATGTGTGAAAAACTTTTTATTTCTATTTTTCTCTCAGTGACTTTTCAAACTTGTCTGGAAAAATGAGTGATTTGTCTGAATTTAGATAAATGATCTATTGGAAACATCCTCCTTCCCACTTCACACAATTCCGCATTGTGTGGGCGGGAAGATCATTAGGAAGAAAAAAAAGCTTTTACGAAAATTAACGATACTTGATCTCAGTACGAAAGCATTTGTGTAATTTATACCCTTCGCAAGAAATATGTCAAAAGGAGTGTTGAGAATTAATTCGAAAGCCTAACTTCAAAGATATTAGCAGTACGTAATCTAGTCAGCAAAAATAATCCTACTTAATTTTTAAGATAGGTCCTGAAACGATATTTTTTGTGTAAATAACAGAAATCCGAGATTCGATTCCGTGAATAATCTATGCCTAATCTATTAACACAAACACTAAAACATTTACATTCAAGCTAAATTAATTATTACTTTACAGGTGTTTCATTTAAACATTTCAAACAGCATTTGAATATGTACTTTTGTGGCTATGTGTCAGTTTTTAAGGGGTAGGGCGAATGGAAAGGCGTAATTAATTTCTGTTGCCTTACTGTGTCCATTGCTTTGTATTTCTGCACAATCTGTGGAATAGAACCGCTGATCGTTTAACTCCAATCTGTCGGGATATTTGGCTGTCATTTCTTCCTTTTTTTGCCTTCGGTGACGAAGATTTGAGGCGCACCCTTCCGTTACTCTGGTTATTCTCTTTGGGTCAAGCATTTCGTTGTTTTGACAAAATACACATTCTTACAGTCCACTGAAGAGAACAGCTGATTTCATTTCTTTAATAAGAAAAGCCATTGTTTAAAATATATAATAATTAAATAAAGTGAGAAAGAAAAATAGAAACATCTGTGGAACAGCGAATATTTATCCTCTGTATTTAAGAGAAACAGAGGATGTAAATCAGTGAGGGTTTTCCCGTGCTTTTTACGTGTTATTCAGGTTGTTACTTTGCTTTAGATCTAGATTTGATTTTTGAAAATAATAAGCGCACTTCAAAGTTGAACAAGTTTATTTATTCTACAAATATATTCTAAAGAAGGGGATAAAATAAACTAATCCTTTTTATTTCCCAATTTCCAGTGGGTTGAAGTGATATTTATCTCGAAAATTTAAACGCATCAATGTCTTTATTGTAAAAAAATAATAAATGCCTATTGTTTTGTTTGTTTATTTTACAAATTTTTTTAATTTTTTAACTCCACTCTTACAAAAAACAACAATGATTACAAATTTATCTTGAATGTATTGATTTACTTTACTGTTCTGTACCTGTCTTACAATTGAAGAAGACTTTCTCTTGATTTCCTTGATGTATTTTCCTCAGAGATGTGGAATTTCATGATAATCCTACGAACTTCTCATTTTTTGATCATTATTTTTTCCTAGTAGGCCGAGTTGTAAAATATCTAAAATAAATTTAAGCTTCGGGAGTAGGGACATATAAAGAGGAATGGTATTTCAATTTGAGGAAATCTTGGAACTTTTCTCTTTCTCTTTAAGAACTCCTGCAAATATTGGAAGTTGTTAATTACAAATTAAGAAACTGAATCTTCTTAGTAAAAAGTCTCAATAAAAATCTTCATCATTTGACCAAAGTAACAAGATCGAGAGTTTTTAGTTAGTATAAAACCATACTAGTAAAAAAAACAACAGATTGCAGTTTTTCACTCAGATGATTACGTTTTCCAAATTTACCAAATTCTCTGCTTTGTCTCGACAGAAGAAAGTATAACGTTTACTGTATAAAGAATAATCACCAACAGAAACATAACTAATATAAAACATTACTTATTTTATATCTACATAACATTAAGTTTCGAATCTTCATGTCACTTGCAACTAATGTAAATTTAATTCTTATTTATTTTGGTCCTGTCCCAAGTACAGGAGCTTCTAACTACGTAAATTAGAAAAATCAGGTTCTATTAGGCTGATCGTTGGCTGTTAGTCCTTCCGATGGGTTCACTCAGCCCTCTGTCAAGTGTGTGTTTCGATGATTTCGGTTGGGTTTATTTTGCATCAGCTAGTTTGCTTTCCACTGTCTCCCAAGTATTTGCCTACGCATCCGTTTGCTCCTACTTCGATTAGATTTCGCTTCAATAATTGATTACAAATTTCTACAGACGTAAAGGGTTTACATTTTGATTTCCTTTCTTACTTTTTATTAAGTTTCCTAATGTAGCTAAATGCTTTGACTTCTTCCTATCTGACAGAGTGTGAAGGATTTTCTAATAAATGTTGCGCCAAAGACAGCTTGGTCCCTCTTTTTTTATAGGAATGTATTGGGTTGGTTAAAAAGTTCGTTCGGTTTTTAAGTAAAAATAAAAGACACATTTTTCATTTTCACCAATAATTTTACTGAACAACGTCTTCAACGGTTTGTTCCACTACCTTTTGTCATTTTTCAGGCAACTTCATAACTTTTTTATCTTTTTGGAGCAAAGAACTATTCCAAGTGCCTTTTGCAGTTTCCGAGGAATTGAAATTTTTTCATTAAGAGAATTTTGGAAAGTTCGAAATAAATGGAAATCCGAAGGTGCAATGTCTGGTGAATACAGCGGATGAATCAGAACTTCGCAGCCAAGCTGTAACAGTTTTTGTCTGGTCATCAAAGAAACATATGTGGTCTCTCGTGCTTATTGTCTTCCATCTTCAATATTAAATTGGCGACACAAAATTCATCAATTTTGATCGCTTTTTGTTTTAAATGCACGCTGATACGACAGTTGTCACAATATAACCTAACAAAATGGTGTCGAATGACGTTAAAGACACCTAAGCGCTACTAGAGCCAACATACGTAGAAAAAAACCGAACGAACTTTTTGGCCAATCCAATACTTGAAAATTCATAAACTTCTTCCAAAATTTCATATAAATCTTCAATATAAACAATAAAAGCACCAAACCATTACATCTCCAATATTTCAATTCTTTTATCAAGAATCTTTATCAAGGAAAACACATCAAAAGAAATAAACCATCTTTCTAATGGGACTAGAAAAGAAACTGTTTTTCTTTTTCTAATACAGCAACAATAACTTGATAAGATTCTTGATAAAAGAATTGAAATATTGGAGATGTAATGGTTTGGTGTTTTTATTGTCAGTACTTGAAAATATCCTTCTCTTTTCTTTCTTTCTTTTTTTTTTTAAGTTTTGATGATTTGTGAAATTGAATTTTGTTGACATATCCAGTATTTCTCTAATAGAATCATTCCTTACAGTCTGAGTTTATTTTTCATTCTGATCCTTTGCCAACGAGTAGTGGGCGTTGCTGTTATTTAAACGCTAAACGTTGGATCGATGGCTGTGTAATGATCCGTCCTAGCGTGGACGCCTTGGCTGTCAGCCGCTGTAGACCCACGTTGACGCAAAATCCGTGTCGCCTGTCCACCTCCTGCAAAAAAAAAAAAACATCAGCAGAAAGCGACTTTCTTTTTTTTTATTGTGGAACTAGAAATCCCGTCTTCACAGACTTGAGTGCGTTGATTTGACAGTAGTTATTCAGCGGTTTCGTATAATGTAATTTTCCCTGAATCCTCCCCAATCAGCGAACCAACCCACCTGACAAATAAAAACATAGAAAGGAAGGTACATTAATTACAGACCCAATCTGACAAGGTATCCTTCACAGACGGAAAGAATAGCCATTATGCTTTCAGGTGATGGGAATTTCTACGTCAAATGGGAAATTTTCAAATTTTCGGTTATTATAAAAAGCTGTCCGTGATTGGAATGGAAAAATGACAGCGATTTACTTATTTGTGATTGTATTTTTTGTTTTTGTTTTTGTTTTTTTTTTATTTTCCGAAACCTATTCGGCCAAAACGGTGCCAAAAGATTTAGAATTGCATAAATTGATTCTCTTGTGTAGCGTAGATTTCACTGTAGGCCATAATAACTCAGCCGACGTGTCATAACAGTTATAAAAGTAATGAGTAAAGTTTCTTAGAAGAATTTTTAAGGAAAAAAATTAAAGACAGTTGATAAGATATATCTTTTAAGTTTGCAGCGATTGTATTTTCAATGTAAAAATATATAAAAAAAAATCCTTTTTAACTTACACTAAAATCGCCAAGATTGATTTGGCGATTTTAGTATAAATTTACTTTTCAATAGCTTGTAATAAAAAAGAAGTGCTTTTCTTGGGGAGAAAATAGGAAAAAAAAAATCAAAATCTAATAGCGTTCCCAAAAGAACCGTATTTTACTTAAATTGTTGCGGTTTTTTTTTGTTCTTTTATTCAAATAGTGATGCTCATCAAATCAGTTAGTGTGTATAGGTGTGTGTGTTTTAACCCCGTCTTATAATAACTTTTCAACAGCTAGATAGCTTTTCTTTGTACTCGTATTTACGAAAAATAAGACTATGGAACTTTTACATTTGAAAATACAGGGTGACCCATTCGAAGGCAGCCCCGATGTTTGCCTGCCGGCCTGTCTGGGGCTACCTTCGAATGGGACACCCTGTATTTCTGTGTGGATTCTCGCTGAGAAATTACCACTTGAGGATGATAAAGAAGATCCTTATAGTAAAAGCATTAAAATCAACAATGGAATCGATGCCTCAACGGAAGATATTAATCCTTTTAGCTCTCTACTAATTTGCGCGTAATTTGAAATGTCTAAATGCAATTAATTTTCATCAAGGAAAATAAAGCAGATTTACTTTCTTTCTTTCTTTTTTTAAGAAAATCGAAAGTTTATACTGAATAATTGGAGAGAATAATAATTTAAATAAACAAGAACTTTTGTCTTAATAAAAAAAATGCAAAAAATTATTAAAAGTAGACTTCAAGTTTTTTCAGAACTTCTTATTTAAAGTCTCGAAAACAATACAAAGATTAAAACTCCGTATTTTTGTGAATTAAAATAGGTTTTTATTTCAAATACTTTGCTAAAAATCGAGTAAAACCACGCAAATCACTGAATTCTCCATTATCCTATCACAGTATGCGCATATTAAAAATGGATTATAAAACGGATTGCGGTGCAGTCTCAGATATCAAAGAAATTCGTTATTATTATGAAGTCGCCAAGTAAAAATTAACTAAGCGGATTTTTGTGTCATTTTGAAAAGAATTAAATGGAAAGAAATGTTCAAATGATTTAGACGAATAATTAAATCCCTTGCTAGTGATGTCAGGAAGATTGATTCACTAGTTCAGAAGTTAGTAGGATACCTAATTTACGATCCTAACTTCCTTTGGGAAAATAGATTTAAAGAAACCAACCAACCCACAATTTTGTACTTGATTGATTTACTTAAATTTAAAGTTTTACAGAAGCAGTTCTAGCAGAGACCGCAGTCCCAATTTAATAGATTGTTTTTAAAGGATTCTAGGAGGTCGCTGATCTGTTTGATAAACAAGGAATTTTGTTTTTAAAATATTGGAAGGAAAGGGTAAAATAAATTATTGAAGAATGAAAAACAATTTATTTTTCCAGTTGGAAATACGTACATTGCATTATTTTTCGAAATAGTGTGAAGGAGAAATCATAAAAAGTAATAATATATATTTTTAAATTCACGATTTTTAGGAAGCAACTCGGAATCGTGGCCTAAAGGCATTGATTAAACTATTATCTTCTGCCCTGAAACTTGCTCTAATTAACGAAACTTCATCTAATTAATATTTCTCATATAGATATCTATTCTTGCGAAGTTACATTAAAACTGGTTTTAATTATAAAACATTCTCGTGCATTTTATATATTTAGAATATATCTTGGAGAATATTCTCGAAACTTCTATTTACCGAAGATTGTTTATTTTATGGAATGTGAAACGGAACGTGAGACAAAACATTTAATTGATCTTGGGAAATATGTTCCCAGTAGTAGTTTTAGACTTACGTAACTAATATATTACTGTAACCCGTATTTCCCCATTTACGAACCAAACTCGGAGGGAAAAAAAAAATAGACAAGGATAATAATAGAAAAGGAAATTGAAATAGTTTAGTTTTAAGATGATGCAATTGGTTTGAATGTTGTAGGCCTACTATGCTATTATCTACTTCATGGAAAATATATCTGTTCGATTTTCGCGATCAGTTCAATTGTAGGCGGTAATTGTATACCTTTCATGTTTTGTTTTATTATTATTACTATGGAGCATTGTTTCGTATCGAGACGGAAATAAATTGGTTTAAAATAATAGAATTCCTTAAAAAAAATTAAACATTTTATTTTCTCAATTTTAAGCAGTTTAAGACTTCTGAATTATTTTAAGATTTCCTAGAATGAATTTATTCTAGGAAGCATGAATATAAAATTAAGCTTAATTTCATAATTTTTTTTTTTATAAATTTACATACTTGAAATAACAAATAAATAAGAAGATCTTTATTAAATGCACCATTGTCAGTATAACACTGTTTTCAGTTTTACGCAATGGAAATAAATAAATAAATAAATAAATAAATTATTATTGGATGTTATTGAGTTTTTGTTACCTCGAAACTCACTGAAGTTTTCATTATCAAACTTCCTCAAACTTTTTAAAAACATCTTATTTTGATTTTTAGAATCCTACCACTAAAGAAATTTCTAGATTTTGAACCGTTTGTGGTTAGTGAGAATCAGATTGAGAATAACCTTAAAAATCATAAGCATTAACGTATTGTATAAGCATAGGAATTTGTTATTTCACATAAAGAATTTAATTTAATGAAAATTATTTAATTAATGAATTTTAATACAAGTTAGTAATAAAGAGTATTGAATAAAGACTACTATTTTAAAAATCCTGCTTTTAAGATCTTTGATGGCTTCTCATATTTACGATACAGAAGCTTGTCTTCGTTAAATAGAAATGTCCGAATAAAATTTTGTAAAAATTTCTTTTGAATACTTGTTATTTAGTTTAATTATAAGTCAGGGTTGGTTTTAAATTACGAAAATTTTAAAATTCAGGTTTCCCAATTCAAGCTATTGTCTTCAAATAAGTATAGAAGCATAAAAGGCAATTTATTTATTTATTTATTTATTTATTTATTTATTTAATCACTTTATTTATCGTGCATTTTAGGTTTGAAATAGTATTTGAGGATTTGTAAAGATTGTAAATCCGTAAGTATTTCGAAAATAAATATCGTCCAATAAAAAAATAAATAAACTGAGCTAAATTGAAATAAAAAAATAGTCTTCGGTGTTGTTTAATTAAAATGTAAGAAAGATATCGTGATTGTCTCGAATTGTTTAGGATATAACAATGGTTAATTTCAAATCGATAAGAATAATTCAATTCATGTTTTATTATCTTGTTGCTTTCTTCCCAGTAAAACTTTTATAAATATTTCTCTCTCGTTTAATTGTGTCCAAATAATGTGTAGATATCTTTTTTTCCGAATGACAAAATTTAAGATAGGCCTACTCTTATGGCTTTATCTGTTGTGAATTTTTAAAATAATTATAAAGGTATGGATATTATGTAGGATATTTAAACATATCCATGTAGTTTCCCTCAAGAAATACAGCAAAAATTAATAAATAAATAACTGTGGTGTAGTAAGTTTAGTTAATGTTGAAAAATAATTTCACCATTGATGTTATATGACTGTAATTAACTTTTTATATTTTTTATTTCCTTTTTTTTTTTAGTTTAGTAACAAAAATATGATAGGAAATAAATATGCGCTTAGGAAAACTGATGGGATGTGAGTTCATGTTGATTTCGATAGAGAAATTTTAGGTTCCTAACAGCAAAAGTTTCCCAATATTTGTTGTTGTTAGTGACTGTTTCCTGAAAAAGTTTTAAAGGCTACGTAAGAACTTGATCAACTTAAGATTTCAGATTTCCACTTTGATATTAGATTATGCTGAGGAGAAACACTCCAATTGCTTATTTTAAGTTTCGCAACTGCTCTACAAATTAAACTGCTCTACACATTTTGCAAGAAGTCGTTGGCAATGAGGTGTTGATTCGTAAAATACTGTTGATTAGAAATTTCAAAAAGTGTGTGAAGGATTGCTTATAATTTTCTGTGAAATCCCTAATTATTGGTAAAATTACAACATTAAAAATTCAGAAATTTGCATTCTTCTGTAAGTTAATTTTTAAACTTTTTTAAGTTTCCAATTGGACCTTTCATTTCTGAAACTTCGCACAATCAACGTAGCACAATTTGTAGGTTGTATTGAAAATAAGTTACAAGAAAACGTTTGTACACTTTCGGATATGATCTTTTCTTTCTTAATTTTAGAACTAGCCTCTATCGTTAAATTATAATAAAAATACAAAAATAGACTTTAATGTCTTCTTAGAAAAGCAATGTATAAACTTATTTTCTAGGCATAGAAACTATTTTTATTTTTTTTTTTAGAGGCAAAAAAATAAACTTATATTTAGAAATTATAAAAGCCCTCATAACAATTAATAAATAACCTCAGTTTAATGGCCTTATCCATCAATAAAGCGGTTCATTGAACTTTTTTTTCTAGATTTTTCTGAATCATTTTTTTTTTTAAATACGAAATGAACTGCTATTTTTAAGCTTTATTTATCTCGACTGGATTATTAATTTTAATTATTTTAAAAATCACTTGTATGTTTTAATAAATTTGTTTTAATCTCGGAGGCCAAAACATTACAAAAAAAAAAAAAAATTTATATTTATATTTAAGATATTTCAGTTCTTTATGAGATAGTGGGGCTGGATAAAATCCTGGAATATTATTTGTGATGATGTTAATTTTACATTCATTTATTTTATATTTCTTATGTGAAAGGTATTCAGAGAAGTATTTTTAACATGTTAATTATTGTGCTTTTTTTGTTGTTGCTTTTGTTTTTTTAATATTTTCCAAAAAACATATATTGGAACGGCTGAAAAATAGGCCTATATCTTTAAACAAAGCCAAGACAAACTGTAATCACATTGAAAGGATATATTTCGCATGATGTGCTTTAGAAGTATTGAATAGTTGCAAGGAAAAAAAAAATAATAACATTCATAAAAAAAAAAAAATAGATATTTAGAAACCGCTCCTATTATTTGTGAGTGCGTCTGTGAGAGAAGTAATTCTTCCACAGTGAAAGTCTCAATTATAGAGGTTTTAATTTGAAACGGGCTCTAGTGACATTTATTTGGTCTGCAATTATCCCTGGTGTGTTTCATGTAAATACATGTAAATACCGGTGTCAAAACCTAAGTTGCTATGTTACAGTCGTTTCCATGTTCTCTTTTGTTTTTGGGTTGCTTTTCTAGGAAATTATTTAGGACACGCCTTCATCAGTTGTTTTTTTTTTTTGATATAGTGATGGATTAAATTTAATCTTAGCCTACCAGGATTATTTTTTTGTTCAGTGCCAAAGCATTTACTTACAAGGTTATTCTCTCATTTTCTCTGTTTTTGTTTCCTTTGGCTTATATCTCTTCTTAAAATCAGACTTTTATAAAGTCTTTCTTTCTCTTCTTTCTTTTCTTCTTTCTTTTTCTTTTCCTAACGTACAGAACATGAATATCAAACACTTTCTGTTTCGCATTTCAACTGATCTAAAATTTATTACTTGTGCTAGTGTTACAGGCATTTTTGTATATAGGGAACCTTTGTTTTTTTTGTTTTTTTTAAGAGAAAATAAGCGTAACGTGAAAAATAAATTGTTAAGGAAAGGGGCTTTTTTTTCCCTCCGAAATGCACCAAAATGGTAAATCCGGCTGATGAATCGTAACAGGGATGAAACGGCCGTCTCAGACTCCATTCGTTGACAAGCTCTAGGCAGAAAATTTCTTTTCTTTTCTTTGGTATATTGCGAAAAAAAATCCCTTTCCTTAACTTTGTTTTTTACCTCCTTTAAATAACTTTAAGTTCACGTATAAATTTGTCAAAAAAGAAAATTGTTCTGGTGATATCTGCCATTACCTGACATCATTTTACATAAACTGAATTTTTCCTTAGCTATCAACATAAAAAGAATCTTAGATCTTAAACTTTCTAAACTAAAAAAAAAAAAATAAAATGATAATTTACATAAATTAATTTAGTTAACTTAACTAAGTTCATGCATTTATGAATTTAATATTTTATGAGACACCAACACCAGCTATTAGTAAAAGCAGCTCAAGAACTAATAAAAAGTTATTTCATTTTTTTTTCTTTATATTACATAGTTGTGTTATGATAAAGTATTTAATAATCATTCACAAACGACATGAATTCTTCATTACTACATTTTAATCCTTTTAATTTCTGATCTTTTTTATTTTTATTCTCTGTAATAATTACATCGCTTCCTGAAATTCACTACAATTCTTAGATTAAACCCTGATAAGAACTATTAAAATCGTTTGCATTTCATTCTAGAGACGTTTGTGTTCTCCGAAAAGCTAGGGGAGAAAAGAAAGACCCTCTGTAAGCAGGCTCTTTTAATTGACATGTGACTTTGATAGACTTCGCTAACTTTCGCAATCTTCATAACCGCAATACAAGTCGTGGACCGCCAGATCGATCTGTGGACTTTTTTTTCTTTTTTATTAAAAAAAATAAGGCTTCTGATAGTTTATTTTGTCATATTTCAGAAAAAAGATATATATATATATATATATATATATATATATA
>JAFIDM010000001.1:94529240-94542077 GCA_023159025.1 Thereuonema tuberculata
ATATATATATATATATATATATATATATATATAGATGTATATATTGTGACAATACTCATATGTCGATTTATTATAACTATTAAAATATTAGAATATTAATATTATTATCATTGTAAAGACAAAAGAAATGTCAATTGAGAAAAATAATTTCAAAGTAATTATTTTGTAAAAGCTAATGGCGAAAGACTTCGTTAGGGACAGTTTTAATTATTGTCAGTGATTTTTATTTTAGTTTAGGCTTTAATTTATTTTAATTTAGGATTTTAGGAGATAAATCTTTTAAATGTAACTTATTAGGATTTAATGCAATTTAGTGTTAGAAATTTAGGTGTTTTAAGTAGTTGTGTAATTTAAGATTAGTTGAATTTAAGGATTTTAATAAGGAATTTCTTTTTGCTTTAATTAAGCTGAGTTTATTTGAGTTTGGAAATTTCCTATTCTTAGGAATTTCCTTGTGGCCATCATTCCATATTTGGAATTGTTGTAAGCATTGTAATTCTATTGGTTAATTAGCATTATCACTCCATGTGAGGTAATAATGAGGTAATCTCCCTTATTTGGGCAGATAGGCAATCCTGCTATCCGTATGGTCTGTGCGACGCGTGACGTCACACAGCGGCGCTCTTAAAGTTTATAAAACGGGGTGTTCGAGTTAAAATCTCTCTCTCTCGCCGTAGTTTCGCTCGTTTAACCTTTGCTACAATGCACCCGGCCTCGACGATCGCCGCGGACGATGTATTGGCGGCCGCGTCTCAAATTCTCGATGCGTTTGTTAGAAATAGGGTGTGTTAAATCAAGTTATCGTTAGTTAGAATAGGCAACCCGTGGATAGCCTACAATTTCTACAATTTATTTGAGCGAAACATTACTGAAATTAATTTGCAAAATAAAGCTTGCAAATCTTGTGTTCAATGCACGTGTACACCCGTGCAGGATTCCCCAAGTTACTTAGTGCTTCGTAAGTAAAATTTGTGCTTCGTAATTTAGTTATTTAGTGCTTCGAAAGTAAAAATTGTGCTTCGTAATTTAGTTATTTAGTGCTTCGTAAGTGAAAATTTGTGCTTCGTAAGTGAAATTTCAGTGCGTCATAATTTAACTTTACGCTTCAAGAAGTTATAAGCCATAGCTTCGCCGAAGGTATTATTCTTGCAGTGTTGTGTCATGTTATTATTTTGCTGTGTCGAATAAAAATGGTTAAGTTTAAATTAATGTGGTGAATGCGTTGTGCTTCTTTGTGCGTGAACGTGAAGTGTGGCTCCCCCACGCTCCGAATGGATTGGATTAGTCAGGGCATACCATGTAACGACTTTGGAGGGGGTAGATAGAAAATTCACCGAACGGACTTTTCGGTTGGCGCCCAACAAAATACCCGAACAACCCCTGAAGGACTAAAATTATCACGTGGTACCGTTACAATATGTAACCTTATACTTTTTGTAAATTTGAAATTTAAATTTATTTTGAAATTGCAAAATATATTTATTTATAATTTTAATTGGAAAATTATTTAGAAATTCTCTAATAAAATACTAATATAAGAAATATATATTGTCTTTAAAATAATTATTATCTTTCTTTTTATGGCATTGTACGCCTAAAATCTTTTTTTAGTACAATTTCTTAGTATAATGGCTGAACTTTTTTGTTTATTTTTAATCTCACGAAATTTCTTAACCCCTACCCTAATTTTTAAGCAGTGTCTTCACGATAATGTTAACTTATATAGTATACCCCTACTTCATTCTTTCCTAAGTCTGAGAAGAAAAATTACTAAGTAAATAAAATAAAAAAAGTAAAATGTATATGTTCTTACAGACACCCCCACACAGACCATTTAAAGACTGTATTAGCAGCCTTTAAGAAGATTGAGTTTTAAAATAAAACAGAAACCCAGTGTAATAAATAGGATGCTTTGTCATTCATGCTACTTCCTTACCGCGGAAATAGCGAAACTAGTTATTAACAGAGTCTATAATTACAAAGGAAACAGCTATTGATATATTGATTGTTTTGCAAGAAGTCCTTTTATTTCAAAGATTATAGTTGAATGAATTGAAATAGTGTAATTCCAAAATGTCCTTAATGGTTGGCATCGATTATTTTTTTTCCTTTTTTTTTATTATTTTTTTTTTTTATTTTGTATATTTTTCTCGGAAATTACCATCAATGCCAACCAACCATTAATTTCCATAATCTTTCGCTAGACTTAATGCTATAAATCTGACGAAGCGTTTTTATTATTATGAAGAAGGTTTTATTATTATTTTTTATTATAAAAAAATACATAAACCGGTAAAATAGAAGGAAGGTATTATTATTATTATTATATTTTCGGTTGAGTCAAAACTTATCAATTTAGTTTAAAATATTATTATTCATGAAAACGGGAAAAAAAAACTCTAGAATGCACAAATTCGTAAATTCGTTTGCTTTCACGCATTGAGTCATCATCGTTAGCAATCTGGGACAGCTGTTTCGTCCTTATTAGGACTTATCAGCCAGATTTAGCTTCGATGATCAAGCTCAGAACGCCTGAATCCCTATGGTTCCTTCTCCGGGTCTCGGAAGTGGGAGCGGGAGAAGGAACCATAGGTATTAATGCGTTCTGAGCTTGATCATCGAAGCTAAATGTGACTGATGAGTCCTAATAAGGACGAAACAGCTGTCCCAGATTGCTCAATGCTTGAAATCAAACGAATTTACGAATTTGTGCATTCTCGAGTTTTTTCCCGTTTTCATATTCCATTTAATGAAACCTTCTTACTTAATTATTATTCATCACTGAGAATTTTATCAAGAAATTATCTATTCCACTGTAACTAGAGTTGAATTGAACTGAAAAAGTTGGAAGTTGAAATGATATGGAGGTAGTTTTGGAAACTGTCTGTAAACTGTTAAATTTATCTCAAGAGGGATGGATAAAATATCGTACCTTGAAACCTGCCTCCATGACAGCATTTTTATTATTTTTGAATTCATCGATTCGCGGAATTCTCTGCGTTAATCAATGATTCATCAAAAAGCAAATCTCGAAGAACGTATTCCCTAACCAGCGCATTTACCTTTTGATAGACAATTATTCCACCTCTGTTCTGATGCCTTTAGACTCCGTATGAGTTTATCCTGAACGAAATTCGATTTTTCAAAAATTGGCCCTATGGAAACCTGCCAAATAACTTCGAAAGGCTTCTAGAAAATTCATGCTGTTAAATGTGAAGAAAACTCTTAAGAAGCGTGATTTGGAAAAACTAAAAAACCTAATAATTATTTTTATTACATTAATAGTGTTTACTTTGCTAAAATCATTCCTACCATTCATTACGCTTTGTTATTGAAATATTCTGTTTAATTATTTGAAAGTAAGTCTAAATTTCATTGACATTTTATTAATGGAAGCTATAAAAAGTAATGTAAGACAAAGATTTCTTACAAGAAATCGTGTTTCAAAGATTGCAATTCTCCATTTTTCCTGTTAAGATCCTGACTCAATCAACTGCAGGCGACTGAACACCTTTTATTTCTTTTATATATTTCTTTTTCCAATGAACCTAAAATTCTGAAAATTTAAATATGAACTTGTGAAGCATCTGGGATTACTATTTTCTTGTTTTTAATTTTCAAAATGTTCTGCAGCTATTAAAACTAAAAAACAGGTTTTTTTTTTTTGTTTTTTTTAGTGTTTTTGAGGTATTACTCGGAATTTTCAACTAAAAAAAATTCGACGAAAACCTGAAATGATAAAAAATTTGTAAAATAATATTGTGTATTTAAAATATTTATTATTAGTGCAATTGTTAATTTAAAAAAAAAAAAAAATTAATCACACAATTTTAAAAAAACACAATTTTTATTTTTTTTAAAAATTAACTGTTGCACTAATAATAAATATTTTAAATTTATTTTACAAATTTTTTATCATTTCAGGTTTTCATCACATTTTTTTGAGTTGAAAATACCGAATAATAAATCAAAATCACCCAAAAAGTTAACTGTTTTTGAGTTTTAATTTAATTAATTGCAGAATATTTTGGAAAGTAAAAGCAAGAAAATTGAAATCCCAGATGCTTCACAAGTTCATTTTTACATTTTCAGAATTTTAGGTGGATTGTAAAAAGAAATACATAAAAGAAATAAAAGGTTTGCAGTCGCCTGCAGCTGCTTGAGTAAGGACCTTAATGGTATTGATTAACACCATAGAACTAAGTTCTTTCTAAGTTGTTAACCAAGTAACAAAGAAAAGCTAATAACCAGTTCAATGATAAGCTGATTTTTTTTTTTTTTTTAAATAAAAATTGCACGAGTTCCCTATAAGATCTTAGAGCTTACTTTTCATTTATATTTTTTTATCAAATTCGTGAAGTTATATACAAGAACAGCTTCATATTTGTAAATTAATAAGTGTATAATTTATAAAAATGCAAACTATCTGCAAATTTTTCATTGGCTGGAAAAATATAATAAAATTCTTATTACTAATAAACAACAATGGGTGAGAAAATTGTTTACCAAGTGACATCCTGGAACAGCTGTTTCACCCTCTTTGGCGATCACCAGCCAAGAGCAATCACCAATGCGCAGATTGAATTTTTTATATATTAAAAAAATTCATTGAGGCCGGTGGACTGCTGGCACATGAATTTTCTCACTAATTTTTCATTAGTGATTTTTTTGTTGTTTATTTTTTTTCTTTTGAGGCACCACTGCGTTTCCGACGATTATTCTTATTACTAACTCAAATCGCGTAAATGCAATTAGTTTTTTATTTCAAAGTAAGCGTAAATTTAAAAGAGATTACGGAAGCTCTACGATGTCTTGTTAGACGATACAGCTTTTTCGTTGTTTGTCTTCAATAACAATTTTTGTAATAATCGCTACTAAAAATTTCTTCATATGGATCTTCACCGACAATCGATAATTTCGTTTCTTGTATTTGAATGGTATATGTTTTCAAGAGCATCAGTTCATTGGTTCAAAAGGTATTATGAGAGATAAATGAAGCCAAAGTACTCATATTGATTAGATAAGCCTAGCTTTCATTAAAATTATATAAGCTACATTAATTTTCAATACATTCATACAAACTGTTTAAAACAATATCCTTTGTGAAACTTTATATTTCATTGTTAAGTAATATTTCATTAACAAATTTAATACTAATATTGTAATGGATATTCAATGTTATAATGTATGTTAACAGCATTTATGAAAAGTAACAACAAAATATTAACAATAATTCAGTCTTCTTGTAATGAAGTTTGACAAGTAACAAAGAAATAACGAATACGTATTAAATATTATTAAACTTAATTAGAATAATGAAAACTTTTTTTTTCTTTAAATACACACACATAATTATATTTAAAGAAAGAAAAAAAACTAAAGTTTTCATTCATAAGCTATATATTAGAATTGATTAGGTTTGTTTTAATCAAATATAAATCGGCGATGTTATTGAAAATTTTTTATTGTAGATATTATAATTTCTATTCCAATTTTTTTAAACAAAATAATGAGATGGTTTTAATTATTTATTTTCTTTAATTCATTATTGTTACAAAAAATATGTTTTCTGTTCCCCTTCCATGGCTCTACTAATTTATTTTTTCTTTTCCTTTTTTTAAAAAAAATAACTTTGCTTCTTTTATTCCATCTATTTCTGGATTTAGATGGATCTGTATTTTAAATAATGGGAGTTAATGCTTTTTTCCTTCTAACCAATTTCTAATTCCTAAAATAGTATTATTCAGGAAATTCTACCTTTTTACTGTCTGTCACTTTCTCCCTGTTTCTATTTTTTTTTTTCCCTTCTAATTAAACAAAAGAAAAAAAAAAAAAAGAAAAGAGTTCTTTCTAATTCCAGCAATCTCTGCCTAAAAGCGAAAGATCTGTCTGCCTTTCCCGAATAATTCCGCCATGATGGTGCTTCTTTTTTTTTTTTATTATTAGTATTTTTATTTTTGTCTCTTTTTCTAATTGTTTTCGCTTTGGAGCAGATCAACAATGTGAGTGGCGTCACGGCGACCAGATTCCGAGAATCGGCAACAGGAATTCGTGACCCAACAAGTTTTCACATTGTTGTAGAAACTAAGTTCCCGCCAATCAATAGGTTCGCCGAGGATTTCCCGGAATTTTGTGGTGCGCAAGCGCATTTGCACACGAAATCTCCATTTGTTGTTGCTTTACTTTTTATTTCTTTTGCTTTTTTTTTTTTTTTTTTTATTTTCCTGTTCTGGTTTATTTTAGTTCTTCTTCCTCTATTTGAAACAATAGTTTGGAAACACGATACAGCGAAATGTCAGACGGTGAAATCGGTAAACGGCGGTTTCAAATTCCGTTCCAATTTCGTATTCTGACTTCTTTTGAATTGCTACTATATACAGAGGGAAAATATATGTTCAGAATAGTAATAATAATAATAATAATAAAAAAATACATAAACATAGATATTAATATTCATCAGGGTAGTATTTAAAAACTATTTTTCTGTTTGCTGCATTTTAGTAGGACATTTTTTTTTCTCATTTTTTTTTTTTTTTTTAATTTCTAATTTTTAAAAAAAATTTTAGCTTCTTATTTTATAAGGAAATATAATAAATTAAGAAAAGAATAAGGAATTTTTTTGAACGAAATTTTTTTTAAGGAAATAATAAATTTAAAAGTCTATATAAAGTATGTTATTTGCATTGAAAATTAAGTATAAAAAAATTATTAAAATTTTCATTCTAACTGAAAAAAAAAAATAGGTTAAGAATTACAAAACAGCCTTACAAGAAGAAAAAAAATTACAGTTTAAAAACTTGAATAAAACCTACAACTTTGAATTAATCAAAAGGCAATTAAGTTATAAAATATTAAATTACAATAGAAGCTGTTAAAAGTATTTTATTTAATTTCGAGCATTATTAACTCTCTACAGTAAAGTCAGTATTTATATTGATTCTTTATTTTACACTTATTTTGATGTTTTAATCTTTATATAACATTTATACAACATCAACATTACATTTAAAATTAATCTCTAATCAAAATTATATAGAGAATTTAATATTTTCTATAACTTTTAAATTACACCGTTTACATATGATAAATGATTTAATCTTTAGCAATTGAAACCAGATTAAGTAAGGAAAAGTACTTTAGAAAAGTAATATTTTAGAATGTTACTATCTATTATAAATATTTTCATTATGCTTTTTCGTGATTTCTAAGATCTTTAATAGGATATGAATTTTTCATCTCTTTTATATTATAGGAATTTTTTAAAATAATTTAAAAAAAAAATCTGTAGATGAAATCATATAATATTTTAATAGTCAATTTCAAATGACAGGAATCTTGTATTTTCTATTAAATTAAATGTCTTATTGTTATTATTATTATTATTATTTCCACTACATTCTACTTAGGGAACTAAACCTTAATCTTTTTTGAACTTGTCAGTTTTTTATTTTAGTTATTGTACTTAAGACTTTTACAAAGAGCTTATTAATTTGACGGTATTTTTATAGTAACTTTTCACTCCATCTATTCTTCTTCACAATGTGTAACATTGACATTTTTCATATACAGTATTTCTTGTAAGTAGACTTACATACTACTTATATGTCTCCCTTCACGAGACACAAATTGATGTAGGAGTGGTTAATTTTGTGATTTTTTTTTTTTATATATAACGATCTTTTATGAACGATCTGTCGACCAGGAGATAACTTCAACTAGTGAGAGATAATAATCTCGAATTCCATTTAAAAATAAAAAATAAAAAAAAATGCACATTTCTTCGTCCTGCGTATTTATTTTCTTTTGCATTCTTAGAATTTGAACTAAGAAATACTATATAATTTTTGAAAACAAAACTAAATTTAATAATAATAATAATAATAATAGAATATAGTAAAAGAATAACAACTAGTTGTAAACGAAAGCAGGTTACTTCTTCTACATTTATTAATTTACATTTTGTGTGTAACTTAATGTTTCTTTTCATTCTCAAAAATTTTGTTTCACAATTTGCTCGTCCCATTACAAAATTGAGAAGATCTTTTCATACATTTCCATTCGTGTTTCTATATTATTATTTTCATTTTCTGAATGCTCCTCTTGATTTGAGAAAAATATTAAAATATATCATTCGTTAATTGAGAAAGAAGTCTTGTCTGTTTTTAGTATTATATTCATAATCTTGATACATAAACTCCTTTTATAGCATGATTAATTTATCGCACCTAATAAATAATAATTATTATTTATTAATTTTTAATTATTAATTTGTATTGTCTATTATATTGTTATTATTGATTATATTATGCCGTGTAATATCACCTCTTTAAGTTATTTATCGGCATCTTTAATTTTCAAAAATAAAAAGGGGTAAAGGGATTTGGTTAAGTTTTAACTTTTGATATCAAGAATTTTCATCTCTTTTAATTTTGAGATTAATTACATAAGAGTTACATTGTAGTTATTAATAATTGCAAATGTTTTAGTTAAACAATTGCTTTATAGAAAATCCTCTAAGCATAAAATATAAGTATTATATATAAACAATTTAAATTTAAAAAAAAAATCTTTTAAATTTATATTTGAACTTTTTTTTAGCTTTATTAATTTTTGAGAATTTGTCTTCAGTTGGTGATTAGATGTTTATGGGCATTATATCTAATAGATAATTATAGATCTTTCGTCTCACAAGAAAGTTGGAAAACTGTGAATTACTGGTCTGATTCGCTGCCGGACTTACCCTGTTTTACATGGTTTAACTTAAATGAATCTTAAAATAATCTTAACAAGAAAAATAGATCCCAAAATCTGTTTTGTTTTATTTTTTTATTTTATTTTTATTTTGGTTTGTTTTGCTCTTCTCATTAACTTTGCTGTAATCACTTACATTCAGTTGTATGTAAACATCATCTATACATCTGCTGTCGAGAAAGAAAAAAAAAAAATAAATTTCTAGGAATTGTTGTGATGATAATAACACCGTTAGTATCTGGTTGGAAGTGAGCACAAAGCTGCTTTTTTTTTTTTTCGATTTCCTTTGCAGATTTTGTTTAACCCTTCTGTGATTCTTTGTCAAAACGTAGATTTCACTGTCAATTTTATTAGAGATTATTGAAGGCAGTGATAACGTTAAGTTCATTAAAAGTAAATTTTTAGAAGAATATCTCGAATTCTTCTTCGAATAGTCTTTTTATAATAGTCTTGATATAGCAGACTTGATAAATTTCATTGTGATCGCTTTTTTTTTTTGTGTTAAATCCGAAAATTGTTTAGTCCTTGTGTGTTATGTTACGCTTCAAGATTTGAATGATACCAATTTACTTAAATAAATGAATTTTTTGATTTTTTTTTTTGATGGCAGCCTAAAAATAATTAAAAAAATTTAATAATCACTACTCAATTTGTTTGTTTTTTATTTTATAATTCGAGAATTAAAGTAAAATATGTAAGTTCAGTTCTGATTTAGTTTGTTTCAACTTTCAACTATTACAGATTCTTCTATTAATTCCCTGAGTACTATTACATAAATATTTATAAATTAATGCGTCGAAGAAAGTGTCGTGAAGAATGCGTTCCGGAAGTTATTTCTACTAGAGAATAATCGTGTGTTTATGAATATACATTTTATTTACGATATACGTATCCATAAAATTTGAATTTTCCCTAGCATTCACATAATTACTTGGAGCCTTTTTATTTAAATAAACAAATAAATGTAAAATAAATCTCTTATAGATTTATTTCCGTCACTGATTTTTCTGACTAGTTAAAGATTCTAGCCTAATTAATATTATAATTAAAATTCAATAATTAATAATAATTAATATTTGTTCCAATATTTTGAATGATAGCCTACTGAATTTAAACAGATATTTCATCATATCAATGTAGTAACAATCATTTGCAAGAAAAGAGATGACAAAAAATCATGAAATGTATAAGAATTGATAGTGCAAACATAATGTATCAACTTTTAAATATCTCCATTATAATATTCGAAAGTTGTGTCGAATAGAGAGCAGCTGAATTAGTAGCAAACTTTGAGCTCTCTTTCTACATCAGTACCCTTATTGTTTGTCATAATATTAGCACCCAAGTGAAGAATTTTATTTTATTTTTTTGAGCCAATTCTTTTCAACAATGGGCCTATTTTTAACTAAAATAACAAGTTAACATTTAGTAAGATTCATCATAAGTTTCAGCTTTCAAAGATAAGTCTCTTTTAAGATATCGTAATTGTTATATTTTTAATGGTAATTTTTTGTTTTTTAGTTTTTAGCCTTCTAATTTCACAACAATATCACAGCAACATATCAAAATCATCAACGAGATCCTGCACTTACATAAACGTGGTATTAAAGTTTAAGCTCTCAAAAATGAATAGTTTCTAAGTTGTCTTCATTGTAGACGGAAGACACTTAGTTTAAAATGTATGTTTTTTATAAAACTTTTATACTTTTGAAATTAAAAAAAAAGAGATATCCATATTTGATTTAGATTACCTCTTTTGTGTTGTAAGCTAAATGTTTTTAGTAATTTTTTATCTTCTATGTTTATCGAGTTTGTCTGTTTATCGAGTTAAAAATATTTACTAAATTTTTTAATATTTTATACTAAAGTTTGAGCTTGCCATGCAGATAAAAAAAAATGACAACTTATTTTATTTTATTTTTTTGTAATCTAAGTTCCATTTTCTATTCAATTTGTTTTCTGTTCCCGTATGCAAATGGTCTGCCCGAGGAAGCAATTAAAGCTATGAAATAACAGCTGACGGAATTTCTCATATAGATATAAAAATTAGTTCTGCTTCTCTCTTTTCAAGTAAAGATTAAAGGCGACACCAAAGCATAACCAAAATAAAAAAAAAAGGAGAAAGAAAACTATTAAAATAAGTGTAATTTCGCGAACATAACTGCTTTCTGCCTCCCCCTAAAGGCATCGCTTTCGCTGGAAAAACTATTGCCCAGAACTAGTTAGCCTACATTTCGTGAATAGTTTCCATGATTTATTCCTGGTTTTTCAAACGCGTCCTCGTCTTGATATCTTTCAATCAATCAGATTGGATCCCAGTTTACGAGGAATCAATCATTTTAATAGTCAGGGAACATAAAAAAAGAGGAGGAGAAGGAAAAGAAAAAACTTAAAAGATAGAAGGTGTACGACGTTAAACTCTTCTTGAAATTCTAGTTAAGCCACATGGGAAAATTGTAATGTTTAACAACAAAAACCTCCGTTCGTTGAGATGAAGTTAACTCAAATGACGTCCACTATTAGTAATAATAATATAGTTTGGTAGAGTGTGGTAGTTACATCATTGAAAAAAAGAAATACCAGCACACACAAACCACTGGTTTTTCGGGAAAAAAGTTAAAGCGAATGGCTTTGATGGAACCGAGTTGGTGAAAAATTTTCCGAAGGACGGAAATTAAAGGTAGTTTGCATTTATTATCCCGGGGGGGAGGGAGGGAGGCGTTTAGAGCACATAAAATTCTTGGTAACACTAATTTTAGAAAATTGCAGTTCCGAGAATCACTTTACGCGCTTCACAAATAATTCTTTTTACATTGCATTGGTTTCATCTCATTTTTGTTTGGCAAGAGCGTTTTTTTTTGTGTGTGTGTGTGTATAAACTTTTAGCCTGTTTTGGCTGCTGTCCAATATTATTTCATCTTCTGCGAAACAAGCTTTTCGATAGATATTGACGAACAAATCGTTAAAACTTGGTAAGTCTGTTTTGTGAATCATTATTCAAAATATTCTTAAAAGTTGTTTTTGTTTTCATTAGGATGACATTAAGATTTCTACGACTTTAAAAATAAATGTTAAATATATAAGAAATCTTGTCAGCTCGAGAGAAAGAGAAGATAAGGTTAATGCTAACGTCTTAACAATCATTGTAAATTTATATATTTATTTACCCCATTACAAAAAAAGTAAACTTCAAGATTTTATTACATAATGTCTCTTCAGTCTTTGAGTGCAGAGGAAGTAAAAGACCTAAATTGAAAGAGTATACTAAAAAAGTTCAGATTTTAACTAATAAGTGATACGAGATGTATTATTGTTATTCCTTCCTTCCATTATCGAATTTGGCCAACTAGGGACCACGGAACTAGCCCAACTTGACAACGTCAGGGCGAAGCTAGTGAAAGTCAAGAAAGGGGGGGGGGGGACGAGATTCACATCTTGTCCAGGATAACCCTGAGATAGTGAGTCTCAGGGAGAAACGGACGAAGAAGAAAGAAACAGCCATGCCAACACAGGGATTCGAATCAATGTTCCGACACATCGGCCGCATGGTAGACCGCCGTCTGGACCGCTCAGCCAAGCCGGCACGCCATTATTATTATTATTAAGAACCTTTGTAAAGTGTAGTTATTCATTCAACTCTCAAAATATCATATTGGAAATTGAACCAATAAATCATGGATATTTAATTTTTTTTGTAAAGTTTTATAAATTTTTTATAAAATTAGCATATTTTACAAATTAGCATACAGTCATGGGCGCCTGACTATAAGGGGCTAGGATTCGGGGGGGGGGGGGGCATTTGTCGCATCCTGAAATTTTCAGTTTAGATGGATAGTCATAGAATTTTTTTTCTCTCAACAGAAATAAAAGGCAGGAAATTGCTAAGTTTTATTATAACTAATTACTTTAGTTTACTTACATGTACTTTATATTGTGAAATTATATAAAAATAAAATTATATGAGATATAAAACAATTTTGTCTTTTGTTTTATATCTCATGTTATTGTTTCCACTTACGTTAAAAATTTTTGTACAAATAAAGTACAATTTTTACTGACTTTTTTTTTTTTTTACATTGTCGCCCC
>JAFIDM010000001.1:94542177-94602362 GCA_023159025.1 Thereuonema tuberculata
CTCATCCTCCCCTCCCCCCCCTTTTCTCCCACCTTCTCCAACCCCTCCCTCCCCCCCCCCCCCCCCCCCCCCCCCCCCGCCTAGAAAAACTCCTGTGGGCTGTGGGCTCTTATGCGTACGATCTGAAGTGACATACAAGATTTCAGATGTAGTTCACTTTTATTGAGTGTCGTCTTTTAGATGAGCGTTGTTTTCGAACTTATTTTTTTTATATTTTACATTTTCGAGACAAAAAGTTTGACATAAGTGTAGGTCATGTTTTTCCAAATCTTTTCACAATTCACTAGAAATTAAAAGGTATTTGATTTTATTATTAATTTTTCATTGCATAAAAATGAGAGGTTACTATCACTATCTGATTACCACAAAACAATTTAAGATTTCATAAGCTTTTTTTTCATTATTTTAATTAAACGATTGTTGGAATCCATTAAGATTTAAATTACTTAGATTGTTTTGCCATTTTACACTAAATATTTACTTGTTAGAATACAGGAATACTTAAATGTAAGCTTTACTTCACGAAGAGATTAGGTTGAGGACTGGCTATTGTACATAATAGGCTACACTTACTTTAAAATTGAGGAATAATAAAAGAATTTCGTCTAATTTAAGGCTTAATTCGACAATGTATTTTTTTGGAAGTCGATTGAGATTCATCCAGTTTTAAATAACAATTCAGGATATCCTTAATCAAGTTTATTTTTTAAGTATTGGCGAAAGTACCTCATTAAACGTAAGCAAGGTCTGCTTAAAAGATTCCGAAAATCGTGCGGGTACGATTCAACAGTTAAAAGTTTTTATTTAATAACTAGCGTATAGGCACATCAACAATGACGGGAAAACAATTTGACGGCTTTTTTTGGAGATAGAGTATTTTAAATAGAAGGTTTTTTTTTCTGTGTTTAAATATTATTTTTCATTTCTTCATTCATGTCGAGAAATGTGTTTAACGACTCTTCAGATCGTCACTTAGGGCGAGCTTCTGCATCTAATGCTCGTTTGGCCTGCGCTTGTAGTAGGCTAAAATTAATGAGTTATTTTTTTTCTCTGGCTCTTCTCTCATTGCGTCAAACACACAAAGGGAGAGATATTTAACAACAATAATTAGCTTATAGTCTCCGTAGCCTAATAGATAAGACATCTGGCTTCGGATCAGAAGGTTGTAGGTTCGATTCCTGTCGTGGACGTTTCATTGTAGAAATTAATTCTGGTTATCATTGAGATTCTAAAGGTCAACGATCACCGAAGAAAAAGCTACCGAAAGGCGCTTTGAAAGTTATCTATTGTATTTGCAATAGTATAGTTCTTAATACTAACAAATAAAGGATAAGTTACAAAAGAAATAGGTTTCTATAAACTAAGACGCTCTGTAAGAAAGAAGACAAGTTGTACCAGAGAAGTATTGGTATATTATTTGAGATGCGATACTAAGGGTAAAAGTTGTAACACAATGTCGTTATCTATTACTCCTTTGAATCTTTTATTTCCATTAAATAACCACTAAAAATAGCTAGGAAATTTGTGTAGTAGATTTTGCAATTCAGTAACAGTTGAATTATTGAAATATAGTTTTTAAGAGTTTTTTATTTATTTGTGGTGTCTTTTACTTTTTCTTATGTACTTTTTCTATGATTTTTCTCCGAATATTGTCTATGGGAAAACTGCTGTGGATGATTAAGAAATTAACGAGATATGGACAACTGCCGCTGTAGTAATTAGAAGTTGGAAGTGTTTTCAGTACATGATATTTTTTATTTTTTTATTGAACTTTGTATCTTGACATATTAAAGCTTGTGAATTAATCTTTTTAACGTCAATGAATGAATCACATCTACTCTTTACCATTCGTTTAATTTGAAAATCGCAACAAACTTCAGCAAAAATGACTTAATATGATATTAAGTACCTTTCCACTATAGACATTTCTCTGGAGCAAGTTATCCGTAGAAAAACGCATCTTTTGTTATTATTATAATTGAAGCCCACTTTAGAAAGCATTTTAAATTCTCAAGACTTCTGACTTGAACCAAAAGTACAGGTTTCTGTCAAGGATATTTCAAAGTTATGATAATTGTCTGCCTTGGTAGGGAAAAAAAAAAAAAAAGAAACAAGTAGCAGATTCTCGACTCAAGTTTGAAGAAGTGGATATTTGGCATCGAAAATTCTAGAAAAAAATTCCAGATATTTGTTTGGACCACTTTGAATAAATGTAAATAACGAAGAGTAGAGGGTGTTTTTTTTTTTTTTTTTTTTTTTTTTTTTTTTTCCTACGCATTTGTAATTTTGAATAGGACCTTTTTAGTTAGTGGAGGAAACTGTTGGTTATTTTCTCAATAACCTCGAACTATTTCAGATCTGAATGTAACTCCCTTAAAAACACAATTGTGCCCTTTGATATTCTAGAGGAATTGAAAATGACAATCATATTCTTTTGGTCTATAATTACCTTATATTCCAATTATTTAAAGACAACTTTCCAATTTCAACAACAAGGCTTTGTAACTTTAACAAATGAAAAACAGAAAATATGGTGCAGGACAATTAAGATTTCACAAAAAAAGGCCATGTTGATCTCAACTAGAAGCTATTTACAAGTTTCTTTAGTTATTATTATCATCATTATTCTTATTTTTTTTATAATTAATGAAACAAAGAATGTCATCCGCCTTATTTTCATCGAATTATGTTATTATATCCCGTTTTGGGTTAAATGTCAAAGTTATTTTCAGAAGTTCCTTTTGATAAATTTCTAAATACTAGGCTGCAACTTTACAGCAAATTAACATAACGTCATTATTAAATAAGAAAAAAACATGCTGGTCCATTTGTTATCGGTTGTTTTTTTCTTTTTTGTTTTGTTTTTCGAGAGTTTTACTTTTAATGAATTAAACAATTAACACAGCAAATTTTTTTTTCGCTTGTTTGTTGCTAATTGTTTAATTCTTTAAAAGTTATAATTTTAAAATAATATTTAATGTGTGTATCGTTATAATGCAGAAGTGAAATTTTAGGCCACCACACAATTACGGATAAAATAATTTATACACATTAAAATATTAAAATACATGTACTTTCTAAGCGACTTGTGCTTCTTTGTCAAGTAAAAAGAATAAAGAATAAAAAATACCCGCTCTCGGGAGCGAGTCCCGGGATCTTAACCCCTCGCACCTTCTGAGTCTGTCATCGGTGAAGTTTGGTTGGCTGATGAGTCCTAAAAAGGACGAAACGGTCCGTCCCAGTCTCTTCCCGGTGACAACTCAGGGTGCGAATCCTTTCTTGTAGCGTTGTGCCTTCGCTTACTTACTCAATAAAAAATACCGTTCAGTGGTTTTTCATACCAAATTTTTTCATCAAACCGCGTGTAGCGTTCGAAAATCTCACCAAATATTACTAACTAATATGAAACAAAAGATGATTAATTATTATTAACTTGAGCACTTTAACTTAATTACGCCTATTTTCAATTTTTTTTAATTAATAAATTATTTTTATAAAATATTAAAAAGTGTCTTAATTTTTTATTAAAACTGACTGTAAAAAAATAATTCTTAAATAAATAATTTTTAGCTCAATTATCAATTAAATCGAATTTGAGTAATTAAATTAAATTAATTGTAAATTGTAAAAAATATTGAAAAAATACAAGTTCAAAAATACTTCGGTATTTATCGTGATACAAATTTAAATTGGAATAATCAGTAGGTAACTATTATTAAAAAACAAACTCTAAGTTATATAAATTTAATCATATAAAATATATTTTTCCACAATAACAAAAATAAGGTTTAAAGCTTTTGTAGGTTCTTTTTTATGTTATGGTATTGAATCTTAGATTTACTTAAATAAAAAACAACTAAATAATATAAATAGATCAATTAAAAAAACTTTACAATTAATTATATGATGTAATTTTCTAATTTTTTTTTTTTGTTTATCAGTGTAAAATTGATAATTTCTGAATATTAATTTTAAACTGTTAACCTAACTTTTGAATTATATAACCATTAATTTTGCTTTTACGTTTGTGCTTATTTTTAATTTTATTTTTAATTAAATCAATTACTCTGTACGAAACAGATGTATTAATTTTTGATTTATTTAATCTTAATTTATCTATACATTTTGATTAAATCAGTCTTTCTATATTTATTTCATCGTATTGGTTACAGTTCTAAAAAAATAAAAAACTCATTACAGGTTTTTTAATTGTAAACCTAACAGGACTGTAACTCATTAAGTGAATAATAATAATAATAATAAATTTTTTACTAAAAATTGTTACACGTTAAATAAATGATTTTTAAAAGTTTCTTTTAGCCAATACATTAATTCAATGTTAAAATTTAAACTAAACAATCAAAATAAATATTTGATGGTCCTTGATGAGAAATTTTACTTTATTTTTTTGATATACGGTATTTAATAATTTTCTGTTACAATATCGATTAAATTCCGCGAATAGTTCTGGGATTACCTACCAGAGGGCAGCAGGTAACAAGAACATTGTCAGTGGAACCTTCTCTTTCCTGTCTATTTTTTAGTAGGGTAACTCAAGTGAATACGAAAAACTAAATCAAAATCAGGTCTTTAGATAATTTTTTTAGATTTTTATTAATATTTTTTTATAGCTGCTTTACATTATATTTAGATGTAGAATATACGTTATAGTTTTAAACAAGTTGAAACTGATTCTGATTATAGGAAGAAGACCTAATCTCCTATCTCCTCGTACAACTTCATGTCAAGAAACTCCGCTTATTATTTACTAATGCTAAAAAGGGTGACGCTGAAAGACAATTAATAAAAAAATATCAACCATCATGAAATGTCAATTTTCATCATAAAAATGTCCCACTTTTTCAAGCGTTTACATTATACTGCAGAAGACGACTGTCTTAAATGCGTTTGATTTATTTACTTAATTATTTATTTATTTATAAGACTTTCTTTAAAAAAAGAAAGAAAGAAAGATGGAGGAAAGAAGAAAACAGTGTATTCCTCACTAAGACAATTGAGGAATAAAAACAATTCAGTTGATACCATTTCATTTCGTCTCCTTGTTTGTAATTTCAATTTTTAAAGGCAAAATTTAAACACAGTTTAAAGATTTTTTAAACATTCAATTATTTGCTGATTTGGGGAGTTTCATGGAGGTTGTGGGAGGAGGAACCATAATACAAGAACCTATCTTTCTTAAGATACCTTTCTTATAAAGATAAATCTTCCTTACAAAGATACCTAAGAAGATACCTTCATAAGAAATTTTTTTCTCTCGTTATTCCATTTTTTTCTCTCATTATTTTCTGTTATTATCTATAATATTTGGTTAAATGTTGTTTGTTTCTATGGGCACAGTCTTGGAGGAAGCGTTTGGAACCTCGAAATGGTGGACGATTGTTAGCAAATATGTTTTTTTTTTTTCTTTTGGTTGGAGCTTATCTAAAAATTACTTATTAGTTCCCCCTCCCCTCCCCTTCCCCGGCTAAATTCTGGTGAAATTCTTATTTAAACAAATTGCTATTTCAAATATCGCCAATTAAAAGTATTTTTGGAAAAATACATTAATTAAAAGTAACATCCTTTTTTCAGAATAATTCCTGTAGCACATTAAAAAAAAAAAAAAACTTAATTTCGTTTTATAATATGAAACAAATAATAATAATAGTAATAATAATAATAAAAATAATAATAAGAAAATTATAGTAGGTACAGGATCTTATGATTTAGTACCACGGAATGCAGTGGTGATTTGGAGACAAGTCGATGCTCACCCATCTTAAATACGTAGGATTTCATTTCGAGATGGACTCCAGCAAACTAAAACAAAAAGATAAGCCTCGTCTCAAAATTGGGAGTAAAATACTTCTCAACCTGTCATCCATCCAAAAAAAAAAAAGCGAAAGATAGGGTCTATTGGAAATATTTCGAGATTTAGTAAAAAAGAGGGAGGGGGATATCTCCCTATATAAATTATCTAAACCGGAAATAACTTAGAGTTGTGAGAACTTTAGGTTCTGTCCGGAATAGAGATATTCCGAGGAAATTCTGATCATTGTTGAAAATCAAAAACGGCTTCTCCAGCCATAGACAGGCGCTAGTACCATATTTTAGGTATAGAATCCAAAAAAAAAAAAAATAATGATGTAGTGATAGTGAAGAAATACCATAAGGCGGGGATTGTCTTCAAATGATTACGCCTAAATGCTGAATGATTTCTATACCCAAAAGATATCTTAGTTATTTTTAAACGTATTACAGTAGAGCCCCGATTATCGGCGGAATTGGGTAGCAAGGGTACCGCGGATAGTAAAAATTGCGGATAACCCGAAAAAAGACTAAAAATGAGGTGTAAACACGAAAAAAAATATTTCAGCATAAAAACTACGTTTTATTACACAAAAAACATAATATGCAAAACTTTTAAAATCTGTACAGTAGGCCTACAGCAGAAACCTTTCTGCTGAGCAAGAGCCTGCCACTCATCCGCAAATTCCGAGAAGGCCTATCGGGGCTCTACTGTATAACCTTTTACTTTTGGTAAATCTTGTAGCATCCAATTCCCCCCTCCCCCCCTAAAATTCAATAAAATATTTCTTTTTCTTTTTTCTTTTCTTTTGTAAGTTAAAAAATAAATAAACATTTATTTATTAATTAATTTTTGTACGGTACGTATCCGAAGGTCCGTGTTCAAGGGCTGTCTAGGACTGCCATTATGGCGAACCACGAGAAGAATCCATTAAAATTTAAGGGAACATACACTGTTTTCACCTTCCTGAGGAAGTCAATATGGAATGACTCCAGACCCGAAGAGAAGCCGACAAACACAGGAAAGGAAATTTTTCAAACATCCATGCCAACGCCGGGTATCGACACATCGGCCTCAGGGCAGGCTGCCGCCTAAACTACTAGGCTATGCCAGAACGGCAATTAATTTTTATTTTATCTTAAATCACAGCAGATATACTTGAGCCTTCCGAATCTCATTTTCAGTTATCAACTGGCAGCAAACTGGCAGGCACCGAAAGAGCTGTTGTGTGGCCCAACCTTATATTTTGTAATTAATACGTTTCACGGCCTTTTATTTAATTCAATTTCAAAAATTGATTCTTTGTAATTAGCATTTAAAATGTAGAGAAATACAACAGAAATGAAAAATTCAACATTCCTGAGAGGAAAAAAAAAAAAAAGTTTAGTTCAAAATTTAATTTATATTTTCAGAAAATGTTATCTGATAAAAATAACAATTTTTTTTTGTTGAATTTATTATTATTTAAAAACTAACCACTGTTAATATTCTTTTATTTCAATTGTTAAATTATTTTAAATTGTTAATTTTGCTTAGTTGCATCTTCCTGTAAAAACATTTAACTTGTAGCCATGGAATGAAACCAATGGTTTAAGTTGAGAACAAAATTACAGTTGGCATGACAACTTTACACTGGTAATCATAATGAATCTACCTTTCTGATGTTACTTTATCATTCACTTTTTGATTTTTTTTTTTTTTTCCTATAGTGATATTTTTGTTATGAAAATCAGTGACTGACAGAAGGATGTTTTCGACTTAAAATTGAGTTCGCTTTTTTTTTTTTTTTTTTTACTCCTGCGCTTTATTTTTCTGCGAAGTGGATGTTGGATGAAACCTGTAGATACTTTAGTCATTTAAGTTTATCTTGCTAATAGCAAAAAAAAAAAAAAAAATGGTTCTGTTCATTAATTTATATATTCACACCTCTCATCTATAACTATCTATTATTAAGCGTAGATTAGCAATCGAATAACTAAATTTCCTGGTCGAATAATATTTCTGACTGTTTCAGTAGTTATTATAAATGATACAGCAAAGGAAATTAAATAAACGACATTTCTATTTGAGACACTAACTTATATTACTAACATTTTAAGTGTTAATAATAGATTGTAGCCAAAATGACGCAGTCCACTGCGATATTGGCGTGCGATTTCTTCTGATGCGTGTTTATTTACCGCCTTAGAGTCACATATTTAAGCTTTTATGAATTTGATGATCATTACATCCGATTTAAACTTTGTGGTCTTAGTTCTTCATTAAAATCCATCAAATAAGATTTGTTATAATGTATGACTGAATATAGTCTTATTATTTCAGATTTCTGATTTCTTAGCTTTGTCTTTGTTTGTTCAGAATAAGGTCAATAACTTTATTCAGAGAGCAAATGTGTATGTACAAAAGTGAACTAGTCCTGGCTGATGAGTATCAGAAAGTGCGAACCAGTCAATTTTAAAATGTATCTGATTGACAGAAGACTTTCAATGCTAATATTATTGATGAACGATCGTACTTTGTATTTAATTTATGTCCCTTTTAATTCGTTTGTGGCCGACTTTAATACTAGCGCACGAATTATAATGCTTCATTTTCACAAATGTATTTTATTTAATTACCTTTTTAGTGACCCACTGTCCTTTCTTAGATTTTACCTTTATTTGTGCAATATTCCTTAGGGTTTATTACTAGGCTGTTGCTAGGAAAAAAAGTATTAATAAATTTCCTTTAAAAAAAAAATCCCATAATTGAAAACGCCAAATATTCTTGAAGGGAAAAAAACACACAACAAAATCCTGCGGCCTGCGTGGTGAGGGTGAGGTTTGTTGGAGAGAAACTGGAATGTCGGAGGTGTTCCTCCCCCTCCCCACTGCTCGTAGGCTTAGCTGTCAGGCCATGAGCAATTTATTGAATCCTTTGCTCAGCGTTCCAACCAGTAATTATCAGCTTTACGAACTGCTATTAAGCTTAATTGATGAATATAATTTTTCTTACGGGAGCTGCCTCGGCTGACTTTAGGTGTCAGAGGTTTATCTTTTTTTTTCCTTCTTCTTCCTTTTTTTCTGTTCAATATATAATATTTTGTTTTTCTTTTCTTTTCACTTTGAATTTATTAATGGAATCATTCAGTTTCCATATGATTGTTTTTTTTTTTTCCTTCGTTGTTGTGATTCGAAAAGGAAATATTACTAGTGTATAACCCGTTCACAATCGATGGCAAATTTGTGTCAGGAGAAATTGCGTTAACTATAGTTTCACTACTAAGAAAATAAAATGTAATTTATATGACTTTTTATGACTTTTTTATGACTTTTTTTTATGATTAAGAAATACATATTAAAAATTAGAGATAGCTTTTAATAAAAAACAAAAATATTTTTAATATTACACGAATATCCATAGGTAGAAAAGGAACTAAAAATTTGACAAGTAAATAAAAAAAATAAGCTAAAGCAACCTAAACTACAAAAAAAAAAATATTCTTTTATATAAAAATTCTTTGTAATCTATTGTAAATATTTCCTTTTAACCTATCTTTAAAACTTTAGATTATGATTTATATAGCTATACTCTAACCAACATTAATGCTCATATAGCAACTAATTTAAATGTATATTAATGTTGTATGGTAGCATGTACTAATGTGCAAGCAGATGTATAATAACTTCCATTCAGTGTATTAGAGTGTTATTTTTATTGGCATATTCTAAGTGATAATCATTATATGTAGAACAAAGAATTGATAGGAACCTGTTGATAGCAATTCTGTGTTCCTAACAGGCCCATGCACAAAATTATGGAAAAACAAAACAAACACCCAAACAAACAAATAAAGTCTGGTTTAGAGAATATTTATGGAGAAAGAACTATTTTAAATTCATCGTTAATTAATTTAATTAATAACGTATCCAAAAACAACTTACAATATAACAATTAAAAGTGTAATTAGTGAAAACTTTAAGATTTGGATCAAATGGATTTTAATTCCTCGAAAATTAAATTTAAAAAGTTGGAAATCGTTTAGCTGCTATCACATTTTTAGTTATTAAAAAATTTGTCACATAATTACATGGGATATGGGTCTTACCTAAATATTGGTCATAAAATAATTTATCTAATATCCCAGTTTATAATTTATCGAAATTTATCTAAATGTAACTGCATTATATAAGCAAGCAATGCTTTCTGTAATTTTTTTTTTAAATTTATTAATTGTCGTCGATGAGTGAATTACCGATCATAGAATAGTAGATTGAGAAAAACTGGAAAACAAAAGTAGTGTTTTGTAAGTCACATTTAGGTTTGGTGTCGTTCCTTAGAATTGGATTTATATGACATTTATTCTTTCTGTTTTAGTACAGACTTAATGGTTCTCTACTCCGTTGTTTAAAACGTTTATGTTTCATTAAGAAATTTGTGAAGATAAAAAAAAAATGTGAAATTATCATCCTCATGACTTCATTGCAACCAAACATTTCAGGACATTTTGCAGGAAAGCTGAGACTATCAGAAATAACTTGACTTACTGGAATCACCTTTAAAAATAAGCCATCAAAATTTGTTGACTTAAGAAAATACATTTAGACTAATTGTTGATTAAGTTTACATGAGATAAATTTATTTCTCGAAATATGTTCAGCATTTTTCTTACTTTCATATTTACATTGTTGTCATTTATCAACAACCCAGTTTGTGACAGCTACTTGCAAAATCTAAAAAAAAGCCACATGACCTTTTTTAGTTTTTCCCAGAATTCTGAAATTTTTTTTGTTTTACTTTATAATTATGACCGTTAAAGCTAGTATCATGTAAAACTGGCTGATAAAATTAAACTGTTAAATTTTAATTATAACAGGGCCCATATTATTCAAAATTAACGAGATTAATTGTGTGATTAAAGTAACAGTTTTTTTTATGTTGTAGATATCTTTAATTCCATCGATTCAATTTTGCTAAAGACATTGTAACATCAAAAAGTTCTAATTTTGAAAAATATTAGAGGAATGCAGTAACTTAAATTTATTTTAATAAATCTTTTTATTTATTTACTTCGTTATTTTATTGATTCAAATCCTCTTATATATCTTAAGTAATTAATTTCCCTATTAACGATCACTAACCATCTTATTAATGTGTAATTATTATTATTATTTTTATAAATTACTGACACTTACAGATTTAATATATTCAAGTGCACACGTGAATATTTTCATTTGTGAAGCTCCCTTTCTATTTCATCGTTTCTTTCAATAAGTTTCAATTCACCTGGAAAATTCTTTTTTTTCCTTCTTATGTAAGATTACCTTTTTTTAAAAATGCATTTTGGTAAACTATTCAGTTACAAAACAATTTGGCGAAGAATTGTCAAACGCTTGGAAAATATAAAAAAAATTATCGGTTAGTTATGTAAAATATTAATAAAAAATTTATTTTGTGCGCAAAAAAAAAATAATAATAATAAGACTTTACCTTTGATTTGTTTATTCTCGTTGATTCCACTTCTATCGTTGAGCCAGAGTAGCATCCGCCGGAGTGTTTTACAAGAAAGTTCACACTTGCTGTACAGAAAATCAGTAAAAAATTTTATTTTTTTCTCCAATCTGATCCTAAATTAGATCTGAAACGACTGCTCGGATTGAAACATGTTGCTTCTTCAGCAAGATTTGACCACCGTGTAAAAGATGTATGATCGTAGTTTCCCAATGTATTGTTGAATAGACAAGCATTCCAAAACATATAAATTTGATGCAATCAGTAAAATTGGAGCTGCTTTATTTAACTAACTTCAAATAGCGAATGTCTTTTTTTTTTTCCGTAAATGATTTCTTGCAATCGTATATGAAAAAAAAAATTGAGACATACAACATATATTTTTTATTATTTAAATGTCTAATTAGAAAATCTTCGTATCTGTTAAGATTGACCATTGTATTTGTTTTCATCTTGAAAAAAACATATAGTATCAGAAATAATAACAACAATAACAGAGTCTGTAATGGATCATTTAATGTTTCATGTTGCCTGGGGTTCATTGTAGATTTATCGTTCTCGGCCGAGTGATGAATGCTTACCCGGCCTGTCTCGCTCCTCTCAGCCATCTTCCACCCCTCCCTCCCTCGGGCTGTAAGTAGGATCGACCTCCCTCCGTAAATTTCGCCAGAGCCGACACTTCCCTCAGATTTTTTTTTTTATTAACCCTCATCCTCCCAAACCACCCCCTCTTTATCATCTTCATAAATCCAAGAAAAAGCTGGCCAGTGACAACATTGCCAAGGAGCAATATCTAAGCCAGGAAAAACAAGGGCCAGCTGTTTTTTAAGTTTTGGTTTATTCAATAATGATTTAATGATGGCTCCTTTTTTTTTTTGTTTCTTCTGCTTGATTAGGAACTTTTATCATTGCAAGCATAAATGTAAGATCCTTTTGATGATCAACTATTTTCTCATTAAAGTTGTTTTAGATGAAATAAAAGTACCTTTCTTTTTACTTTCTATAAAATTGCTCCTGTATTTGCTTGTAGAATTTAGAATTAGAATGCTAGGTACTAACCAGAGATTACAGGTATACATAGTGACTAATGTCGTTGTTTTTCTTGTAAGGTTTTTTTCTTTTCCCCAATAGACCACTTTGTTTTTGAGAAGAAGTGAGGTCTGAGTTTTTAATTATTGATATCGGAGGGGGAGGGATGGGAGTAAAGACTTCTGGGTCGTTCTTTAACCATTAATGTTAAATTGCAAAGAAACTACAAAGCCGTCCTTACGGAGAAATTATTAAATTAATCAGAACTCGAAACCTCTTTCGTGATTCTTTAGCGGATCTTGAGGCTTTGGAAAACCGAGTGCAGTCTTACTGCTTCCCGACTTCATAGGATTAAAAATATGTGTTGTTGTTGTTCCCCACTTCGTTCTCTGAAAATCAAGTAAATCGCCTTTGTTAACATCATTTCCGGTCCTAAGGCTCTCCACAAAGTAACCGGAAGCCATCGAGTACATTCCATACAGTATCATCTGGTATGATCAAGATACCTCGTCCGACCCAGATAAAGGCAAGAATACGTTTTTTCCGTAGAACATACATAATTAAAATAAGATGCAATTTTCAAATAATTTTCTACTTAAAAAAATATTCTTAAAGGTTTTTTTTTTTTTTTTTAAGTATGTTAAAGCATTTTCAAACCCAGATTTTTTTTATACCATATAAAGAAGAGTGGCTCAACTTCAATTAAGCCACTCAATACTATGGTATCTTGATCCAGAATGTAGGTGAACCCAAGCTGATGTATTTTTTTATTCTAAGCCCTCCCCCCTCTCATTTCAACAAGAAAGTCCATTATTGAAGAATAAATGTAATAGGTGTATTCTTTTTAAACTCTAATGTTAATATTTTACAATAAATTTATTACATGTCCGTATTATATCAAGAACATTTCAGAGTGATTACATTTGAAGATGGTTAAAAGATGAAAATTAAAATTTCTTATGTTTTTATAACCAAAAACCAAACTGAATTGTAAGAATTTTAAATAGATGGGATGGATTCCATTTCTGTCCTGGTACCGTACCTAATAATCCAAACTTACACAAGTCATCTCCAAGCCATATAGCCAAATTCTAAATAATTTTTACAAAAAAAATAAATGCTTTGAATGTTCGTTACTGGCGATATCCACTTGCAGGAAACCCTTTGGTATGTAAGGTTTTCTGATTGTTGTATCTCTTCTTGTGATTTAGAATGTCTTGAGTCTCTCTTGCCTTTAAGGAAAACATTATTGCATTAAAATCCCTGTAATGTTTCTTTTGCTACTGGATTACGAGACATCCCGCTGACAGAACACATATCGGGCTGCTCTTCGCTAACTGGGTGTTTGTTTTACTATGCTGGTGCATCATATCGTGACAACCTCATGCTGTTCACTCTGCGGGAGACCTCTTGTACTGCACGTGCCTCCAGTCTTGCTTGCTGTCGCGACCAAGGAACAATTATTTACGCCTATACATTTTTTGGAAAAAAAAAAAAGGAAAAACAGAAATAATTGAACTATCAAAGTTTAACACTGATGTAAACGTTTAAAAAGTAAATGAATAAATAAATAAATACAGTTCGAATTAAGGAAAACTTGAATCAATTCTAATGTCTTAGAGGAAGAGAATCAATATTTATTTATTTATTTTCTGATAGTCCTTATGGGCTACGTAGCCATTTCTTCAGTGTAATCGTAGTTATTCGTATTTTGACAAAAGTTTCATTTGACAAATTATTGGGAAAAAAAAAATCGAATTTATAGTCATTTGGTAAAAAGTAAATTCATTTTTACGATTATATATAATTATTATCAAACAATGCTAAATGACAAATTTGTAATTTCAAAAGTATTTTTTTTTTAAATTTTAATGAATAACAATAATAGTCTAACTATTATCCTTCTTACTTAAATCTTTATATCTTTAAATTTAAATACACGTTTTCCTACAGAGAAGTTTTGAAAAGCGGTGGGAGGACAAATTTTGAGAACCGAAGGCATAACGGCAGATTGAGAATCACTGTTATAGAATCACTGAAGTTCGATAATTTGAAATGGTTTTAAGCGTTTGGTTTGTTAATGCATGAAATCCTTGCACTGTTTCTTTCTTCGCTCTCCTTATTAAATTAAGATCTCACATCCTTCTAGTCCACTTTATTCTTCTTTTTTTTTTCCTCTCTAACCTATTATCCACCCTCGCTTTGGTTGATAAGCAACTCTGTGTCTTGTGCCCTTTTGTTCTTAGGTCCAAGGGGTTGTTCAGCCTTCTGCTCCGCCTCGACTACACCCTCAACCACCTTCTCAATATCTTAATTGCTTATCTCCATATTTTACTAAGCAACTGTTCGCAGCCACAAGAAGAAGAAGAACAAGTCTTATAAACTATCAGTATCTTGTAAAGTTTCTATCTTATTTTTTAATGAACTGACAGTGGGATTTCCAAACAATTAGGGACAAAAGAAAATTACTATTAAAAAAGAATAAGATACTGCATTCACACGAATGAACTAAGTGGGCGCAAAAATTAAAATTAAAAAGCCCGTACATTTCATGAAATGTATTTACAGAAGCAGAGTTTGTGTTCATATCCTGAGACAGATGTTTCTTTTCAGTCAGGAACAGTTATCTCCGAAGGAGGCCGAAGTTTCCAATGATAAAAGTGAAAGTGATCTCTGAAAAAAATTAAGCGAAAACATTTTTAGCTTCTCTACTTAATATCCATCAATTCCAATTGATTTTCAATTTCCAGTTTGGCCAATAAAATTGAAATACATTTGAGACCATTATTTTAGTTCCATTTTCATTGCTGCATTCTCTATAATACTGAATTAGCAGTGTAGCATTACCGAAATAAAAATGTGCGGGAATTACGTTTACAATTGAAAGATTTTTCTCAAAATCTAAGAAAAAAAAAACAGTATCTCTTTTAAGCAGTTTTCTTTCTCTACAAAAATTTTTTGATTGTTGTTGGTTTTTTTTTGTTTTTTATGTACCGAGAGTTGTTTCCAATTTTAAGCAAAAAATTTTGCTGTTTTCGTATCACTTTCAAAATATCAAGTTACTGCTGAAATCCAAGATTGTCTAAAACAGTCCAAAGGATTTTACGAATTGAATAATTTTCAGTAATCCTAATTTTTTTTTTTCTCTCTCTTTCGGTAAATCCAACCTTTTTGTCAAGTGACTGAGTTTCTGAGACTTTGTAAAGAAGGATTTTCCGCTTCGTACTTACTAATTTTACTTAAGATCTTCAGTATTGGGATTGGCTTTGAATCTATAAGTTTATTACACTGTTTTGACTTTCTTTTTTTTTTTTTTTTTTTTGGTAACCTAATATTACTTGGAAGAAAGAAATTCTGCCGCTGTTAATTCATTAAAACTGAAAATTCATTAAACAAAGCGAATAATTAAATGAAAGCCTTAATTGATTTCGGAATAATTATAGTTGATTAAATAGCACTGCTACAGACTTTGGGTAGTGCTATTTTGTTTTGTTTGTAGTTGAATCAAACCTGTACAATTTATTGGACTACTTAATTTTAGGAGTAATCAGTTAATTTATTGTAAATAGACCAAAAAACTTTTTAAATTCTCACTGAAAAGGACATTACTGTGTCCTTTGGAACTGGTTTGGTTATTTTTGGAAGATGTTCACAAGGTCGTCCTTTTCCTTGTAGCGTTTTATTCAATAGTTGTTTAATTCCAGTCTTCTTGTTTGGCTGAACAATATTTGTGGGTATTCAAAGATAATGTTAAATATTCATTAAATGGATGTAGCCTAAGATGTGTTTGGCAAATTATTTTCATTTACTTCATTAACTACAAAAATACAAGTGTATTTTTGAATTTAATTGGGAAAAAAAAATCTTACAATGCATCTGTTTAAAACTTTGAATGGCCAATTAAAGTTGTTAAGGAAAAAAAAAAAAAAAGTGACCTTGTAATTAAAAATGCAGAATTCATAAATTATGATTTTTTTCCCCTACCCACCCACCCCTCCAATTGGTGGTCATGTCCTTACTCGTTCACCTGAGTCTTGAACCCTGCTGCTGTTGTACGTTACGGCTGACAATTAATCACAAAATAATGACCAAAGGCCTCCGGATCTAAAACTCGCTGTAGCCGGGGCTATATATCATCAGGAAATGGAGGAGGTGAAGTCTTCAAGGGTGTAGGCGGATATAGGTGGGACTGGGTTCGGCTTTTTAAAGGGGGTGGGTGGGGGAAGAGTGGGTTGGATAATGTGAGGTGGCAAATGACAGATCACCATCTATTAATATTTGGCAATTTTTTTTTTTTTTTTTTTTAATGGATACTGTCTTTACGTCTTCATATTTCAATTGAAGGATTTTAAAAGCTTAATAATGCATATCTTGCTGGAATCATTAATCCTGTTTTATAAACGACAGACCACACTGGACTGATGCGATCTATGCGTTCCAGACCCAGATTAGCACAGCCTGAAAGATTGACTTGAGGAAAGTTTTGAACTGAAGCTAATAGTTCTCACACCACCAGTAAATTGCACCCAGGTACAAAACCACTTCAGGTCTGGAATGAAGAAGGAAATTTAGATCTTAAGTTTGTCATAGACTGAATGTTTATGCAAACATTTTTCATTCAGTAAGACAAAATAAATAACAACAACAACAATAAAAGAAAATAATAATAAGCTAAGATTATATATTATATACACGACTCAATATAACTTAATATAATACGCATAGTTAGGAAATTTATGGCCACAACCATACATCCCTAACCATTATTCCACAATTGTTTTTACACTTGGCAATATGTGCTTTGGTCCTTGATCCGCCATTTTGTCTTTGCTGGGGAAACCCAAGGTTTTAAATTTGGATTTCAATAATGATAATAATAACCATAAATTAATGAGAAGGAAAGTTCGTTAAGCAAACTTTAATTTAATCATACAATCTAGATTATTGTTGACTCTTGGAATCTCCCAGAATAATGTTTAGTATTTCACTAAAAGATTTTTTTTCCATTCATCTTCTTATCCTCTGAAGGTCTCACTTAGATGTAAACGCAATCTAAATTCTTGTGATGGGTCTTACGGGTCCTGTAATTTAGACTCGAAAACACTTTTTACAGAGTGTACCGAAGGACAGTTAGTTTCCAACAACAGTGATCTTCCCTCTCGGGAATAACTGATAGCCATTGCATAAGGGTTGGGTGCACCTTGGGACGTCCGAGGCAGTAAAGGAGGAAAAAAAAATCCTCGACTCCTTTTAATCCTTTCATTTTATGGGAAAGCACCCATACCGAGGGGTTGAGATACATTGTCAGTGCTTAATCTACGTAACAACAGTAAACCATTAAAGTTTTGATATTTTAATACATTTTGTTTATTGAAAAAAAAATCCTTCAGAATAGCGGATTTTAATTAAATTTTTCTTTTATGTACAGTAAAAAAAACAAAAAACAAAAACAAAAATAAAACGAACAAGTCAGCAGTGGTTTAATTTAAATTGAACTATAAAAGAGTCTCTATTTCCGCTGCATTGGCACCTCGGATCTATGTATTTTGAGATTGCAGCTTCGGACCATACGTATACAATCTCAAAAAAACAAAAAAAAACAAGTGACTATAATTTTGTGCTAAAGCATAATTTAAGGGCAACGCTTTATAATAAAAAAAATTAAAAATAATAATAATGTAATAAAAAAAAGGAAGTACATTAACGTAAGGAAAAATAAAAAAAGATAGTAAAATCATAAAAAAAAACCCCACATGGACATTGAGAAAAAAAGATTAAGAGAAAGAACAGTAGATATACGGATTCGTACCGACAATCTCCAGCATGAGAGTTCGAGGCCTTACCCATCAAGCTGTAGCTGACAACTGAAATGATCATTTCTAATATTTAAGCTAATAGCGGAAATCCAATGAAAACAATCCGAGCATGGGGGGGGGGGGGCGTTGGCCCCTGAAAATTCCCCATTCTACAGTATTTGGGCCTATGATGGTGAAGTCGTTTTGTCGATCCGACCTTCCGTTCTGGAGTTGTTAGGGGTGGACAGACAATGATGGACGAACAGGACAAACGCAATAGCCGCTATCACAGTAGCTCACTAATGGGTGGATGAAAAATGGTAAAGTCAAACTGCGAGAAACGCGTGAAACTACAGTGCATCCCAATGTTTCTCACTTACAGTCAAATGTACTTTATTATTGTTGCTGTCGTTGTTATCAATGATGTTACATATACAGTAATATATTGTATACTGTACATGTATTCTATACTCCCCTTACAATCCCAGCACATTAAGCCCCCTCCCCCCAGGACAAAACTACGTTACGTATGTTTTAGCTTTCGTATGAAGTTCCGTTCCCCCCTATATCCGTAAGTTACATAGGTAGGATCGCAGCTTCTATGTTTCTTTTACATTTTCAACTATTTTTCTAGGAAGCCACAAATGAAGAGACACTCATGTTCTTGCATTCCGAAATGCCTCAAAAATAAAATTTAAGAAGAGAAAAAAAAATTATTTAATATTAAAGTTACTTTGACATACAGTAAAATAAAATAAAGTATTAATTGCATATTGTGTAACTTAATGAGTGAAGTTCACGATTCCTATTAAGAAACAGCAGGTATGTGATTGAATTAACTCCTTGATTCCTATCTTTCCTTTCCTCCCACACTAACTGGTTGCCCGTTTCAGGGACGACTATGTTAGTAATGGTGGCAATAGTAGCATAACTTTGAAACTTGAAACACTTCAGACAACTTGTCTGTTTCGTTTAAATATCAACTTGTTTTCTTGATTTATTTGATCCAAATTATGCAAATAGACTTTGTATTTGTGTTAGGTGTCTATTAGCTTTGTTATTAATTGCTTTGGATGTTGTAGTTATTATAAATATGCAGATTAAAACATATAAGTAACATATGCCAAAAATAAAAGTAATAACCAGGGCTTCTACACTTCAGGCAAGTTTTACTATTATGATTTTTTTTTTTTTTTACTTTTAGGTTCAATGAAATGTTTAGATAGTTTACATAGAATTTTTAAAGTCATATGTAGTAATATAATCTATTATAGTTTTGTGTTCAAGATAATATAAGAATGTTAGAATGATAATTAACAATAGATCTACTCTTCAGTATTCTTGCTTCTATTTGATCATGATCGCAATAAAGACATTACTACGTTATCTAATGTGGAATCTACAGCAAAATTACATATCTAATAGCAGTCTCAAGATAAGGAGAGTGTACCTAAAAGTTTTTAATGAGATCTAAAATTAAAAATTGTTTTGTTTATTTGTACTAAAAAAATATTAAAATTAAAAAAAAAAATTAGATTAAGTTACTTTACTGATGTCTGTATTTTAGACCGTTTTCATTTAGAATGTATGTACTATGTAAATTACGATTATCGACAAGCAGCAGTAGGCCTAAGCCAAAAAAAAAACATTGTCTACTGATTGTCGTCAAGTGGGAGTCATCCACTTAACAAAAGAGAGTTAAGGGTCTGGGTTCGATTGAGGTTCAAATTGGGGGAGGGAAGGATTTGCTTTTCTTTCTATCCATCCGAAGGTTGTAGAATCACCTAGAAATATCTTTTTTTCAATGTTTCCTCAAAATCTATCCATTTCCCACCTGTCTAACAGTCCTTTTGAAGAAAATAGGAAATATTCATCCTGGATTTTTATATGTTGTTATACTGAAGCCAGTGGCGTATATAGAATATATTTTCGGGGGGGGGGGAAAAAACCATGAAAACCTATGTCTTCAACCAAAAAAAAAACAAAAAACGATGGAAACCTATCTGTTCAACCAAAAAAAAAAAAAAAAATGTTGGGAGGACATACCTTCATTATTTCGGGGGGAAGGGGGCCTCGGCCTCCTCCCCTTATATACGCCCCTGATTGAAGCAGTCTTAATCAGCAATCTTCGAAGATTCATTGCATACATTTTAATCTTAAGTAGGGAATATCTTGATACTGGAAAAAGTTAGAATCTTGACAAACATTTAGATTTGTTTTTTTTCTTTCGATTTGTTTCTTCTCAATGCGATGTTAAGAACTGGACAATCCCCAATGGCGGAGATTTTCCTGCTTTTCAGTCCCAAAAATTTGGATACAGTTTTCTTTTTGTGAGTGAGACAATATTGTAAATAGCAGAAAGATATTGAGAAATAAGTTTGACTAATCTTAAAATTATGGATTATTTTGAAAAAAAAAAAAAGGGCGGACTTACTTCGAATGATGACCCTGTCCCAAAGAAAATGCGGACATCATATCTGTAAATACGAATCTACTAACGATTGCAGTATGTTTGGAACTGATGTAAGATTCCGACAGTGTTTTTATAAAAATTATTTATCCAACTTCAGATAGTTTTGGGAGATCATATAATTACACTGGATTTAGCAAAAAATCTTGCGTCAACGTCGTTATTTTCCGATGACTTTTTTTCACTGCAATATTCAGAGAATATCTTTAACGTAGTTTTGAGAAGAGTTTCTCGCAGACGTCATAAAGTTTATCAACAAAGCCTGAGGTGAAATGCAATCCTTTCTACTATGTCCGTTGTCTTGCTTTGTAGAAATTCGTTGGAATTGATTATTTTATTTCTTTGTTTCATCTAATAGATGATCGTCGTCAGTAATAAAACTTTCCCCCATTTTCCTTAATCTAAACAAATTCCAATCTCTATAGAGTAGTTTTTTTATTATTAATTTATTCAGATTCTTCGCAGTGTTTGTTTTACTTAAGAAATCTCCGAGAAGTGACTGTGAATCGGTGATAATTGATAATATTTCATTTTTTTTTCCTCGAAAGCTCTTAACAATTTAATTACCTCTATTATCTAAACGAAGGTCAAAGGTGAATGTGGTTAGCCAAAATGATGATGAAAACCAAAAATAATATGAGGGTCATTGAAAATTCCTATCCCATGTTTTTTTTTTTTTTTTTTACTTAATCTCTTCAAAGCCCCCCCCCCCCCCTCGCTTTCTTTATCTATCAAAGGTTCCACCCAGGTGGCATTGCAAATAACGCCTCCACAAATCACCTCCCCCCCTTATGCCAATGAATTTGCATGAATTTACGATTGTTGCTCACGTGAGCCAGGTGTAAACAGGTGCGCCTCCCAGTGAGCAGGCTCGGCAGATGTCTTGTAAGGAAACTTTCTTTATAGGTGGGGGAAATCAAGGTTGTAAAAGTGTCACGGATAGATTATCATATCTGGCTCGGACTTTTATGATCTTAGTAATAAAATTAGATAAGTTATTAGGAAGTTATTTTTTACCTGGAAAACAGCATTGGTTTAAAAATGATAATTCATTATAGTAGTGACATCATGGTCACTGGAGGCCAGTTAAAGTTTAGGGCCCATCTCTCTATAGTAATTACGGTTCAACATAATTTTTGGTGGATCGAATAACATGGATTCAAAGTTTTTGGTCTTCTATTTGATTTCTCTTGGGGTAGCCTCAAAGTAAGAAAAATCAAGCTTTGCTGTACTATTGTGTTGGTCAAAAACTTCATTCGGTTTTTAAGTAAAAATGAAAGATCAGTTTCACCAATAATTTTATTGAACAACGTCTTCAACGGTTTGTTCCACTACCTTCTGCCATCTTTCAGGCAACTTCATAATTCCATCTTCCCAAAACTTTATCTTTTTGAGCAAAGGCTCTATTCCAGGTGCCCTTTGCAGTCTTCCACGACTTGGATTTTTTCAATTAAAAGAATTTTGTAAAGACCGAAATAAATAGAAATCCGAAGTGCAATGTCTGGCGAATACGGCGGATGAATACGGCTGAACTTCCCAGCCAAGCTGTAGCAATTTTTGCCTGGTTATCAAAGAAAAATGCGGTCTTGCGGTATTATTTTCTTCCATCTTCAATATTAAAACTGACGACACAAAATTCACCAATTTTGATCAGTTTTTGTTTTAAATGCACGCTCATACGGCAGCTGTCACAATACAATCTAACAAAAATGGTGTCGAGTGACTTTAAAGACACCTAAGCGCTACTAGAGCCAACTTACGTAAAAAATAAAGAATAATAATGAAATATTCAAATACAAAATTACTGATAAATCCTCTAGGAATGAAGACAAACCCATCAATTACATCTTGATACTGTATTCATTTAGCCCAGTACAATTGATGTGCTATCAAGTCAGTAGTTTGATATATTGACTGGGAAGGCTGTGGATGTGATTGCTCCAACTAAAACAAACAAAATAATAATAATAAACTAGAGAATACAATTGGGGATTCAATACTCAAAACGCCCCGCAAATTCTTAGGCACGTCCACAATACAGAGGCAAGCACTTATTAAAACTGTTTCATTTAAATAGTTGAAAAACACCTAAAAACAGAATAAAAACTTAATTAATAAATGGCTAAAAATTAAAGCAAGAACTTACACTTAACGTATTGTTCACTGTGAGTTCAGGTGGATGCAGCTATTCCTGCATTTGTAAAGTTACTCGTATTTAATGCCACTAAAACCAAATACGTTTTCGGGATTCGTGAAATACTGTTCATTTTTTGTCATCTCGTAATCTACAAAATTTTAAAATCCTTTGTAGCAAAGAAAAGAGACAAGGAGTAAAAGCATTCCGGCAGAACATCCAGATGCTTTGTAGTCACTTTCAGCTGTTTCAAATTTTTAACTTCTCATTTCTTGATTTGCTCAATTACTCTTGAGCAATCATAAAATATTTATGATTTTACGGAATTACTCTCGAGAATGTTCCAGAACCAACGGAAGAGTTGTGTATGGAGGAGTTCATCTATTTTATTTTAGTAAATTACTCCTAAATTTAAAATAGTATTGATAATGAGACGTGTACGGATTATGTGATTATCTGTCAAAGACAGTTTTCACATTTTCGATAGTAATTTTCCAAAGGATAAAGGCATGGCTTTTATTTTGGCAAATGTAGAATATTATTAATTTTTCATTGAAGAAATGATTAACATATTTGTATATATTTGCCAGACAGAGATGTAGAAGATGTATTACATTTCAGACATTTTTATATATGAGTTGAGTGTTGCTGTTTACATCTAATTAGAGATACATATGAGTGCACTACAGACTGAGGTATATGAAGGCGGAATGACTTGGTGTAAATTACTATTACAAGTCATTCCGCCTTCATATACCTCAGTCTGTAGTGCACTCATATGTATCACGTTTCATTTTTATTAAACAGTTGAGTTATCATGAGAACAAATATGGGACCTTCAAGAATTAGTAGACAAACAACAGTAAGGAGTTGAATTAGGTCATCTAGGCTTTTCTTAACCTTTGGTTTATGCAGATTATTTTAGGATTTAACATTACGTTAAGAATATCTTAACATTACGTTCTGAAATTACTTGAAATCCTCTAATTCAGCGCTATTGTTTAGCCCAATGAAGAAAGGCTTATTGCTTTTATTCTGCCCTTCCTTCTGTAGGAAACTCATAACAATCAGATTCCTTAGAAGAGCACATATTTCCTTATTGAAGTTTCATCGAAATCCCACATCAAAAACTAGATATACTTTTAATTAGTTACCGTGATGTGGAGGCTCTTTTTTTTTTTTTTTTGTCTGTTTTAAGGAATTTTCTCTTCCAATGAATTGTTCATTTCATATACATTTCTCAGCATCGTGATTGAACTGACAGTTGGGGGTGAAAAAACATCACTGTTAGTAATAGTGGTTAATGACGGATTAAGAAAAAAGATTTTATGTTATTGAAATGAAGATTAATCTCTATCAAAGATGATTTGACTGTCGATATCAATATCTATAACGAAAAATAATAGTCATAGTAATAGTAATAATAATAATAATAAAAAAAAATCAAGCATGATGTTAAAGAATAAATGAAAAAAGTCCATTTCATGGAAAGCTATTTTCATTTGTATTTTTTGTTTAATTAACTAGTTTTAATTTCTAGATTTAGTCTATCAACGTTCTTGTTCTACTAGTAAACTTAAACACATCACGTGGGTGTTCATTCTTAATAATGTTCTCCGTAAATTTTTACCCATCAAGAAATGAAAACGTAGATAGACAACCATAGAGAATCAGAGAACTAAAAATCACCTGGGAGGTGAGTGTATCAAGAATAGAGAGATAAATAGTGTGAATTAGGCTGTCACGTTGCCCAAGGTCGTGTTGTACGATAAGTTATAACCTTTAAACTGTGAAGACAATGATGGGAAAAGGAAGTTAGTGAGACATTAAAATAAATTCGAATAATTGCTTAAATAGGAAATAATAAAGTCAATCCCCCACATGGAAAGAAATAGGGAATGATGATGATGATGGCTTTCTTTATGTACAGAACACTAGAATAATGCACTTACTAAGTTACAGGACTGTTACTTTAAAAAAATAATATTTATCGTATATTTTATAATATTTATTGTTACTTTTGACACAATATGAAAAGCGAATGTGGTTTGATAAATTAGTTAATCAATTTAAGTTTCTTGAGACCACTAAAGCAACAAGAATAGTGTCACCTAAAGGTGATAATATATCAGTGTCATCTGAAATTGTAGCGAATAGATCGATAACAATATCGCAGAAATCCAGGTGATTAACAAACCTACAGGATCACCCTCGCGACATACAACGGTGAACAAATCGCTAAAATCTGCAAATATTAAAAAAGTTTGTTTTCACATTATGAGAGATTCATTTGAGAAAGCTGTTTGATCACACTGTCCCAAAATGGCATATCCCTTTCCATTGAATTTTAAACAGCGGTCATGGATATTACTAAAGACTAAAAAAAAAAATCACTATTTTTATCTTTAATTACTTCTTCGTTTTTTTTTCGTTTTTTTTTCTTTTAAGGTTTTCTAAATATAGTGGAAAAATTTAAACAACCTATTGTTATCTTCATCGACCTGTCCACTACAAATCTACTCTTAGAAAGCAAACTGTGATATTATGCATTGTCTACTTTCTAGTGTGTTACTAGAAAATATATGTATATTTAGTCTATATATTTTCCATACTAATACCCACACTACGGTAACCTCATGCTTTTATCATTTTATTTTAGCCATCCATCTTGGAGAACTTATAATGTCTTAGGAAACTTGTCAGTTTTCTCAAGAAACGGGTGGATCTCAATAGTCTTCATAAGTAGTCTTTTTCTATTGAAGGAGTACTGTAGTTCCGTAACAAACATTAGATCCTTGAAGAATTAAACGTAGTTTTCTAATGCAACGTCTTTCCCAATATCCCGAAGACAACATTCGTGATCGTGACATACTTTGTGATGTTACGATACGAGTTTCCTTCTGCAAAAGAAATGTCGTTTTATGAAATAGGTACAGTAAAACCCCGGTTAACCGAACTAAAAGAGGGGAAACTGTTTCGGAACACAGTTTTTTCGGTTAAGCCATGAACATCTAATACAGCTAGAGTATTTTGTATTGTAATTACAGTACGTATTTTCGAAAGGTTTTGAAGGTCAAAAGAATTTAAAAATCTCTTTGTATGCTACATTTATGTTCTTTATTAAAGTTAAAATTACATTTTTAGGATTATAGTAGGCTACATCAATATACAGTATTCTGTACTTAATAGTTTGCAGCATATGAATTACTCATTTAGCCCAGCACACTCTCGCCCTCGAATTATTTCCGTTCAGTACTGTATTATTGTTTGGATTTCGATTTTCTGAGGTTTTCGGATAACCCGGGTTTCGGTTGACCCGAGTTGGTTAACCGGGGTGTTACTGTATTTAAAATTTGTCACTTAGCTGCCTTAAATACGAGCAGTCAGTTTTGATGATCCATCAGAAGGAGAATTTGGAGATATACAGGGCGTATGTAAATAATGCCCCCGAAGTGCATAAATTCTTTTTCAATGAGATTTCGTAATAATTTTCATGTACCTAATAAATTGGTAGTTATTATTCTAGTTAAAATTAATTATTGGATTCGATGCTAGTTTGTGTTTTATGTTCGCAATAAAAATAAACAAATTCTATTGTAAATAGAATAAATATTTCTGCAATACAGTATTAAATTTCTGACCAAAGTACAAATTAGTGACTTAGAAATTTAAAACTGATTCAACTCCTTGATTGCTGAAATATTATTATTATTTTTCCTTTATTTTAATCGAGACTGGCATTTCGGTAACAGTCATTGTTAATATCAATTATTGTTACATTCTGCAGTTTTTATTCAAATATATTTTAAAATTACATAGTTCATACCTATTATTAATGGATTAATCACGGAAATAAGGAAATACAGTGCAACTTGGATAACTCGAAGCTGAAGGGACCGCTACAAAACTTCGAATTATCCAAGACTTCGAATTAAACAAGTTACATCTTTTAACTTTAATTTCAGGTCCACTGAATGCTTGAAAAGATTATTCTGTCAATAAGTAAATATTTATTCAGAAAGATCATGGTATGAAAGACTTAAACACTATATGTAAACAAAATAAGATTTATATTACATAAGCTACAGTACATATTATATTCAAGCTATAATAATTAAGCTATAATATAGAAAATTATAGTTTTTCTAAAAATTGTGCAATGTCTGATTGTTTTGTAGAATTCAGTCGCTTAAGGTTAGCAAAATCACCAAGCATGTTTAGTGAAAGGAAAACAGCTTCCCTTACGTTGATTTTCCTTCAATGTACCAACGAAATTCGGCGCTATCTCGTACTCGTTGGCGATTTGGTATTTCTTCTTAACACCCTTTTCCACCTCGCGAATGACGGCGACCTTTTCAGCGAACGTTAAATTCTTGTACACGCGTGGTTTACTGAAAGACATGGTGACACTGATAGCAGGAAGCTCGAATGGCGTTTGAAGCGTCACGTGTCGAATGGTGGCGGGAAGGGGATTTCAGTTGTCACGTGTCGAATTTCTTAACGATGAAACGCCGAAAAGTCGTTATGGTTCGAAATTTTTTATAAAAAAACTTCGAATTAAGGAAGTTGAACTTCGAATTATCCACGATTTCTTAACATTGATTTAATAAGAAATTCAAGGGACTAAGAGAAATCTTCGAATTAACCACGATTTCGAATTAAAGACGTTCGAATTATCCAAGTTACACTGTATTACTAAATCACATTTTTTTTTTCCTTTTTCTTTTGGGGATTTTTCTTTAGTGTTTTAAAAATTATGACTGTAGATTGATTTTTGATTTGTGTTGTAGTTGGGCAAGACAAGACTGAATCGTAAATCAGAATTCTTAACTAATGTATTTTCGTTGAATTAATTCACTTATCTCTTACTCTAGTCGTAACATTTGAGTACTTTTACTCAAGAGTTTCTCTCTTGTTGAATTCAGAGTTTTTCTCCGCTTCTAATCCTTGAAACTTATTATTTGGTATTTCTGTAATTCCACTTTAGCTTTTTCCATTTTCTTCTTAAAAACTTGTTCAGCTCTGATCTCTGCTTTATTTATCACTTCAAAACAATTATTTAGTTTATTTGCTACAATTTTAAGAAAACATCTTCAAGTTAAGTTATAGAATTTTTTTTTCTTTCAAGTATAGCAAATTTAACAAGAATGCCTTTTTGAGTCGTGCTGATACTCTGGGACGGCCGTTTCGAGCTTGTAGGGCTCTCATCAGCCAGAGCTAATCAGCCAGTGCAAGACTCTAAAGGCGTACGAGGGAAGATATAGCAAATTTCTTCGATCATTTTCGATTTGACTTTTAGTACAGAAATATGTGGGCAATTTCCTGCAATTTGTTGATGCATTCATTCTAATATCACAGATGGGATTGCTAGGGGAGCCAATTGAGAATTAAAATTTTGACCCAAAAATTCAAGCGTACTCTTTTTGTTCAGTGGTTATTAAGTGAAAGTTCGTGGTTTTAGCATTAATTGCGCGATTTTTCAGTACTGTAGCATTCCTGAAGTAGCTGCTTGATCCTTATGGATGTCTTTTTATCTCAACAGTTAAGAAAAAGGAGGATGAACTTAGGTGGGCTCAAACATCTTCCCTCGGCGCACTTCTATAAAGAGAGGCCGACCAGTCGTTACGGTTCCCGGCAGATAAAAGCATTAGCCATCGGACGCCCATTGAGTCGATTTGTTCGCGCATGTTATTGTAAGGAAGCTTACGTCTTCATTGTTGCTTAACAAGTTTTGCTAAGGAATCATTAAATTCTAATTTCCTACAGTGCATTCAAAGGATTGGCTTGCTTGAAGAATGTTCTGGGCGTGTTGAAGGGGGATCTGATGCTTCTCTATCGATTACCTAATACAAAGGCAATGGTATTCCTTTGCCCTCTGGACCGGGACGTCTTCGTCATTTTTGTTAGCGATCTACGGCCATCGCCGTCAGGTTTACAACTTATTTGGCAGGAGGAGGAGGAGGAGGGAAGGAAGAAAAAGAGAGAGAGACGCTTGGGAGGTTTTATTCTCTCTGCTTCCCCCCCCTTCCGACATGATGAATTAGCCCAGTAAAAGCGTCAAAATCGGGGACCGATAATTTTTAATTTTATGACGATCATCATTCAAACGACTTGCGAAACAGTTTTTCAGATGCTTTTGTTTATAGATAGACTCATGGCAGTCTCGATATGCTTGGCATTCCGTCCATGGAAATTTCCTCTCAACCACTGAAGCTTTTATTTTACTTTTTTTTTTAAATAAGTTTTAGTTCGTTTTATCCTTGACTTTTGCTTTCTGTAATACCGTTAAAAAGCCCATTTGATAATTATTTTTGATAATAGTGTTTTTCGAACTTCCTGAACTCATGGAGTCCTTATCATTTCTCTCGTACCGAATAATCCCAATCCCAGTAACATCTTTCGTAGAAGCATCAATTTCTTTTTCTAGGTTTCTGCTCTGAAGAGTTGCCCACACGCTATTTAGAGCCGCCAAAAGAAATTAAAATGCAAATTTTTGCTTCCATGGTTTTTTTTTTAATTTATAATAAGTGCAGACATATTTTATGGATCGATTCATTTTATATAGAATTTAACTCTTTCTTTGTCTCTTTGCAACTGGTCAATGCACATCACAGTCTTGATTTGTTGTACATGTCCACGATTTAGTCGTAGTTTATCATTTTCATTTCTATTTGCTAGACAAAAATCTTAGTGGAATTTCCTATTTGCATATAAAAAAACTGCAGAGACCTGTTTCTTAAAATTTGACTGCAGTGTTCTAATATTGCAATACAGCAATCATAGAAAGTGTTGTTTGCCATTTCAGCGATCAGTTCAATGATAAAGTATCTAATTACAGTTTCCAGTCATAGTTTAACAGAAATTCCTCTTTCTATGAACAACTGCAACTTATCAAATACAATTGTTAATTATTAAATAGTTTAATAGTGCGTAAAATATTCATAGCAAGAAATCAAGGCCACCACACAAATACATTTATAAACTTATAAATGTATTTGTGTGGTGGCCTTGCATAATTGCTAATTATATTGCTGTAAAGAGGGGAAAAAAATACATCGACTGTTTATTGGTTTTTCGTTCAGTATCTGGAAAGAATGCAATAATCTAAGATCTGAGATAGGAAATCTTAGGAATTACTAAGTGGAGTAAAAAAAAAGGCATTGTTTGTATAACATTCCTGTTCAGGAGTTCTAAATATTATCGTTTAAGCATTTCATTAAACTTCATAAAAATGCAATTCCATTCTGAACTGGTCTCTTGTTCTTTACTTTATCAATATAGATTGTTGATTTGATGAAAGCCCGAAGAGGCTGATCGACTTCTTTTATCCCCACAAATGAAGTAGAAGCTCAAGAAAAATCAGTATTTCCACAGCCCATTTAGCAATAAAAGATAGATCATTGTTCTATCTCAATTCATTTGTAAAAGATAAACAACTAGCTACTGTTGTTAACTTTTATTTATTTTTAGCTCTGAATCCTAGAATACACGGACATTTTCTCTTTTCAGAAATTGGCTCGTTCACCAAGACGCATTTTTCTTTCCTGTCGCTGATATGTCGTTTGTTGTTACTAGATTGCTTGACAGGTTTATACCATTTACAATATGAAAATTTATCCATGTCTGTTTATTGCTTATCAGGATCTAATTTGCTCGTAGGCAAAGCACAGTATACTTGTCCAATTTGTTTCTCGATGATGTTAAAGGTTTTAATAGCTGGCTTTCATAATGTCGCCCTATCAACAAACCCCTATAGGGCAGAACCCTTGTTTTTCGCGTGACAAATGAATATTTCTTTTTCGATTAGTAATTCACATTGTAGTAATTAAGAAAATGTTATTTTAAGAAAAGTATTTTTATGGGCTGGTAAATAATTTAAAAAACAAGTGAATATAATTTTGTGCTAAAGCATAAATTTAAGGCCGACCCATAATTACAAAATTTTGTCGAGGTTCTCAGACTTTGTAATTCGCAAATGGAAATCAGTAATGGAAATATTTTAGAATGAAGTATTTCCGACATCGACTAGATCCAGGCCACATACGTCATTGTACATAATAAAAACAGATGGAAGTAACTTCCAAAGAAAACTAACAACTAGAAATAGAAAAATAAAAACAAACAAACAAACAAACAAACGAACAAGCTAAAATCAATTGAATCTCTTGAAATGAAAATTTTTGTTTTGATTGATAATTTTCATTCATTTTGCAATGAAAAATCATCTTGTTAAAATTCACTCACGTTCCCAAGTTAGAGAATTCATTGCCAGTAACACAAGCGGAGCCACTAGTATGTTTGTTATTGGTTTACAGAATACAAAGCTAACTTACTTTTGTTTTTCAGTTATTTCTTTTATCTAAAGAATATAACTTTTAGGCATTCAGTCCGAATAGTTTGAGGTAAATATTTTTAAGCATTGTTTCGAATTTTTATAATTTTTTTATCCTGATTTAGTTCTTCATTGAATAATATTCCCATTAATTTACTTCTGACTGCTTCTGATGATTAATAACTGACTAGAAGATGAAATCAACGGAGATTAAAATCAAAAAAGGATAATCATTGCAGTATTGTGCAATGTACTTATTAATTTAAGCCAATTTACAGTATGGTGGTTTTCAGAATATTGTCTTGCATTCCAGTATTAGAAGTATAGAAAGTAAAATCAACTTGTTGGATATGTTTTTCTTCCATAAACCTTGCAAGACTAGAAGCGGGAAACGTGGAACGGAGCTGTGACAATCTCGTAAATATATATTTTAATATAAACCACCGTAAATCAAAGCGGACAGCCTGTAATTTGAGGACGGGTCGAAGGGAGGGAGCGGGTGGAAGAGAAGCACAAAGGAGGACACGGCATCAACAGCAGTCCAAGTGGACCAACTTATCAGATGCAGATGTAGTCTATCTCCCAGTGTATTTATGCTGACTATAAATTATATCGATATATGATTCGTTTTTGGTTTTTATTTTTATGTTCTAAGCTCGTCACTTTTTTTTTAAATATTTTGATAATAAATATTAACATTTCCGAATAAAGAAATAAGAAGGGAATGAAAAAAGCAGCGGAAAATTTTTCCACTTCCACAGGATTTCTAAAAAGTCAAGTTTGTTTTGTTTTTAATCATTTTTGATAGTAATATTTAAAAATAAAACTAAGAAGGTAGGGGAAAAATTCATAAAATATAATTCACATCCTACAGGTCATATTTTTTTTTAAAAATTCCTGTTCAATAGTAGCAGTTTCAAAAATATAGATGCTTATATGTCATTTAAAATTATATATTATTTCTTTGTATTGATAAATATATTTGTATGTATATAAACTATTTAAAAAATACTATTTATAGTATTCGTAAAAAATTGTTTTATAGTAACTAGTAATTTAATGTAAATAAATTTCCTAATATTTAGATTTATTTATTTCACAGAGTAAAAATTTAATTATTATTTTAAAAAAAGAATTTTTGAGGTTGCATTCTTGCTAAGAATGTTTATTTCTAGTTGTTATCATTGTTAATTGTTTGAATGTTTTACAAATAAATGATCCGAAACCAAAACGACCTAAAACTTCATGCTTTAAAAATAATAATTTTAAAAGAACTGAATTATTAGGATTAATAAAAAAGTTCCAAAATTGAATTTTGTGCCACAAAGGCTATTCATTACTCTGAATTTTCTTTGAACAAGTGCTTTCATTTTTAATTTCTAGAAATTTTTACTCATTTTATAAGTATTAAATCCTTCATCATATGTAAATAATGTTACCTATGAATAAATGGTATTCTATTTGCACAAAGTTCTTATTAATGTTCTTATTAATGTCTGAGTTTCTATTTTAAATTTTAGAAACTGCTGTTAAAAGAAATTAACGATAATTTATTATAGAAATTAGCCACTCATTTTTTCTAAATAACAACAGTAATTTGGGCTCGATAAATTTTGTTAAAAAAATTCGGTAATTTTCCATTATTCGGACGCCACATTGAAATTCCTTCACTAGAAAGCACAGAAGGACAATAGGATAAAAAAAAAAATAAAAACAAAAATGTAAATATAAGAAAACATTTGGAGATTGAAATGAAAGGGAAATGACTTCAAAAAAGGTACTCAACTGACAACCTCCAAATATTAGTCCAAAAATTCATATTAACTTACAACAACAAAAATCTTTGAATAAAAACTTACCGTATATTTTACTGAGTTGTTATCAAAAATTTTGAAAAATACCATGTTTTATTCCTTTGCTGGTGAAAACTTCAGCTTAGTTTTTAGTTTGGATATTTTTTTTTTGACAAAAAAAAACCCAACTGTATACAACTGTTATAACTGAACGTATATCACTTCATAATTGATTTATTGCTGTAATATTTTTCATCATCGCGTTGTGCTTCATTATTGTTTTGCCCAGTTTCTGATATTCTCTGTGTTCTTTTAATCTTAAGGTGAAAAGTATTTTGTGTTTTTTTAAATAAAGGAATGTAATAAAAGTATATTTTTAAAAAAGAAAACTATGTAGACGTGTATTATGATTTCAGTTGTAGTTATTTCCTGCAGACTCCACTGGTGAGACTTAACCAGTATAAAACTAACTTCCTTATAACTTCAAAGCAGTTTGCCTTTCTCGGAAAAACTCGAGCCTAACCCAATCATGTCTGGCAATTGCATCTTTATGTTCTACTGGAAATCAAAGGTGAATGTGCCGTCTGTATAGATGCAGATCCTATCGGCAGTTTTATAGTCCTGTAATTTCCGTCTCGAAGCACTGTCGCATATATCATTTACAACTTATTCCTCTATTCCAAATAGATGCTGCCAATAGTAAACCCAAGGGTCGTGAACTTCATACAACATATTTTTTTTTTTTTATCCTCTTCCTGTTTTATCAAATTAAGACATTTATCCTTTTATTTGTGGTAGCATAAGAAGCTTTCTGATTTTAAAAGCTTAAATAAAAAAGAAACGGGAAAGCTGCTTACCTAAGATTTTACCAGAAAACTGCAGTTTTGGGAATCATTCAAACTTTCTTAGTTAGATAATAGACTGAGGAGCTAGTCTGCCAAAATTTTGACAAATTTAGGTGAAATATACATTATATTCTTAAAACCAGAAATAAGAAAGGATATTTAACCCAATATTCCCATGAGAAGTAAAGATAATTCTTGCTTCTCAGTAACCATAAAAAATCACTAAGAATAACGCTAATCTAAAGTAAGGTATGCATTTTAAATTTAAAATTTTTTTAAATTGAGAAGCATGTTTTGAAAGGCTTTGACTTTTGGTCAAAGAAAGATTGGTACCTTTCATTCTAGCATTGATTTACACAAAACTTATAGACTTAATCTTAACTATGAAGTTTGAAATGTATTTTACGAAATTTCTCAAAAAACAAAATCAAAATAGACACGATACAATGGATTACAAGGCATCGGAGTTGGCCATAATAATGAGCATAATGTGTTTAGACAAGCAGATAAAAATATCAAGCTTTCTGGATGACATTGACTTGCCAACAGCTTTCTCTTCATCGTGCAGTTTGCATAATAATACTATACTCTCTATTTTAATTTGTTTAAACTGTATTCTTAATTTGAATGTATTTTGAGATGTTTCGTGAAAGGAAATACAATTGTTGCTTTTTGATCCCGGTTTTACATTTTTTTCTGTTTTTTTTTTTTGTTTTTAATGTATATCCTACATTGTTTATCTACTTTTAATTGACGTTTAAGTTTCATAGCAATTTCGTTAGCATATAAGGAAATAAACACAACACCTGATATGAAAAGAACACCAGAAGAATTGAAATGATTGCATTTTCGAAGCAGACATTTTTAATCTATGTTAATCTAAGTACTTGTATGGTTATACACACAATTAGCTAATATCATAAACAGCAGATATCAAAAACAGCAGATATCCAAGAAATAACCAAAACATTATTTACATTGTTAAGAGAAAGTTAAAAAAAAAGTTATCTGCAATGTATTTTGCAGATATTTACTGTATGAGTATGATTAGGTTTTTTAATAACATTTATACACACTTTATTTATATAAGTTTTGTGGACAAATGTCTAAAGCATTTTACTTCCAAAAAAATTGCTGCTAGTGTTTTGAAGGATGTATTGAAGTGTTTGTTTATTAGACTACAGCAATGCTTATGTACTATTTGAAAACTAGTACATCTGTTAATCTCTCTTAGATAGCTTAAACAGGATATATAGTAGCTTAAGCTTTCTAATTTTATGGGAAGTATGTAGGAAGAAGTCTTAAGAAGAAATCATCTTAAGAAGAAATTAGATAATAGTGAACAGCGGAACACTATTTTACATTTTTTTTAAATCCATTTTGATTAGATCTTGGCGAATTTTCAGTATCCTTATTTGTTTATGACCAGTTTCTTTATTTAATGTCAGCAATCTTTCTTTATATTGAATTCTTCGATACATTTTTCTGCTTCATCTGGATGGAATCTTGGCTAAAGTGAACTTAACTCGATGAAACGATACAGTGAAGAAAAACACTCTCGCGTAATCTGCTCTCCACTTTAACTCGGGGGCCGTAAAGCTAAGCTGGTTGCGGACCTATCTACGATCTCGAGTTATCGTTTGCGCCGTCGGGTTTCGGGAGCGGCGGGTGACAGATGGTTTGTCGTTCCGATATGGCGACGTTCAGTGGCGGTGGTCGTTCATCAAGTGCCTCCACCTCCTCTTTCCCTTCTTTTTTTTTTCTCTCTAAACCACCTTTTACACCCAGCAGATACGGCATCGGAGGGAGGGGGCGTCGCGCTCTGGTAAATCAATCCGCAGTAATTGCACCGTAGATTCGTCGGTGGTAGAAGTCGGTCGGACGGATGAATCGAACCGACTTCGACGGTAATTAGCGGTTGTTAGTGCCGAAGGACTCTGTCCCAAGCATCCCCCTTATTTATTTCCCTCCTTCTACCCTCTCTGCTCTTATGGAAGAAATCGTGCGCTACGGGATTTTGCACCCCATGTCACTGCACTCTGCTACGATCATAAACTATTTACGAATAAAGAGATTCGTAAAAACAGACAACTTTAGTTTATGCGCTTGAATATTTATTTTAATATTCATTAATGTATCTAATGTAATCCTGCATTTAGGAGCATTTAGGGAAGAAAAAAATTATGCTATTGTGGTGTTGGCTTCTTACAGCCTGTGATTTGCTCAGCAGTTTCAAAGTTAATATAACTGAATACGACTGAATGTTAAATGGTTATATGCTTATGTTGTTGTTGTTGTTACTAAGTTTTTCAAAGTATTTACACACACACACACACACACACACACACACACACACACATATATATATATATATATATATATATATATATATAAAAGCAGAAATATGGAATTTGTAAATTCTCAATTCAAAAACCATATTCTATTTCGGCAACGACATCATGCCTATTTAATCTTTCCTCAATGGTGTGTGATGTATATATTTAATTACAGGGTGTTTCCGAACTTGTGTTACAGAAGAATATGGTATATAAGTTATAGAGGGTACGAAAACAAAACAGTTTTCATTACGTAATGGAATTATTGAATTTTAAACAAAAATGTAAATTTATACCTACCCGTACCATACTGTTTTTCAAAATCGATGCCATTTTGTTTCCATAATAATTTTTTAATTTGTTTTCCATCTAAAGATAAGAATACTTGAATAAACGTGAAATTCTCGAATAGGAAAATACGTTTTTCCTACAATCAAAATCTATCACTTATTTTTCTTAAGTCACTTCATTTATTAAAATGAAAATATTTGCATTATCCGTCTATTTAGCACTTGATTCACATTTTAAAATTGCTAATTGAAGCTAATAACAGTGGGTTAAAATGTTCCAAAATCTTTATGGTGACCTTTGTGAAATATTGTTGTTAATCATCCCAGATCTCTGGATTCTGTTCATTATTCTTCATTTTCTTATTTTTACAAATTATTATAGATTCATTATTTATGACGTACGAATGTAGTCAAGGTGTTCAAGGTGATTCCTGCAGCCGTCCCTTCAAAGGAAACAACTCATAAACTAATTCTGTTTCGAATACAACATTAATTCCTTGGTTAAGATACCTCTTAGTGATGGAAGAATTTAATCCTGCAACATCAAAATCAAGTAATTACGAATAGCGAAGATATTTACGATATATTTTGGCATTTCTTATATGATGTCAGTATAAGGTTAATGTTTGGTGTGAGGAGTCTATTTAAAAATTACATTTATTAGTAGACTGTAGGCTATTTAAAGAAAAAATAATAAGCAAACAAACCGAATCATCCATTCCATTCTTTATTGGAAACAGTTAATTTGATTTTTTACAAATAAAAGGTTATAATACATTGTCTCTTGCTCTGACATTATGTTGTATATTATACTCGGTGCAACTAAGTTAAGTTGGTAATTCCAGAATAAATTATTTTTAAGTTTTGCATTTCCTACGTTCTTTTGGCAGTTCAACAATAGAACCTAATGGAAGTCTGGAAGCTTTCCGTTGAATTTCCATTAAGAAGCTCTGAAATCCATTTACTTATTCGGAATCGAAATATCTTATAGTTTTACAGATCTGTCTGTGTTTAACGCACTTCCTCTGTATTTAGAAAATAATTTTCATTTCCTGTGAAAATAAAAATTATTTCTGGAATAAACGTCCGGAATCGAATCTACAACCTTCTGATCCAAAAATTAGATATCTTATCCATTAGACCATGGGGAATAATTTGAATGCTGTTAAATATCTCTTATCACTCCCTCTGTGTGTGTGTTGTGTGTGTGACGCAAGAGAGAAGTATCACTCCCTCTGTGTGTGTGTTGTGTGTGTGACGCAAGAGAGAAGAGCCAGAGAAAATAATAACTCATTACTTTTAGCCTACTAGATTAAAGTTTAAGTTTCAAAGTTCATTTTTTTAGCCTACTGAAAGCGCAGGCCAGACGAGCATTAGATGCAGAAGCCGTCCTCAGCGACGAACTGAAAATCGTTAGAGACATTTCTCGACATGAATGAAGAAATGAAAAAAAATATTTAAACACAGAAAAAAACTTCTACTTAAAATACTCCATCTCAACTAAAAGCCATCACATTGTTCTTCCGTCATTGTTGACGGGGCGTACACGCTAGTTAGTGAAAAAAACAATTTCAGCTTATTCCTTCCCCAACGAGCAGTTGGAAACGTTTATGATCGCGTATTTGAAGTTCTTGTATCTCTTTCTTATAAGCACTAAATAAAAACTCTTTAACAAAAGTGGGAGATTATACTCTTGCCACCATCTAAATTGTCAATAAATGTAAGTTTTTAAAGTACACTTGCATTTAATTCGAGAAATTTCAACTTAATTCTAGAACAAAAAGGTTATGAATTAGTTAACTGAATACTTTAAATATTGCGTTAATGATAAAAAAAAAATTATATACTTGTATTATTACATGTTATCAATACTCAGAATTTAAAGAGGAATTTTTTTTTAACCTAATATTTCCTCTTTCTGGAATGTGACTTAAACATATAAGTAAATAATAATAATAATATTAATAACCGTGGAAATAAGATGAACTTCAGATTATTAAGATTAAAATTTCCCCTAAAGTTATAATTCCAAATTCAGTATATGACTCATTGTCTATATTGGATATTGAACCCGATATTCTTCATTCAGACTTTGCAAATAGCGATAATAGTCTACTAAGAATAATTATGTTAATTTGTAATCATACTACTATTTTGATTTTTCTGATCTGTACTAGTAAATCTGTGATCAGGTAATCTTGGATTCTGATTTTCTCACCAACTGTGACCGCTATCGCTTTCTCAAATCCTTCGAGCTCCTCTCGGAGACCTCATGTTTGATTGTAAGTCACGTGAGTTCCGATTCACCCACGTCAATAACAATGAAAATGTGAGCATCCTCAATATTACACCTAACATTTGCTAATTTATTTGTATTTCTGTATCTTATGGTTTCAGAGGAGATAGGGTCAGAAAAAAAAATCAACTTTTCTTTTATTAATATAGATAATACGTAAACTGTGAAAAAGTTCAGGAGCAAAAATTAGTACAACAACAACAATAATAATAACAATAATAATAGAGATTTGATTGTGTTTGAAAAAGGTTTTAACGAGTATGAATAAATGCTGATAAAACCGACAAACCATGAAAGCACTATGTACAATTAAAATTAATTTTTTTTAAAAAAATTCACTACTTACGTTTCAAGCCCCCTTCTCATTAGGACTCCTTTTCAAGTGTCCGACAATTCCCAAAATCTGATCGTTCACTGTTGGATTCGTCCTTATGATAATATTTTAATATTTTAATGTGAATAAGTGCTTGTTTTTCTGAAAAGCAATAAACATAGTTCATCTTGATATTCATTATATAAAAAAAAAATTGAAAGAATGATTCCAAAGTATCAGACGTTGTACATCTGTATATTTTCTAGTATAATAATATACATGTTCTAGATTATAATAAATAAGAGTAAAGCTAGCACTTAAATTAGCCAATTTTTAACTTTTACAGTTTCAACTTTTAAAGTTCTTGGAACTTTCATCGATTAATGATATTACTTCCCCATTTTTTAACTTTTTAAAATCTCATTTTGAATTTTTTTAAAAATAATATTGACATTAAGTACATAATGTCTGTCTTCTTTTATGAACAAAAAAAGAAAGAAAAAAAACCAATAAAATTTTGAAAATTCTGCCATTAACCCCTTTGAGAAATTTCCGCAATTATTAAAATCTCATTTTGCATTCAAGAAATAAAAAAAGAAATAATACAAAATGTAAGAAAACACTCATCTTTCTACAATATTTAAGAGAATGTGATTGTCCAAGATGAGGCAGTTAGTAATTTTAAAAAAAAAGTATGATAACAATTTGAAAATTAATGTAAATATTTATTTGATATTAATCAAGCGTATTTAAATTCGAATTATAATCTTGAGCTTTTCGCTTCCAATCAGAAGCAAATTTAGATTACTTACATCGGATGTTGAGTTTACTAAATAGCTTATATCTAATCACAACATTTACTCTTCCATGTAGGAGTGCCAGATACATGAACATTATCACAACTTCACATTTTTGTTTTCTGCATAAGATTTACGCGTACATTAAAAATACGAGGAAACACACAAGATTGTCGAATGTTATTCTAAAAGATTTTTTTTGTACTCAGTCTTACATTCCACATGGAGGCTAGTACATCTTACGATTTTTAGAAAAATGTAGAATTGGTTCACCAACTTCACTGAAACAAATGGTTTTTAGTCCACATTAGAAAGCGTTCCATTTTACTGCCATACTTGAATGTAAATAATAGTAATAAATTTCTAGCATTTCTCTTTATTTTTTTATTTTTTTTGAAAATTGAATTTAATTCAATTAAACAATACTTCAAAAAGGTAAGTTTTTACATATTTGATTATACTTATTGATGTATTACAAATTTTCAAAGCCTCTATTTTTTTGCTTTTCGAACATTCGAAATCCAGGATGGATGAGAAGTGTAAATACAGTGTATACTCATTTTTTTATCATTGGGGATTATTATTCAAACTGTTTAATCCCGCCTACCATTGTTGAAATGGCCAATCAGATTTCATAACCTGTGGTAAAAGTAGGGCAACAACCACCGTGATCTTAATCTTTGTGTTTTTATTGCTTTTCCTTCTTTATTCTGATATTTTGTTAAATGATCATTGTTTCCTCGAATCAAAGCAGTATTTAGAAGCCCTACAAATGGAAGTGTTCCTGTGGAAAACATAGAGTTAAGTAGTTCTAATAATACTGTGTCTCCTGTTGAACCCAAAAAAAAAGCAAGCCGAAATGGTTTGTCTATAATACGACCGACCACCTTCTACTGGGGAGTCGTTTGCAATAAATGATAGTAGATGGCAATCTTTCACTCGGACCTAGTAATTTGTCAATGAAAAAAAAAGCATTTAGTGAAAGCTAGAGTCATTAAGAAAAGCAACTGTATCTTTATGACGGTTTTTATTAATTAGATAGCTAATTGTATTTTATAATTACAGAGACTGAAAACTTATAGTCATTAGATATAGTCTTGTATTTCTGAACAATAATGAATAGAAATTTTGGAATTAAATGTGGCAAAGGAAAAAGGCATTATTCTCCAAGAATAAATAAAATGTACTTAAGTTTGAATAGCTCCATATCTTGACTTTCTAATCTTTTTTATTTCTGTTTGGAATTTTTTACATAATGAATTAAAAACTCATTTCCGAAATTATTATTCCAGTTTCATAAATTTTCCCTTTTTATTTTAATTCGACACCCGAAAGAAAATCTAATTCTCAGAAATTTTTTTCTATTGTCTTTTTATAGTATTTCAAAATATGGTTTCTGCCTAAAAAAGTTAGAAGAATTTTTATTGGAGTTCAGCAAATTGAGTTGAGTTTTAGAACATACACATTTTCTTGAAATGACTCGGAAATTTTTAATGATAGCTGCCGACAATTTCTTATACAGAAGATTTCTGGAAATTATTCAGTCTATAGGGTTATCAAACGAAACGTTGAATTTCGAATTTCAGGCCGTTTTTATAAGTACCAATTCGTAATGCATTTATTGATTGATTTCTGTATTCTTAATACTGCTGTTACCAGTATTGCCGTGAGTTATAATTGATGGTATTTGAAGAAAAAAAAAATAAATGACTTATGGTAAGAATATTTGCTAAGTGCAAGACGTTCTTGTTAAGATCTGTGATATGTAATGTTCCGCGGGAACAACGCCATAATCTAATAATTTATTACATCCTATCTTAGAATAAGGATCCAAATATTTGTACTGAATCTGAATTACAATTAAGAGTTCAAATTATCTCCTGGAACCTTTAAATATTACACGAAAAGTAAGATGACATAACTATATGCTTAGAAAAAGAAGTGTCTATAACATTTAAATTTTAAAAACTTACTTTATACTAAATACATAGAATTACCTTATAACAACTTGTTATAATTATAACAACTACCAGTAGTTAGAGATACAGTGAAGTCTCACTTATACGAAACTTACTTATACGAAACATTCAATTATACGAAGAATTTCTCATTCCCCGGCGAAACCCCATAAGTCCTACATGTAATTCACTTACACGAAATATTCACTTATACGAATAATTTTTGGTTCCCCCTCATATTCGTATAAGCGAGACTTCACTGTATTACATTTGAATATTAATAATATTCAAATGAGGAGATTGAGATTGAGAGGTCGGTCGTTTGTGACCCGTCTTATTTGAAGTAACTTCAAATAAACAACAACGGGTGAGACCAAATTGTTTACCAAGTGACATCCTGTTTCACGCTCTTTGACGATCATCAGTAAACCAGTAAACAACGAGATCTCAGGCTGATAGGAATAATCGTCGAAATCTCAGTGGTGCCTCAAAGGTGCCTCAAATAAACAATAATAAAAGCCTTACTAATGAAATATTAGTGAGAAAATTTATGTGCCGGCAGTCCGCCAGCCTCAGTGAATTTTTTTTAAGACATAAAAAAAATTATTGAGACTGGCGGACTGCTGGCACATGATTTTTCTTATTGTTTATTTTTGCTTTTGAGGCATCACTGCGATTTCGACGATAACTTCAAATAATTTGAAATTTCAGAATTTTTAGATGGACAATGATTGACAATGGCAATTTAGATTGCAATGTTTTTCTTCAGTAGCAAAATGAAAAAGTGGTCGGTTTTTGTCTTTACATTCATCCACAATCACCCATGAAAAAAATAAGTTGTGGGAGGGAAGTACTTTTGGATTTAGAAAACTATTTATCTGATATTAATAGTTTCTCATTTTGCAAAATCTATCCTACAACAGCATTCGTTGCAAGGCATCATTCTTTATTTTTTATTTCACAACATATATTTCTTTAATAGCAACAATGAATCAGAATTCGAAATGGTATCCATCAAAATTGATGCCAACCAATGAAACTCTTCTACTTTGTCTCTCCCTCGTAATGTTTTTTGTTCTTGAAAAATTTTATGACATTGTTAGGCAACGCCACAGCTAATAAAAATAATGATACCCAATTAAAGAATAAAGAATTAGGTGCCCTATTAAAAAAAGCCAGGATTTTCTTTTTTTTTGTGTGTGTGTGTATATGTTAGGTTACCCTATCTTTGAAATAGGGGACAGCCACAAATGATGGACCAGTGTTATTTGAATAATTTTACATGTCAAGTAGAGAGGGTGATGTGTTACCAATAGGCTTTCTATATGCGCAGAACATTCCATGCGGAACACATTTTTCATTTTTATTTCCTTCATTTTTTTTTCAAGAGTAAAACTAAAGGTGAATACAATAATTCATGTTTCCTTCATTAATGCAATTGATCCTGTACTAGAGTGTATTAAATGCCTATAAATGACTACATTGTAAAAGATGAAGTATTCTGCAGGGGTTTGGTAGAATCAGAGATAAGTGCTTTGAAATATTGATATCTCTTTAATATTTTGATACAATTATTAGAGTACTGTAAAAATGATTTTTTTCATGTTATTAACTATCTAATATGTCCATCCTTCACTGATTTGACAGAACCTAATAATATGTAAAAACTAAGAAGTTTTTATTGTAGTGTGTTGAATTGCCGCTGTCTTTGAGTCAAACACTGATTCATGGGTTCAGTTTAGAACATCTGAATGGCTTAATAATGAAAAAACTAAAACTTTTGTTTTTAATGTTACTAGTGATACTGTTATAACAAAAAGATCTTTTACTTCCCTGTAATATTTATTCACTTCAATTAAATTGTGTAAGAGTTAATGAAGGAGCACTGGGGCAACTGCATTTTGAAAATAAGAAATGGTGAATAAATTAGAAGAACGTAAATTCTTGTAAGTTATTTGCAGTAATTCATGTTTATGAAATCGCTGTAAGCAGGTTTCAGCATAGTTTATTTCAAATTCTCTATTTGGTTTTAGCAACTTGTTGTCATTTTATGAGTTAAAGATTATATATATCTATATGATATCATTATATACTGGCGTATATGCATTCCATAGACTCTCTTTCTATTATTGTTGTCTATTTAATTGATTAAATAAATATATTTAACATTCTACCTTTTTTTTTTTTTTGTAAGAAAAGAGGAAATTAATTATTTCAAATGTAACTTACTATATATTTAAAGCATTAGGCTGTATATTCTTATAGTTTAAAGTGTCATCAATCCAAGTTTAACAAAATACGTTATTATTTTTCAAAGTTTGGAAACTGGTCTAAACGATGCTGTGAATTTGTTCCATCTATCTATCTATCTACCTATAGTAGACTATATATTGTCGTAGTTATGTTGAGCAGTATGTTAATTATGGAAAAATTTTTACACTTTGACTTTACTTATATAATGATTATATACCAACATTGCGTAGGCAACGGATTAGAAAATATGAAAATATACTTGACTTTAACATTTAGAATAAAGTTCATTTGTTGTCTTGAGAGATTCACTTATTATTAAACGAATAAGTTGTATGTTTAAATTTTAATTGTTCAACGTTATAAAGCAATTAATGGAAAGAAATTCTATAGAAATAGATATTCTGTAAAGCAATTAATAGAAAGAAATATGCATGACATGAAAAATTCACTTGTGTGTGTCTCATTTACTTTGAATAATCTTTATTTCCATTAATAATAAATCAACATAATAAATGTTTAGAAAAGTTTTTGATAGGTAAATAATAAGAAGGTTAATGCTTAATACATTTAGGCAAATACAGTTCCATAAAAAACGTAGATTAAAGTAAATTTCTAAATATAGTATTCCTAACATTTCGGAAATACATTATAATTTCGAAATTTATTGAAATACATGCTTATAAGCAAGAGATTTTGCCTAAACGAATTAAGCATGATTTTTATTATTTATTATTATCACAACTTCTATTAAAGAAAACATGAAAAATATAACAGATAATAATGAATATTACTAATAAAATAAATAAATTTTAAATTTATTTAAATACTAAGTTTTGACATTCTAAGACTTTTATTTTAGTTTCAGGACTGTTTAGATGGATGATTACACTGACAATCTAACACTTACACATTTATTAAGATTTGCACGTTTTTAGCGGTCTCATGTTACAGGGAACCGCTCTTGCTTTTGTGTTGTCTGTCTGTCACACTGTATGTCACACTCTGTAGCGGCCAAACGGTTAGAGATATTAGAATGAAACGTTCACTATTGTGTTCAGCATCAAAAAGTAGGTGACAACGTAAAAAAAAATCAGACCTGTAGGACCACTCCCTGACCCCTCAAATTAACGTTTTCCATAGCAGTATTAGTAATAATGATAACAATTAACACAGTAATAATACTGGTCCTTCATACATAGCAATACTTAACAATTGCCAACAGGACGTCATTCTTAATATTTACAGACGTATTGTTTCATAAATTCTTTAACTATTCAAATGATGCACTAAGCATTGTATTAGTGGCCTCTAGTTTACAGCTTGTCTGTAAAACGTAAAGGAGCGGTCTTACATTTATATGCTCTTGCTTTTAATTATTTTGTTTATACAATTGTGCATATTATGGGACGCTTTGCTTTGGACACTGTCTAAAAGCATTAATTACCTTGTTTAAAATAATATTTGATTTCAAGATTTATAAATTTCAGCTTGTTATATATATATATATATATATATATATATTTTTAAGTTCCAGCTTGACGGAATTTAAGCTAATAATGTGACAGAATATTGAGTTTCAGATTTCAGATTGAGTTTCAGATTTCACATTTCAGAATTTCCTCATTTCAGAATTTCCTTATTTCTTTATTTCCTAGCGATATTCTTATAAAATATTATTTATTTCCAGAAACTAAAAATTAATCTTAAGTTTCTATTTTCTTTAATAACAAATCAAAGCAAAACTACAAATACAGCATTGTGTCTTGGACTAATTAAATTTTCAGCAAACGTTGTAGCAAAAAAGTTAAAAGTTTTTATTAATATTTAAATAAAATTCAAACGTTGGGCTGTTTTAGGTTCTAATTAAATAAGTTTCTTAATTAACCCAATCTTCTTCAATCTTCTTTGATTCTTCTCTTCACCGTTGGAAGCGGATGGCAGCACCTGTCAAATCGCTGGGTTTGAGGGAAAACGGAGATGGCTGCTAACTTGATGCTTGTGTCGGGAGGAGAAACCTGTCATCGGACCCCTTTAATAGACACCAGTCGGCAAGGTAGGGGGCCTGCTGACTTATCTTGTTCTGGCAGTTCAATCAACCACACTTGATTGAAAAAGTGAAATTACTTTTGAAAGGCTTAGGCTTTATTTTTTTGTCTTTTCCATTTTAAATCCACCCCACACAATTGAATTCCCTTCACTTCCTTGAAAGTGGACGATCTTATCTGTCTGTCAATCGAGCTCAAGAGGGCGGACATGTTGTCACCGCCACCTACGAACCAGGTGTAGGAGTAACAGGTGTCATTTTAAAAACCCCTTTTTCCCTACTTTAGCTTACCTTTTGAATAGAGCGATTCAGCTTTATTTTGACAACATAAGTTAATTTTTTATATGAATAAATTTGTTTAAATAATACACAAAAAACAATTAGAAATACTCCTTAAATCTGACTTATTTCAGTTAAATTATTCAGATAAATCTTATATTAATTTTGTATAGTCGTATTTTATTTCTTCATAAAACTGATTAAGGAATTGATTAAATATTAAATTGGGCTTTATGAGAACCCCCACCCCACCCCCATCCAAATAAATAAATAAAATAACAATCTAAAAAGTTTAATTTTATCAATATTCGAACAACGAACATTCTTATAACAAAGAGAGCCGATTTTCTTTCAATGCATTTCAGGTTTTTATTAGAAACCCAAAACAAATGAATTTAAATCATTACCGTTCATTGTTGCTTCATTCTAATGGAAGGAAAGCATGTCAGTGCCATTGTTATCAACCTAGCAGTGATCCAGAAAATATGAAACGGACTACAGCATCGCAAAATAACTGATCTTCATATTCATTCCTACTTTAAAAAAACATGCTATTTAAGAAAACAGAGTTTTACTAGAAAAAATGTGACAGTTTTTTGATTTTGGACTTTTAAACAGCTCGTGGAGGTGAGTTTTGCATTTGCAGCTACGCAGATCGCAAAACTGTAATTAAATAAAAAAAATCTGCAACTTTTAAACCGATTGAAGTTACAACTGAAAAGCAATTCACCCCATGTTGAAATTTCGATCGACAAATCAACTTTACCAGCGACTATGAAATAAAGATTGGTCTTTTGTAAAAGTAGAAATTATTAGAATGATTTGTAAATAAATGATTTTCCTAGATAGAAGTGGGTGATGTAGTTACTGCTCTGAATCCTTCACAACATCGTGAGAGATGACTTTGAGATTATTTTGGGTTCAGATGAGGTGGATATTCTGATCTGATCTGTTATTATATTCTAATATTCATTATTTTCAACACATTTCCGGCTGTTTAATGTTCATTTGTAAGATTCACTTTTTGCAGTTTCTGCCTTTATACATAAAACTTCCATTGCTTCGACCAAAAAAATAAACAAAGACAGCAGAGGAAGTTGAATTCAAATAGATTTTGTCTTATATTATAACACGATTTGTTTGGTAAACATGTTTTCTACACTTTATTTAAAGAAAAAGATGAGGGAGTAAGTTGTACAAGGCTTTCTTGAGGAAAAGCTATGATTAATCTCAAACTCTCTTGAGAATATATTGAAAGAAAAAATACTTCTTAAACTGAAGCGAACAAAGTTAGTCTCTTCCAATTCGAAATATGTTTATAAAATTCTAATTGTCATTCCAGAACTAAAAGCAGTAAAGTAAACTATATTTTTTGCAATTGGAATTGTCCTTCTGTGGTCCCCCATTCTGCCCTAGTTAGTCACACAAGAGATCATAACCTAAACCTAGCCATAACTAAACCATGCACAAGTAATTTTAATATTTATAATAGCCGGAGAAGGTGCTGATCTTTTTCCCTCCTCAATCATTTTAATCATCTCAGTATACTATGATATTTTGAATTCAGTCATTCTAAAAACTTAATTATCTATCCTTTTTCCCTTCCTTTTTCCTCGTGTTTATCTCTCATTAGTCTACTGTTGACTTTTAATTATACTTTGTCACAGCTACCCATTGCTCGAACTGATGTGTTTGTTCACATTCGAAACAGATTAACGCTGTCATTATGACACTCGCGTGTGGAATAAGTCATTTTCGCGTAAATGCCAAACGTTGTGTCGTGTTGATTTGCCTAAAGATATCCTATTATTAAGTTGGTCACCATCCTGTTGAGTTAGGCTTAACAATCGCAAAACCACATGACTTATTAAATTGGTGTTTATCCGAAGACTATTTACAAATTCCGGGAAAAGATTTGATTCTTCCCATATAATTTCGATGTCTTGAAGAAACAGGTTTCATAGATAGGCTATGAAACGTATATAATTTATCTCCTTATTAGTTTCAGATAACAAAGGCCATTGTATTGCTTAAAAATTCCGTTTTTTTTTTTAAGTTTTTTTTTCTTTTAATCTTACATTTTAATCTACATTGTTATTTTCCTAGTAACTTTTACAAAATTTCTCTGGTAATTCATGAGATATTAACTGATAAAACAAGAGTTATGCTGCGTCATTCTTATAATTAAGTGAAACTGTTAGCATGAATAGTAAACATCATTATTACTATTATTGTCTTTAAAGTCAAGTAGGTCTTATAGTTAAAGGTCTTGTGTTAATGTCTCAGGATGGAAGACGATTGGGTGGACGAAAAAAGGAGAGGAAGAAAGACACATCCATGCCTTGCTGGACATCGAACAAATCGACCAAGTGTTAGAATCTAATGTAGCTGAGCTTTTGACTTTGTGATATCTAATTCACCCAAGAAATGCAATATTAAGTTATGATAAGAATTGGTTTAGTAAAAATTTTATAGTAAAAAATTTCGTGATCTCAATGTTTTCTAAAAATCCAAAAGAATCCATTTTATACTTTGCCGATGCTCCCTGTAATATTAAACAGCCAATAATTTCTTTTTTTTCTATCCTACAATTATAAAAGCGTGTTGAATTCTTATATAATTAAAATTATCGTATGTTATTAAAATGTAAGTTAGCTTTGTATTTTTATTGATGATTTTAAAGTATTCTTTTTGGTATCCTCTTACTTACATCAAAGTGAAAAATGTCATCAATGTTTGTTTTATGTAGAATACAAACTATCGAAACAAGCCTTTGTTGTGCTGAGGAGATGCATTTAAAGACGAACATGAGTTTCCTTTTCTTCATTTGCTATTTCATCTATAACTCCGTCATTTGTTATGTAAGGATGAGATAAGGGTATTAATATAAACCATTTTCATTTTTAATTCTTTTTGCAGTTTTGATTTGCTGATGTAGTTTTGAATTACCTTTTATAGTTTAACCTCAACATTTTAGTCTACGACTTCTTTCTTTTGCATTACTTATAGTTATACTTCTGTAAATTAACTTTACCCAAAGAATTTCCAAATGGATAAAGAAAAAGCCACTGATTCTGAAAGGAAGGACAGTATCTTTAACTTTTAACACTATTAAATTTCTTAATTTTATTTGTTAAAGTCAATCACTGATTTTTGCTACGATAAATAATCTGTATAAGTACATCTACAGATTGTGAAATTTACTCAATCTCAATGTAGACTATTATTATTATAATTATTTAAAAGTTTCAAACCTTGGGTTTACCCAGCAAAGACAACATGGCGGGTCAGGGACCAAAGGACATATTGCCAAGTGTGCAAGAATGATTAGGGATGTATGATTGTGTTCATAAATTTTCTATCTATGCGTTTTGTGTTGAGTACCACAGCCTTCTGGAGTTGTGCATAAGTGTTTTTGTGAAGTCCTGGTGTGCTGAGGCTGTATTATTATTATTATTACATCGAAAAAGTTTCAAACCATGGGTTTCCCCAGCTAAGACAATATGGCGGGTCAAGGACCAAAACACATATTGCCAAGTGTATAAAAAAAAAAAGTTATTATTATTATTATTATTATTATCTCTTATCAAAATATAAGGTTTTTCTCTCTTGACAAAGAAAATAATTATTGCGGAAATCTGGGAAAAAAAAAAAAACCCCAAACTAACTACATGTAGATATTTAGTATTAGGACATTTGTATTTTACATCATATCAGTAACTTTTGGTTAGATTTTTAGTTTTCATTTCTGTGGAAAGTTTTGTTTATTAAAAGATAATGTCTGTCTTCTCTCGAAAATCTGCGTAAATAAGAATTTTTAGTTCTCGAATATGATTGGCTTCTCTGCTGAACTTACGTATTCTGCAGCCAAGAATTTCAAGAAGTACACTTCATTCTAAGTAAATTATCGGGAGGAAATGTCTTTCCAGAATCCTCGTTGGTTGACTTTGCTGAATAACATGGATTTAAAAATGTATTTACAACAATTCCGTGTTTTTCCGCAAAGTCATCTAACGAGGATCTTTTTATGGCTTTTTCGTAAAGACTTAATCTCCAAATACCTAAGTCTAAAGAGAGATGTTGGTGTTGCCGAAGCATTTTTCTATTATTTTTTTTTTAAATATATATATATTTTTTTTGCTATTTTTTTTTCGCTTTTTCATGTTTTACATTCTAAATGTAAAGGAAAAATTCAGAGAAAAATTATTTTAATTATATTAACCTTCTAAAACATGAATTTAAGTATTTAATTCTTAGTGTATGTTTTTTTTTTCATTGCTATGTGACCCAAGAGAGATACATGTGCTTCATTCCATGTAAAGATTAGCGATTAAAAAAAATAAAATAAAAATAAATGTAATGTTGAAGGGGTTTGCAAGTCAGAAAAAGGTTGTGAATCTCTGGGTTATATTATACTCAGCATTTAAACGTTATCCTCTGAGTAATTTCTTTATTTGCCCGGATACCCGGAATCCGGATTTGATATGTAAAACTACTTTTGTTGTTGTACTATTTTTGGAAGTAAGAGTGTCCGTTTGAATTATTTAGGCAGAGAAAGAACATCATGCTCTAAGAATACAACGCCTTAAAGAAATATCTTCATGAATTTATTTCTAATTCAGTCAGTTCGACATTCTTCTTTCATAGAGATACGTATCCATTTAAAAGCAATATTTTATCATGTCTGTATCGCTTTCTTTTCAAATTAACCGATGTATTATTTTGTATTTCCGCAAATATTCATTCTATCAGTGGAGTCTGAATTGAAATTTTAGTTGAGGCTGCTCTTCTGTAAAATAGTTACATTGTTGTCTTTCATTGTAGTTAGAAAAAACAAGTAGTTACTTAATGAAGTTTTTGAAAATAAAAAAATATATGTATAAGCATAATGAAGTACATTGTTATACAACAGTCTCTCGCTCCTTCACAATCGCGCAAATTATCTTTCTGCACATGCGCACATGAGTTCCCGTAGCCGAAAAAAAACAGTGTAACATCGGAGATCGGCAGACAGCAGTAGGGGTTATTGCTCATAGCATCATTTCACGTGCGGCTGCCTACAGCAACCCCATCCTTCATCTCCCACACACCCGTCTTTGATTGCTACTCTTTATGGTAATCTGTCCATTCTTCTCCCTTTTTAACCCAAATTACCCCTGATTTGCATGACTCTGGAATGGAATGGTATGCACCGCAGTGGCGAATACAAAGCATGATAAAGAGCGCCATTCCTCCCCCCTCACCCTTTCTATATTGTACTTGTTCCACTGCATCTTTGTCCAAAGTGAATACTAAACACAGGCAACGAAATGAAATGGAGAAAATGATTATTGATCCTTGAAAAGAATGAAATAAATAAAAGACTTTTCTTATAAATAATCTTAATTAAGTTAAATAAAATTAAGGATTTTTTTTTTCCTAAAATTTAAAACCCGTAAAATTTTGGGATTTTTTTTCTTTGTTTTCTAAAGTCAATACAAAGGAAAACAACATGAAGATAAAATCTTCGTATTTACAAGTCTAATATTCAGGAAAATATATATAAAAAAAAATCATTCAAATTTTTTTTATTTGTTAAAAATTGACAAAAACGCCTTCTAAATCCATTTTTTTTTTTTTTTTTTTTCAAGTAAAAACATAAGGAGTACATTTACTCCGCAAAACTTTAAACGGATTGCAATGTATTGATGGATGAAATTCATTGTTTACCATCATTGCTTTACTTCTATGGGAATTTCTATGAGATTTTATAGAGAATTTTTGTCACTTTCCCCCATTGATTGTTTTCCGGAGGATCAACATGGGTTAATGTTTAAAATACAAAATTTAGTAAATATGCAAGCCAAGTTAAAAGAAGATCCATCTAACTTCTTAAACGTTTTTAGACCCACAAGCAGCTTGATTTCATAAACATAATTTGTAAAAATACAAATGTAATATGAACGTTATTGCTTAAATAAACTTTTGAACTAAGTATTGATTTTTGAACTAAGAGTCGAAGGTAAAGAATTATGAATTATATTCCCTTTTTACTATTAAAATATTAATGCTTAATTACAAATTAGTATTTCTACTAATCTTTAATAGATTGCAGTTATTACGAATATTACTTATGAGTAATATTATGAACAATTTTTAATATTATATATATATTTAAAAGTTTTGTTCAAAAGAAAAAAAAAATGTCCAGTTTAAAAATAAAATATTAATGTGGATAATTTAAGCCAAAGGTTAACCTTCGTTCGCTTCAATTAGGGCTTTGTGAAATAATATTAAGATTTAGAAACCTTATGAATTCAAAAAAAAAAAAAAAAAATCTTAATTTTGTGTATGTAAAAATTACAAAAGTTTAATTTGTAAAGTCAGTTATTAGTCTTGAAAAAAAAGCACAAGTCCATTAGATGCTAAATACTTTGAAATTTATCTAACAAAGATCTTCTTTTCATCTTTGATCCATAATTGAGATGCAAAAAAAAAATTAAATAAAATAAAATAAAACAAATAAAATAAAAGGTAGATTCTCTTTAATTAGTATAAAATTTGTATCTCGATTTCTCTTATAAATAAACATACACTATTACTACCTACTTTATCATTTGTATAGGCCTACTTGTATCTTTTAAAATTCCACTTTTTTCATTTGCTGTTCTAAAACGTTTTGTGTGATCAACAAAAAAAAAAAAATCTAAGTTTTATTTTGTAATTAAAAAATAAAAGAGTTTGCTACTTGTTTGTTAAGGCTGCAACGATTTAAAAATCTTATTTCATACTTTATTGATAAATTTCCAAATTGAATTCTTACAGCTTTGCCAAAAAAAAAAATAATTCTGAAATGAATTACAAATAAATCTCAAATTCTTATTATTGCAGATCATTTTCAGATTTATAGTAATAAATAAACCCAGGCCTATCAACAACTTTTACAGAATTTCTATTATACTGAGAATTATTTGTTTTCTTTGATGGTTTTAAATTAAGAACAATTTTAGATTAAATTAGATCCTGCATGAAGTTTGTTTTACATTTGGGTTTTGTTGACTAGAATATTGCCTTGCTAAACATGTAGTAAAACATTTAGTCCTGGATTTCTTCTCTCAGTAATTGTCTATATCTTGGTCTTTAATATTCACTTATAAATCCTCAAATTGAAATCATTAACGATGATTGGTGATCATTATCTAACCTCCGAGTTACTCGAAACATTAAAAAAAAAATTATATTGTACTTGTATTTAATACATTATAATACAACTTACATCGTGGTATTTTTCTTTAACTTTTCACTGCTTTTAGCAAAATCCATTCCAGCATTAAAAACAAAAAAACAAAAACAAATTGAGTCTTATATTAACGGATTTCCATTCGCTATTTGTTGTTAATATGATATAATAGAAGAAAAATTTTAACACTAAAGCCTTTTTAAAGAGTTAATAATGTTCTTAAGGTATTTCAAACTAAAATATTTCTTTTATTTTAGGTATTTAATAATAATAATAATAATATTTCGATATATCGGATAATGACCTTTTTTTTTTTTTTTTTAAATAATGTTCAATTTCTCAAGAGGACATTATTTGTTAATATGTATTTAATAAGATATTTTCACTAAAAATTATATATTTTTAAAATAAATATTTTAGTGTTAAATAGGCCTATAAAAAGTATTTAATGATGTTAATTTCCCAGATTATGTGATGTAACACTTATTCTTATCTTTCCTAATGGAAGGAAATACATAAGTAAAAAAAAAACAAAAAACATTTACTATCCATTTCTTGTAAACGGAAATGTAAGGGAAGTGATCTCAAAAGAGTGTTGTTCTTTTTTTTTTTTATTCGTGTCAGTCCATCATTCACTCCCTTGGGTTCAAGCAATGATGGGAAGGTAGAGGAACCCCAGGTGGACAACTTTATCTTGGCCCTTCTTAATGAAGGTCTCCTACAGAGAGGGAGGGGATCTCTTGATCGACCAGTGTCTTGCCAAAACCCTTCCCTCTTTTTTTTCTTAGCTGCCCCCTTTCGTCTTCTAGTGTCCCCACGTCTTCTAATCTCCACTCCCTTAACAAATGCGACAATGGCATCAGCTGGAGTCACTTAAACACCTTTTTGTTGCAGTGAAAGGCAACCAGCAATAAAGGTGGGCGATGGCGTCGAAAGATAGAAAACCTACACAAAAACACACATCATTCTTTGCTTTACCCCCCGACACGACTTTTTGTCTTCTCCCCTCCCCCTTCGACATAGATACACTTCATGGTTGACATTTGACTTTTTATAACCCATTCCTTTACTTCTTTCATTCTCTAAAGTGATTTACTTGTTTATTTATTTAAATCATTCTATTTATTTCAATTACAATTGCGTAGGTCCGGTAATCATAAATTTTGAATCGAAAAAATGTTTACCAATACGAGATAATCTAAGTGAAAATTTTCCGTGATCGAAAAAAATAACTGCCTTATGGCAACAATAAATTTCTTCAACGTCTTACAATATTTTATTTCCATGTTGAAATTAATTTTGAATTTGTAAAATTAAATTTAACTCTTTCTTTTGATTAAAATTTACTTGGATTTTGGCGACTTAATTCAAAATGAACAAACATTAAATTTCAGTTTTGTATTCGATAGATATTATATTTTACGAGGAAGCCATCATTACAAAGACAGTAGATTTTAAGTTTATAGGGGAGGTTAATGTGCAATAAAATTGAAACATGAAAAAAAAAGGGAAGTAAAGAAAAAGCACATTTCAATTCACGCCTTTGATATATCGTCAAACGGGAATCTGTACTAATTGTAGTGACTTTATTATTGCTGCTGTTTGTTTGTGTGGAATCCTACTCCCGGGAGCGGGAACGATCCCTGCAGCCTTTCGCGCCATTGAGTTGACTATTAATATCGGTAAAAATTGCTAATGAGTCTTAAGAAGGACGTAACAGCTGTCCCAGATTTCCCCCCTTTTTTTTTTTTCTTGTTAAGTTTTTTTTCACGAATTTCTTTATCGTCCTTTTAGCATTTTAAAATTACAAACAACTGAAACTAGGTTTTTTTTATTATTATTATTTTAATTTTTTTTTTCAATTAATTGTCTTTGAAATCGTTCAAAGGTTCTGTTTATCTTCTTTTGTTTCAAAAATCATAAAATTCGGAAATAAATTGTACAGTTGCTTAGTAATATTATTCTACATAAATCATTTGATCATTGCCTGATTGAGTAAGTGTCCTTAAATAAATTGTTTTTGTTTTTTTGCCCACTTACATATTTTCCAAATAATCCTTAAACTATTGATATATTGAAGAGGCCAAACACACAAATCACTAAAAAATTAACTTTTATAATTTAAAAATATATACGTTTCGGCTTGCCGAAATTACAAGCCTTTTTCAATGTAACTTAAGACAATTAAAGAAACAAACCCTTTTATACAGCTTATAAAAGTAAAAAAAGGAAAGAAAAAACTACTTTACGTAAATCTAATTGAACACGATTGATGACGTTGTAGATAGTCAACCAATTCCTTAAAAATTCCTTTTTCTTTGTTCAGCTACGGAAGCAGATATTTGTATCTTAAAGATATATTCGTAATTTTCTTCGCTTCACATTTATTAAAAATTCATTTAAATTCTATTGATAAATAGATTATTATTAAATAATGCTAGTTAGGGTTTAGATGCATTGTTGGTACTGTTTGAGACAGTGTTGGCCCTGATACTCTAAGATTAACAATGCAGCTATTGCTCGACGGTGCACATAGAAGTGATTAGAAGAATGTACGCCTACAACCTTATAAAGGCATCGGCCCATCATTCAAAATCGTTTTGGATTTAGAGATACAACATATCTTCTTAGGCTCATTTTGTTTTGTTTTGTTTTGTTTTTTAATTAAAAGCTATTTCTAAATTAAAGCTTGCAAAATTACAATGGAAAATATTTGTTAAATAATAAATAGAAATTTCAAACAGTATTTAATAGAAGGTAATCACTTAATAGCATTTTATCCATTTTACCTTTGAAATAAGTTAATATTGTTTGAGAAACGGTTGTTGTGTGCAGAAAAAGAAAAATATTTTTTCCTAAATTGATATATAAGCTTTTTTATTAAAATGTTCATAAATGATATAAATAAATGTAAATGAATTGTACTTTGAATATTTTTTTTTTATATTTAATTATAATAATTTTGTAAATTATTGGAACCAAAGGATGGGTTGATCTTCCAAATTCTCCTCTTGCCTACATCACTGATAATAAAGTATTATTTTTTTCGAAAATTATTTTATGTGTTAGAATATCATTTAAACTGAATTAATTAAAAAAAAAAAGTTTTTTGTTTTTTTTACGAAATTACGCTGAAGAAAAAAAACAACCAGAAAATGGTTATTTGTGAGAGCATTGTGTAGGCCACTTATTGTCATCTATTAAAATCTGATAAAACTTTTTTAATATTTCTGGTATTATCTAATTAGGTTGTTGAAGGAAGTAACAGGAGATCCAATAAAGTTTTATAAGCAGTAAGAGAATGATGAAAGATGCTATAAAAATATATACATAAAATATATGAAAACTTACCAAGCTTCTGAAAGAAGAGGAAAGAAAAAATGGAGGGAGAGAAAAAAAAAAAACCAACTCAAGACACTTACACCCCGACAAACCATTAGTGGAAAGACAACATTTTAATTCTCTCGAATCAATGTTTCGGTGGATGATAGAGAAAGAAATAAAGAGAGGGGGTGAGAGAAAAAGAAGTAAACTAATTTGTGGTTTAATCTGTCGTCGGGTCTAATTTAGGTGAAGGGGCGTGAGTGTTAAAGTTAAGGGCCATACATCTGCAACTCACAGTAATCGGATTAGCAGCGACCGAATTCGTTTCCCCTCTGCTCGTATCAATTGGATAGACAATTCCGTGTCCCACCATGTCTGGCAGAAAAATTGTTTTCTTGTTTTTCCTAAGATTATTTCTCTATAGACCCGTCCTATCTTCAACATCTTATTAGTGGACAAGGCTTCAGTTCCTAAGTTACAGAGAAAGTTTTGAGTTAATTGTAAAAAAAAGCCTCTCAACCTCCATAAAACAAGTATATTCTGTTGTCCTCCTAAGCTTGCATTTTTTTTAAACGTTTCGATTGTGTAAAATCATCCTTTTGATTGGCTTTATTTCACGTGATTTTAAATAAAATACTTGAAAAGACTACCTCAGTAATTTTAAGATCGAAAATTATAATATTGCAGATCATGGTTATTTAAAATTAGTGCTTGATATTTTACTTTAAATAGTATTTCAAACAATTAGTTTTTGTGGTATTGAGCTACATCCAAATAGACTTATTCTTCTTATAACTAAAACAATAATACTTCTTATATGATTTTACATGTGTTGAAAATTGGTAATCACTGAAGTTCGGACGCTGTCTTGTAATTCTCCAAATATAAATGATGTATAATTTTATCTAAAATTTGTTAAATCCTTTGCAAGCTAAATTCTATGAAAGACTAATTTCGGAAATGAAAAATCTAGGTAATTTAAATTCACTTGACATATTTACTGTACATCTAAGAAACTCACCATAATTTTCTATCTTCTTTTCAGTGTTTTAGACAAGGTTATCGTTCAGGGTTACAAAGCCTTACAACTTCAGTATTTCTTTACTGCTGGTCCTGATGAAGTCAAAGCTTGGACTATTCAGGTAAGTTTTATTGTTGTATAGTAATTTATATAGTACGTACAATTATTGTAGGATTTCTATTATTTTATGATATTTCATTATATTAAAAAGTGTCTAAGAATGAACTCATAACAGTTTTTATACTTCGCTATTGAGGGAACTTTGCAGGCAGCAAGTTATCTTGAGTAATACAGAAACAGAAAGCGTATTAAGTTGAATGAAATGAAGAACTTCGGCTATTAAGGGAAATATTATAAAAGGAAATAATAGTTAAAAGAAATTGTCAAGTAGTATATAGTTTTGAATTTACTTGATTCTTAAAGTGAGATCTTCAATTTCAGTTATTGATTTTTTTTTTATCACTTAGTTGCTTGTTGTTATTAACTTCAAATTCTGACATTGTTAGAAATATGTATCCCAAACCTAAATAAAAACAATTTTTGACGTTCCAGATTTCTTTGTTTTTAAATGATGTAAAACAAAAATGTTTTTTTCTTTTAACCAAGTCGATTGCCACCATTTCCGAATAATGTAATCGGAAAGCTTGATTTGCAAAGACTAATAACGTAGAAGCTTAGTTGTATCTGTAGCTGGGAATCATTAATCTTTTTATTATTTATCTTTTTATTATTTCATTGCTGTCACAATAATTGTAGGAAGTAAATATCGAAAACAATTTTGCTTCCAGTACCAATAGATGAGACATTTCGGGCGAAAAATCACCATGATAAAAATAAAATGAATTATTCAGTGGAGCAGATCATTTATTTGTAGTCTAAACTATCCACAATCTGTTTCTCTGGCATGAATGAATCTAAAAATAAGAACTCGTTATAAACGATAGTTACCATTTCCATGCACTCTTATTATTATATTAAGATATTGGAAAATTCAACTTAAAAATTTCTTGTTTTTTTTTTTGTTTTTTTTGGTTTTGCTGTATAACATTGTTTATTGTGTGATTCGAATTTAGGTAACAAATGGATGTATATTATTAACTTGTTTTCTAACGTTGTATATCATATTCAATCTTCGAACTTTTTTCTTTTCATCCCCCTCCTATCTAATGTAAAACCGATTCGGTGCGAATGGAAATGTTCCTCTCTCTCCCCCTCCCCCTCTTCCTGTCCTCCATCTGCAATTCTCCAACCCCCACCCTCCTCCTTTTTTTTTTTTTCCAGGATAGTAGAACCGTTTGTCCAAATTGTTTGGAAAATGTGACCAAATTATAGGTCTGTCGGTGGCTCGCCATTTTGCATGGCTTACAATTGCCAGAGTTGGGTCGCGTCTGTCGCCTAGCAAATGAGCATGCGTCACAGCGGGGCCTCCCTTCCCTGGGTTGTTGATGGGAAGGGAGGGAGGTCACGTGATACTGGCCTTAAGATCATCTGGAGATTTAGAACTCAGCCACATAAGATTTAAACAAATTATTTGAAGTTTAATAAGAATATTAAGCTACACGTAGTTTCAAATATTCATATTTAGCAGCGGGGCTAAATGTGCTAAATGTCTTTGGGGTAAGAGTCTGCAAGAAAATTGAACTCACAATTACAAAAATATCCATTTTTTTATCCATTTTTTGGTATCTGGATGCCTATTGGTTTAACTAAGTAAAGCTCAGCTCAGTCTGAGCGTGAAAGCAGATAAATCTTCCAGATTAAGATGTCCAATTTTCACTTCAAATCAAAATAAGAAGAAGAAGTCAAGAAAAAAAAAATCTGAAGCAAAATCATTTATAGTAATACTCCGACTTACGCGAACTCGGAGTTACGCGGTTCTTAATTTTTTCGTTTGTCCGACCGCTATCTTGAGTGTTTCTCTAGCTGTGATACGCATTGGAACTCTACGTGCCCGATTACGATTCTACGAAAGTAAAGATTTTTTTGTTGTACGTTTTCTAAACCCTTACGAAAACTTCGTCCAAACGAAATAAATCTGATTCTCCTGCACCTACTAAGAAAAGGAAAACGATATCTTTGGAATGTAAACTTAACGTTATCAAGGATTTTGATAGCAGAATGAAAATGTGTGAATTGGCAAAGAAGTTTGAGAATCCACAGTAAGAACAATCGTAAAAGATAAAGAAAGAATTCTCGAAGCGGTGAAAAAACTCAAGTCATAATTCGTAAACGTCATGGTGTTAATGCTGCAAACTATAACAGAAGGTCTCAGCTCAATTGAAAAGGCTTAAAAATTTTAGAAAACGTAGACTCCAACGAAGAACGCGTTATAGCTACAATGCAAGGAATAAATAAATT